>CM076574.1:809763318-810105167 GCA_034641835.2 Pinus albicaulis | reverse complement strand
TGGGAAGCATGTTATGATTTTCTAAGATATAGAAACGAAATTTTAATCTTTCACTTCCCGGAATCGAAGTGGGTCCTCCAAAACCTGCCTTCAAGTTGCACAAAAGGCGTCAGAATTTGAGAAATATACACATAGGTCTGGGGATCAATCCTCTCCGCCTCAATATTAATGGAAGGATATCTACTAGGGCGGTGCTGATGCCCGAAATCCTATCGCCCAACTTGCTCCATCTCCTATCACTCGTTCTCAGCCTAGTGACGCCTCTCGGCTCCGACCCCTTTGGATGCCTTGGAAATAATGAAGCAGGGCATGAAGCAGCTTCCGGTACCTCGGCCCATGAGGTGGATGGTTTTGATGATGGTAGCTATGAAGATGATCCACATGCGTTGGTACTAGTCAAGCCAGACTATGGCTGTATGCAAATCCTTATTTTCGTTTTTAGTTATGAAACCTGAGAGCTAAAAACTACGAGATCTTGTTTATTTTTATAAATATTTGTGATCAATATGTGGGAGTTATGAAATATTTTGGCTATGAAATCTGTTATATTTTCTAATCAAATTTTTATGATTTATAAAAAAAAGGGGTTCTAAGCATGAAATTCTCCACTCTTTACCAGGAAAATGGAAGAAACCCTTATTCAGAAACGAGGAGGAGACGTCAGAGGTTCTTGTTCTTAATTTTGTGTCTCCTCTCGGCTCCAATTCAATTTCATGTGATGAATCTTCGATTTCACAGGAGGAGAGGGTCATTGTGGAGAAGGGATTATATTTGCATCCCTCACCTCTTCAAATGCCAAGGGAAAGGGAGCCGGATCTGCTCCTTTTTGGTTCAGTGTGCAGAAGAAATAGGCACAACTACCAATCTGCAGCACCTCGAATTTTTGGGTGGCATTGTATGAGTTTCTAAGGGATAGAATCAAAACTTTAATCTTTCACTGCACGAGTCCCCTTTTATTTTTCTGGTAGAGCTACATTCTTTTACTAGCTGATACGTACATTTACAAGTTCTCAATTCTGATTGGAGTTGTTGGACTACATTTACCTGAGCTTAAGGGCCGATATTCCACATTCCATCTTTTGGATGAATATGCTGAGAAGGGCTGAGTAATCATATTTATTAGCACGAGTTTCCTAAACGTATAATAGTTGTTGTGCACCCTTGTAGCGACCAAGAAAATTGCTCTCCGAAGGCTGCGTATAAGCTAAATGAGTTTGAGTTTACACTATCCAGAGGTCCTGGCATCACTAAATCATGTATTGACTGCTTCTCACTAAGGGAAACATGAGTTCCTTATCTTTGGTATGGGTGAATGCAAACATCTGGGCATAAAATGAACTTCTGGACTCTTCATTGCATGTGAGACAGTCATCTGGAAACCAGTAAAAGGAACACACCAATCCCAGGTTTCTATACTCAGTGTCCCTTATTTGCATGTGTTTATTGACAGCATAAAATATTGGTAGTCTTCTTGTTGTAGTGGATGTCATTCTGGGATTTTATATTCAGTGTCCCTTATTTACATGTGTTTATTGACGGCATAAAATATTGGTAGTCTTCTTGCTGTAGTGGATGTCATTCTGGGAATTAATATGAATACTCATAACTCCTATTTCTGAGTTATATATGGCAGTCCTGTGTGAATCTTTTGGTTGGAATATGTCAATTTGAACTTTGGGTGGTTTATTTTCGGTGCATGTCATTTAATATGAGTATCTTTTGAACTAAAATTGTTAGTAAAGTGCCTATAGCAGTACCCAAACAAATTTTTTGACACTTTCGCATAAACCCAAAATTCTATTGCAAGGAATTTTACAACAGGGGTGATGGTGGGGCTGATAATGCATTGAATCAAGACTGTACATTGGGCACATTGAGTAGGAATACTAGCATAGGTCTATCTAACCCTTGTTATGATATGGACATTGAAGTTGCCAACCTCTGGTGCATTTCTTGAGATTACCCAAATGGTCATCATATTAGATATTGGAACTAAGACATATGAAATCTGTAGCTTCATAATAGTTGGGTTCAATACTGATTGACCCTAGTGTGTGCTAGGACTACCCTGAGAAGGGAGAATTTAACCAAAGTCTCAAATACAATTGTTTTACAAAAAAACAGCTCAACATCAGTTAAAGCTCTCAAAAATAAAATCTGGAAGTACTCTATACAATGTTGAAAGCATCATATAAAAACCATAATGCCCAAATGGGCCACCATTATACATCATGATAGGGTAAACAACAGTACAAATGTGGTGAGACACGGCCTACACCATCATAAGTTATCATCATTATCTAAAAAGTTAAAGTTTAAGTTTAAGTTAAAGTTAAAAAAATATAACTTCTAACAAATAATAATAATATTATATTCTTTTTCCGACTTACATTTCTTAAGGAAAACCCTCAAGTACTCTCCCTCATTATTTTGAGGATGTTACCCAAGGTAAACATTATAATCTTGTTCCTCATTATTTTGAGGATTCCTGGAGTACTCTCCCTCATTATTTTGAGGATGTTACCCAAGGTAAACAGTAGAATCTTCAGGGAACAAAGTTGGTTGTTGTTCCTCATTATTTTTGTTGATCCTCATTATTTTTAGGATGCCTGGAGTACTCTCCCTCATTATTTTGAGGATGTTACCCAAGGTAAACAGTAGAATCTTTAGGGAACAATGCTGGTTGTTGTTCCTCATTATTTTGAGGATGCTGGTTAATAACTATAACTGTTATTGAATCCATCACGAAAATATACTCATTAAGAGATCAACATGTCACCTACGGGAATTGAAATGGGGTGGAGAGGATAAAAATCATTCTTCCTCTCAACCACCTAAGCTAGATCCAAATGAATAATAATATTATATGTTACATATACACACCCCCTTAATATAAGAACTGTTATATAGGAGATAAAAATGAGAGAACAAATTTTAATAGAATATAAATACCATGAATATGATTTTTACATAGAAATATTGTCATCTTATATTCCTCTTAGCCATCTTAAATGATCAAAATAATTTACACTTAACAAGATTTGATACCTCTTAACACTTGATATTTTTGGATTTAAGATGGATCTATGTTGGTATATAGGAACAACTTCCTCTAAAAAATAGAAAATAATACTGTTAGATAATAATTATCCAATAAACTTCTAGATAAATACTAAGTGTGCCCATCACTCTTGATTTGAGCACAGTCTATGAACTAACATCCATAGATAGCCCAGCTTTGGTAGAGGGAATCTGCATATTTGTTATTTTCCCTGTACAAATGTGAGAAAGAAATGGGCCTCAAGAACAAATTCAACATCCTACTTTCCCATTTTAGCCATTCATAGAATCACAGTAAATATGAATATGTGAAACTCCTTTTTCAAGCAACAAAAATTACTAGTAATGTTAAAGCTAACCCCATAAAAGAAAGCCCATGCACTGGATTTGTCAATAAGATTAGGGGGAAATTGTCTACAGAGTTGAATTAGGCTGTGACTTGAGCTTCCAAAGACAACTCTGCATTGCCCACACCTTCCAATTCCATGCTTATTTATTTAGCTTAGATATAGTCATACAATTGAGATACAAAAATCCCCATCCAGTCCCAGTAAACCTTGACTCTTCCATCCCTGGGACCAAATTTTAGTCCTACATGCCTTTCTCATGGAGTGACTTAGTAAGATTTCTAGACAGACAAGGCATTCCCACACCAATCGATGTTGTCTTTTGTATGATGTTATCAATAAAATGGGTTTCTAATTTTCAAAATTAAATGCATTCTACATGAAGAAGGGATGTTGATCAGAACCTTGGCAAGTTCGAAAAAGGATCTCATAAGTTTTAGAAAGGTCTTAATGCACTTCAATTATTTTGTTGTCATCATCATGCACAAATGATCAGGATATGATTCGCTGCGTTGTGCACAAATCAAGGCCCAGACATCTGATCAACACATCACATGGATCTTATCATAATTTTTATGAAAACCATACTAAGAGTGTATTCCAGGTCATATTCTTGGTCACTTTATCAATGTATGCATATTTTTTTATCAATTAAACAACACAAATACAAATTTTCAGAATATCTTTAAGAGAGCTAAGATTTCACTTGATCAAATATAGATGTGCTCCATAGGCTTCTTAAGTCATTTCATACTTCTAATCAACATAGATGCTCACACAATGATTGTCACCAAGCTCAATATGCTATGTAAGTTGGCTTGTAGGTAGTCGCTGAAGAAGATATATGTATATATATGTGACAAAGGCTATCTCCGTTACACAACACTTTTACTTCTTCAATTTGCACACAGTGATCTGTTCTAAGATATCACTGTAACATATGTATTGGACTTCCATACTTCAGGTTGATTGCATTAGGTCTACAAGATTTAAGACTGACACTTCTTATTAAGAACAAGGCCTAAAGAAAATAATAATAATTTGTTGACTTCGGTAGCTACTTTACACTTTGTCTAGAACTGAGATCACACTGCCCTTCAAATGGAGTTTCACAAGTCTGCATAGGAAGAGAAGGTCTTCATTGTAAAGGAGGAACTGAGGTTCTATTCAACTTTGTTTTCCTCTCACTGCCTGAAACTTTCAATATTCTTATGCCACTTTAATCATATAATAGTGCAGTGATTTGTTTGGAGTGGTGCCCTAAGAGGGCCACAAGAATGAAGGTCTTAAAAACAAGACCCGAGCTATACATTTCATTGATATGTAGTGTCTTGAAACAAGGGCAATTTTACCAAAATATTTCACTATTTTGTGATGAAGATCATAGAAGATGGTGAAACTTGGAGCTCGGTCTTGTAGAGATCAACTGCCTTATGACATCCAAATGTAGCCTAAATCACTAGATATTAGTATTGTGCTTTGATGTTCTAATTGTAAGATAAGGTCACTATATCTAGAGCTCCACACATCAAAAGAATGCTCAGAGTTTTGTTGTAGAACAGAGGTTAGGATTAGCATATTATTCTTACAGTGATACTACAATAATTCTAGCAATAAATCTTACTGATTTTTCAGAGAATAGGAATCAAGTTACTCAATCTTCCGCAGTACTGATGAATTTAGATCATAGTAAACTCTGAGTTGTCTTAACTCCACCAAGTCAAGGAATTAGGAGTTCTCGACGTATAAATTATTTTATGTTACTATGATACCTCATAGTCCAAACAAGGATCTTGAAGGGAAACATCTCCTTCTGAAGTTTTACTACTAAATATACCTCTAAAAATATCTTGAAACCACTTAAAAGCACACCTCATAAATTATGAAACATACCTTGATGACTTCTAGCTTTTGTTTGTGATGACTGAGCTATTCTTTGAATTTGTGCCCAAGTTCATTGATTAGGGCTTGTAGAAGGCTTTAAGACAATGCCACAGATTGTTCTTTTTGAACTCGGATTTGTCCTACCATAGAGGTCTAAAGGTGACTTCTGCTGAAATTCCTTAGGTGCTTCTTGGAGATCACAATATCTTAAGCTTGGGATTGTCCTCACCTGGCTCTGAAATGATGTTAATTTTGAGTTAACATGTTCTTAGCTTAGGTTAGTTACATAATTTTCCCATTAATCCATTAGCAATCTCATTAATAATAATTATAACTAATGAAAGAACATAAGTAATAACATCCGAAGACAAGACAAGACAAGACAAAAGAACACACAAATATGGCTCAAGCGAGGGAAAAACCCCAAGACAGGGAAAACCCTTATCAATTATTCTTATCATTAATGTCAAATTATCAGCAGAGAGAGAGAATGCAATAATTCAAATTCAAAATGACTTGCAAATGAGAAGGTTTAATAGCACTACCCTTAGACAAGAGGATGGTTCCAACAAGGCTGCAAATCAGATGTTTGGTGTAGGCTCCAAGGACTTTTGTCTTCTCTGCAATTTCGGTAGGACTGACTAGGGCATAAACACAGTCAACAACTACCCCATTCACAGCCTTAAATACCTTTACTAGACTATGGATTACCTTCAACCAGTCCCTTCAAATGTTGGTATCCCATAAGCCTTCTTCTAGGCTTCAAAACCCACTACATAGCCTCATGATAAAGCAACCCTGACTGTGGATTTCTTGCTGTAGGTTCTCAGCCTCCAGGATAGGGTTCTTAAGCCTTGTGGCCTAGCTATAGGTGACCCAAACTAGTGCGGATGGCTTTGAGGAGAATGACACCTTCACAATAGTCCCAAAATTTCATCAAAATCACCCTTAATAGGTGCATATTCTGTCTACTTGAACTCGGATCTGTGATGAAGATAAAATTCCCAAGAAAAATCATAAATGTGCCCAAACCAATATCATCCTCCATCTTGTGGAACTCTGCCCTTGAAGATGAAAAAATTGAACCCAACCTTGCCTTCATCTCCTTCGTTGGAAATCACCTTCTTCTGCGGCTACTTCAGAGAGAAGAATGCATATCAAAGTGCCTAGGATAGGTTATTTATATCCTTCTTGGGTAGGCCAACTTGATTACTTGAGGAGGGAAATTCAAATTTTCAATTTTCAATTTTTCCTGCCTAAATAAGGTCATGCCCTATGAAATTTCATTTGAGTGAATGAATACTTTTCCTTTTCCAAATTAAGTGATCTTTAGGTTGATTTTGATCCTCTCAAAAAGAGAAATCTAATGCTGCAATCATCTTCCTCATAGGAGCAGTCCAAAGTGGAATTTGGCCCTAGTTGCCAATTTTAACACTGACCCTCTTGGCAATCAAAGTAAAAATCATTATGTTTTGAGTGTATTTCACTATGAAGATTCTTTAGAACCTTCATTATAGCCTTGTAGAAAGTTGACTAGGTGTGCTAGAGTGTAGATGAATTACTATTTTTGAATATGTTGGGGTCATATAGGCCGAGTTTGGCTTTGAGGAAATTCTAAGTCATTTTATCCCCATGAATTAATATTACTAGGAGGATATATTCCTCATCAGTTGGAGCTTAAACTATCTCAAAGTATCCACAAACATGAGCCTTAACTTGGCTATAATCCATCTAATTAAAAAAGGAAACTCTTTCTTTTACATTTTTTGAAGCTTAAATGTTAGCTAGTCCCCAAATCTAGCCATCTAGATTCAATAACATCTCCCACTTAGTTATTGGTTGATAACCCTCTAGTCTAAGTGTCTTTCTATGGCTTTCCCACCAAGTTTAGGTATGATCCCCATGCTTTAATCAACCAAATAAATGATGTAGCAATACTTACAAACATTTTGGCCAATGCAGCTACTGGAGCATTATTTCCCATTTTTGGAAATGGACTCTTGGAGCTTGTCTATTTTAAATGAGTATCTATTACCAAATACTCCTCACTTCTAAGAGGTTCCACCACCTACTTTGTTGATATCTTATCAGATTTATATTTGCTAGACCTTTTTCCTTGAGTAGAAGAAATAGGTAGTACAAACACACAAAGTGAGCTATTAGAATGTCATATGTACTTCATAAACTGATGAAACCTGGTTTCGTTAACAGAGTAAACTAATGAAACCTGGTTGGGGTTTTGTATTACCAAAAATCTTGAAACATTTATCACTGTACAATGAACTCTACTCACAAAATAAACAACATTTCTACATGGTTTGTCATTATTAGTAATTGGCAATTGCATAAGAACATAATCACTCAGTAATTTTTCACTTGAAAATTTTGGAGATGAACTTGGTGGTATTGTGGAAGTCTCCACAAACAAAAAGGTTCTTTGTGATCTAGATAATTATTTAAACTTTCATTTTTACAAAGATTCATCACTAGATTCTCCAAATCCATCTTTGCTTGTGATTACTGCAATATTCTCTCCTCAACATAGCAATTTATTATCACTGATATACAATCACTAGTTTGTATTGGCCTATCCTTTGAGATCATGATTAAGCTCATAAATAAAAAAAGGGACTGAAATATAGATCATAAATAATAATTGTATTTGCACTTGGAAAATTTATTCCAACCCCCACCCTGCCTCCCACCCCCCATCCTGCCTGAGCTGAAATAAGGAAAAAATTTCATTATCTCGGCTACTAAAGTTATTTATTCAATGATGCTTCTCTAATGTTGGAGTGCTCCCATCCATTGGACAATATAAAAATTCTAATAAATTCAAGAAGTCTTCCAGTATATCAAGCATCCATGTCCACCTTGTTTCAATTGTGGAAGCGCCTTTCCAATACCTGAAGCTTTCTAGACGATCCAACTAGCATCTCAAATACCTTTCTTACAAAATCACTCCTTGTCCTGGGAAATGATATGATGATTTACAACCTGGGAAGAGGAGAATTTTTGGAATTACCTATTCAAGTATTAGTTGTAACAGGATCTAGTAGGACTCATTAATCAGGGTTTGTTGAACATCTGTCTCTTGAAAATAAATTTTGGCACCTTGTCAAATAGCTAGATGAAGCCTTCCATATAATGCTCAAATAACATAAGAAAGTGATGATTTTACTTGACATGAAATTCATAGAGGAAGAGAATAAAGGGAAAAAAACAATGTTGTGATTATGTTCCTCTAATGTTCAAGCATATATGAGATTTTTGCAATAGAACTGATTTCTAGATGTGCATGAGGTCTCCATTTTTTTTGTTGTTTTTATTTTTTTCCCCTTTTGCACTAGAAACCATCTTGATCCAATTGAGGCAACTTGTCATGTTCCCTTGCTGGCCCCTCCTTCATCAAATTTGATTGACATTGAAATTATTGTTTTCAAACCAGTAACCCAACTTTTGGCCTCTGTTAGGCAGGCCTGTTTCCAAGAAAATGTCTTTTGTTTTTCTCCATTGATTTTCTATAACCAAACACTGTAGAAAACTTGAGCTAATTTCGAAATTTGCGAAAACTCCTCAATGAAGTCCCAAACTTGGTCGAGGAATTGCCTGATCGATTCATTTTTTACAACATAAGGCTTCAACCAAGACTTGTCCAATGCTTGGAGCTTATCATGATTATATATTTCCAACCACCTTAAGGGTTGTTGAGTAAGGATGCATGGTTGTAACTCATCCATGTCTCTCCTTTCCATGGTTTTGGAGAGGAAAAATTCAACTGAAGAGGGTGTATTATCATTGAAACTTGAGAACATTGTCAAAGAGTTTATGTGATATATTTCAAAACATCCTAAGTTAGCAACAACTGGAATTGTCTGTGAAAATGAGATGTTGGTTCCTTTTTTTAAATTCCCTTATTTGACATTAACTTTCTCACGTTGACTACATCATCCCATATAATTAGCATATATGTTCAACAAGATTACATATGCTCCATTCAAGTGTCTCGAGTGGCCGAGGAGGTCAACCATGCACGCATAATGCTCCACTCTAGGCTTCACACCAAACTTTCTACTAATTCAATCAAAATGATGCTAGTCGTCCTCTACTATAGTCTTGCATGGTTGTGGGCAGATAAAATAGCAATGAAGATGATATGGCCTACCTTAATGCTTGCTTCTTGTATTTCATAAAAGAGTGTCAGGGCATCATGCCCATGCATTTGATACCCATGCTGCAGAGTCACTAATTAAGCACATGAATGAAAATAATTACTATGGTAACAGAGTTAGGCTTCACCTTTGCAACTTGCATTCAACTGAAGAGTTTCAAGGATTAAATACTATGACCAAATTGAGTATATCTCACAATGACCGCAATCCATGTAATTACATTTGGGTTCATTCCTATCATTTTGAAGTTGATAAAAGAGTCCTAGCACCTCATCACAATATGCATTCAATCCATAACAAAAAATTATTAGATTTCATGAGATCATTTCTCTCTTTGGAATATTGACAAACACCTCATATGCATCATCCATTTTTTTTTTGTTACAGTGTTTCTAATTCTGCACAAGAAGCGAAAGCACTGAAAATAGTGACTGAATTGGCTGTCACTCCATCCAGCTGCATTTTAGAAAATATCTCATTGCACCATTTCTGTGGCCATTCTACTCATACTTGGATATCATCACGCATTACATAGGGTTTCAACCTTCCCAGCTGCATTTCATCAAGTAAATTTCTTGCCTCTTACATAATTTCTAATTTCGAAATATCCTGTAGCCATGGTGTTCCATGTAATTGTGGATTTCCCCGTCCTGCTCTAGGGCTGCAATCTCAGTGCATGCCTTGAGGATAATTGGAAAGGTGTGTCTCCACTTAGTCCTCCCTATTGCATTTGGTAATACAACTTGAGGGCTTCCTGGCTGTTTCCATCCTTGACACCACCTCTGATAATAACATTCCATGTAGACACATTGCGCTTGGGAATTTTCTCAAACACCTAGTGTGTGCCCTTCATACTTCCACAATAATCATACATGTAAAAAGTTCAGCAGGATCGTTGAAAAAGAGGAAAATTAGTGATATGGGAATTTCAATCTGAATGAGCAATGGTAGTCAATTCAATTTGTTGTTGGTTATCACAGTCACTACTACAATATAAAGTCAAATTCTGAAAGAGTCTGGCTATGGAAACTAGATCATTTATCACCTAAGAAACTCAACTTATTGTTCTTTTTTGGTTTCCTAGACTATTTTCAGTGCCTACAAGGATCAAGACAAAAATGAGTGGTATCGTTGCATTTCAAGGCTATAAAAAACCCCCTGAAGATAGGGATAAGTATAGGAATAAAATAGTTAATCACCTAGACAACTTAATTCACTAAGATGCTAAGATTTTTTAATCTCCTACAAAATGCATGATGGTTTTTTGCATTAGGAAAATAGTATGCTATCATTTTTGTTTTTGTTTTAAATCACCATGGAAATGGTCATTAAATTTATGAAAGGGTTCAAAGTTGTGCCACTTTGTAATATCAATTTTCTAAATGCAAGCCATATTCTTGCAGAATATGTTCCCAAACTTTTTATAAACAACTGAAAAATAGAGGCAGAATTATCAATGGGAAATAAATAATCATTTTGCAAGCCCCTCAATGCGTTTTTAAGCTCCACTCCCATTTTCCCTGACTAATCATTGTTTTAGTCAAGCCTAAGAATCTTCATAAAATTATAAATTATCTTGGGATAAATGGGTTCTTTTAGTGGTCAACATAAATGTAAATTGTAGATATATCACTCAAAATATATACAGATGATAGGGTATCTTCTCTACTTATGGAAGAGAAGCTCTAAATTAAATAGGGAAGTATTCTTTTGGTCCTATAATATGCTAGAAATTTAAAGATAGTAATATATTTACACAAGGGACATTCAAAGATAGATAGTGTAGCAATTGTGCCCCAAAAGTCATGGAAATAACCTCCTCTTGTTGATTTTGTCTTTGACATGTATATTACTTTGCAGTTGGCTAACACTACCTATTCCATATTGGTGCAGGATAAAAATATTCATAGCACAAATATACATTTAGCAGTCTTGATTTATTCATTGGATCATATGCATATTTTACACAGAATATTTAACTTAGTTTATATAGATTACAATCTCAAACTCGTTCTAAGACTTCTATAGAATGGAATAAATGTATTCTACTTGTATATTTTTGTACTTCACAACACTTGATTTACACCTCCACCCATTTTTCATAACTTCCATAACCATTAGGTAGACACTTGCAACTTCGATGTTATTTTGCTTGTCTAGTAAAAGATTTGCCAAGACCTTACAAAGTTTTATAATTTCTCGAAATTTGTATAATTTAGAATTTATAAAGTTTCAAGGTTTAAATTTTTAAAGTCTAGCTCTTTAAAGGGTGCTAGCTCAATGGAAGAGCACCTGCTGTACAAGTAGGAGGTTGGTGGTTCGATTCCATCGTGGCCTGATATTCATATGGAGTGGTGATGAAGGCTCTTTTGACCATCACCAATGAGCTTATGGTGTTTTTCGACCCTCACCAATGAGATTATGGTGACATTTTTTGACCCTCACCAAATATGAAATGGTGAGGGTCAATGACCATCACCATATATATGCATCAATAGTGACGGCCATGAAGGGTCCATCACAAAATATCATTGTTGTTCATATGAAATGGTGACGGTCACTATCCATCATTATAATAAATATTCATGACAGACCTTGAATGTCACCACAACACATACTTTCGGTGACGCCACCTTTGGTGACGTTCATTTTTTTGGTGACGAAGGTTATTTTCCATCACCAGTTCTCATACAAAATGGTGACGGTCACTATCCGTCATTATAAATAATTTTTGGTGACAAAGCTTGAATGTCACCAAAACACCTATACTTTCGGCGACGCCACCTTTGGTCATGTTTAGTTTTTGGTGACGAAAGCTCTTTTGACTGTCACCAATGAGCTTATGGTGAATCTTTTCACCTATCACCAATGTCCTTTTTTCTTGTAGTGTCTCCACTAGATCAAGATCAAGGTTCTTTTCAGAAAGAAAATCTTCCTCGTCTTCATTATTATTTGAACTGGATGATTCATCATAGATTCCAGTATTGTCCTCTTGTAGTCTTGGTATGCTCTGATTCAGTGGACTGTACTCTGTGAAGAGATCATCATATTCTTGAGCAGGGGTTTCTTTTATTACCTCAACCCTTTCAGGAGAAGGCTCCTTATCTTCATCCTGCTCAAGAAATTCTTCATTGTTTTATTCCTCAACCTTTGAGCTGAAAGACTGCTAATTCCCAATCACATGAAAACTGTTACTAATGAGTTGTAATGAAGCAAAGAAAAGATTCAAAGATTCTTGGCCCTCTTCTATATTCTTAAAGATTTCTTCATCAGTATCATAAATAGCCTGCTTTGGCTCATTACTTTGTTGGAGTTGGTGGAACTGATCTTCCTCCCACAAATCTACTAATGATGGTCCTGCAAGATCAACTTCTGTTTGGAGAACATCATCATCAGACAAATAAAAATTAGGAAAATCATTAATGCAAGTAATTTCACCAATAAAACATATTGGATTATCAGCAGATCTTTGTTTATTCTCATCTACAAGGGAATTTTCTAAATTTTTACAACAACGTTCATTAAGTGAATGGGAAAGAGTGTTTGTTTTGTAAAAAATTTCAGAGGCTGGATGTTTGTTTATAATTTGATCAACTTCTTCTTCTGTCAAAGGGGAAGATGTTTCTATGTTTCTTTGAGCAGAAGTACAACAATTCTCTATCTCTTGTGAAGACTGAATTTGAGGTTGGATGTCTTCTTGAGTCTCAGCTAAAAGGGATGATGAATCATTATTTGTGCTTGCAGGGATATCTTGAGGGATTTCCTTTATTTCTGGATTAATCTCTTCCTCAAATGATTCATCTAGGTTCTTGTGATATTTTTCTTGGGTATGAAATTCATGAATAGATGATAAGAGATCCTCAAGATGCATATTAACCAAATCCTCATCAATATCTAATAGGTATTGTATGATATTTTGAGATTGATCACAACAGTTTGTAGTCCATGATAAAAATGAAGGGTTTTCTTTATATTATTCATAAAATACTTGGTTCATGTATTTTAAAGAAAAAAAGCTCTTAGGTTCTAACCATTCATAACAATCCCTTGCCTTACCTTCTAATATTTCCATGAACATTTTAATAAGACAGTCCTCATGCCATTCAACTTTTAACCTCCATACATGTATATGAACCTTGATGAGATGTAACAAGGGGTCATCAACATTTTCATCTTGAAAGATAGGTAGGTTTTTTAACCAATTTATTTCAGGCATTTTGTGTGGGAATCCAAGGATATGATCTCTATTCATTGGGGCATATATCCTTTGTATCCTTGGATCCATGTTTGTAAATCATATGTCACTGTATCTGTTCAACCAGTTCAGAGTCTTCTACCAGTGGAGTCATTAGGTCTTTCGGAGGTTGTGGAGTCTCCAGGTGAAATATTTGAACTTTGTTGTCTACCAACAACATGATTGGGTTTTCTTAATGCATTCCCAGGGGAGTTTATAAGGACTAATGAAGTAATAGGCCTACTGGAGTTCAGTGGAGTCGCCAGGTGGAGAATTTTAGCTCTTTTGGAGGTAAAATATTCTATGATCCACCACCAATGTTTATTATGAAGCCAATCTAAAAATTTTTGGGTTTCTCTGAGTTCCTATGGTTATTGAAGGACTTAGTGAGTCTACAAGAGTTTTCTAGGCTATTATGTACTTAGAAGTCCCACTGTGATCGCCAAAATGTTGTGGTCCTGTGATTTGGCTGATTGGCAAACCAAATGACAAGTCTACATATAAACTAGTATTTAGAGCTCTAGGATATAGCCCTCCTAGTCTCAGAGAGGGATCTCTCAAATTTTTGCAAAGATATGACTTGTTTGCTTGTAAAAGGTTGATTTTAGGCTAGTCATTAAGTGCAAGTTTGTTTGTTTGTGTTTGGTTGGTTGGACATGAAAGATCTAGGAAACACAAATAGAAAGGGGAAAATTCAAAGCCATTGGGCAATGGAGTCAAGAAGAAGTTATAACAAGCTCAATCAATGGATATGGGATATGAAAGGGTAAATCTAACTTAACCAGTGGATATTGGGTTTGGTGGATAAAATGAAATGGACATTAAGGATTTAGAAGGAGAAGTAGAACTAAAGGCAATTAAGAATCATTAATTATATGTACTCCTCAACAAAGGGACTTAAAACATCACTTGAACATGAAAAGGAATTCAATAGACAGGGCTAACCATAAATTATACAAACCACACTTCAGAAATTAATAATTTCAAGACAAACTTTTCAAATGAAATCTAGGAGTCGAGAAACACTCTATTTCATCCAAAGATTTCACTTTCAAGGATAAGAAAACATTTAAGATTAAAAAATAACTGAATTTATAGAAGAGGGAGCTCCTAGACATCTAAGATTGCAATTATAAAGACCTTCAAAACAATTGTCTCAGGAAGAACAAAGGATATGATCAAAACAGACCTCTTTGGCAGACTGTAAAAAATGGTACTTTAAAGGGAGACTTCAGAAACAGTTTTCAACTGGCAGCAAGTAAGTAGGGAAAACCATAAATCATTCGTGGAACTAACTGTTTGAACTATTTCTAAAATAAATAAGCTTAAGGGTTGAAAATCAGTCAAACTACTCAATAAAACCTTCAGTAGATGAAAACATTAAGGCAATGAAGAGTAAACATGTCTAAGGTGCTTCTAGGAGACATTTCTTAGCCTAATCTTTTACTCTACTACAAGAAAATCATAATGGAACAAAATGGAAAATAGGAAATAACAATTAACATATTAGAATACATAACCAAAAACCATGCTCAGGGATCCAATGATAGAGCCTTCTCATTAACAAAACATGTCAAAACATCATCAATCTTCCAAAACTTCAATTTCTTCTTAATCTTCAGCCAGACTATGTACAACTTCATAGAGTTTGAATGCCAACAACCAACCCCTAACAAAGATCTCGTCATAGAGTATTTATAGAAGAATGAGAAGGTGGAACTCTTTTTAGGGTTCAAAATGTCATTAACTATAGAGTAAACGCATTCCTAGCCTTGAAAACCATGCAAGGCATAAGGTAGGAATGCCCCGCACTACTTCTCTATTTTAATAACTATGCCTTAACTTCTAAGATAAAACAGGTGAAAATATTGACTTTGCATCCTTATCTTCATCTTTACATTAACTATTCTGACAGTTTAAAATATCTTCTTTTGTGTAATAAATGTTTATTTGCCTTTTGAGACAGAAGGTAGGCTATAGGTGGCAGTTTGATTTTTCAAATGAAATAACTAGCCCCTTTGATGCGTTCGAGGCTATATTTAGGCATATTTTGCCTTTATTTAATCATTAAAATGCTCTTTAGGCGCTTTAGCCTTGATTTGCCTTTAATTAATATACCTTTATGGTCCTTCTTCTTTTTTGTTTTAACAACCTTAACTATTAATTAAGCCTTTTGGTCTCCTTTCTCTATTTATGTTAAAACATCTGTTTATTTCTTAATCCTTTGGCCTTTATCTTTCAGCCTTCTTTACTGATCTGCTATTGCATTGGAGGGTTTAGTGAAATAGTCAGTGGTCATGAATCACTGAATGATATTTTAATAATCAACCCTTGGATTTCCCTTTTCTTCATTGTGTTGGCCCTAAGGATCATCGTTCTTTGACCTTGTTTCTTTATGAACTGTGGGAAGGTTTTTTGGCCTTAGAACCACATTAAACCTACATATAAAACATAAAACGTTATAAAATCCTATGTCTTTGGCTCAAAATTTCTTCAAGGGCTCAAGGAGGCGACGGAGTGATATACAGAGGAGAGGGAGAGTGCAGGAGAGGGGTTCCACAGGCGGAACCGCAAAAACAGGGTTTTAAAAAGGTTTTGGTGTGAAAAAGGGGATAGGTGGTTTCGGGAATACCACCAGCAGTTTTCGCACTACTGATGGGTGGTCAGTGGTTTTGCCCTGGGGGAACGCGATACGCGTTAGAAGCTGACACGTATCCCCGGCAAAACAATCATTTTCGCGTTGATAATTCACAATTAACTTTTTCGAGAAACAAGTGCGAAAGAGCGTGCAGACCATTGGATCTAGGGCTGCAGATCCAATGGCAGAGAGGGCATGCGATGGGGAAAGGTGCACGATGGTGGGAGATAGTGGAGGGCAGTAGGCAGAGGAATATTGGTTGATGTTTTGTGGGTGGAAGGTGGGACTAGGAGTGACGTGGGGCTATTTTCATCAAGTAGTGGAAAGGTTGGGAGATAGGAGGGTCAACCATAGTCGTTAGATCGTTTAGGATCTATGGTGGAGATTGATCTAGGAAATGAATGGACGGGAGGATGGTGGATGGGGTCAAGAGAAATGGTGGTCATCGGATCTTGAAGATCCACGATGGAGATCTACCCTTGTGGAGTGGTCAGATGGGGGAACGATTGACGGGTCAGAAGATCGCGGGAGTACCATAGCCGTTGGATCATCGGGATTTGACAGTGGAGATCACTCCCCAGAGTAGGCGAATGGGAGGATGATTGAGGGAGGAGAGGAGTCGCGGGAGTCTGGAAACTGTTAGATCTTGATGATCAACGGTCGAGGATGCGTCGGAGTATTGCGATCGGGGTGGAAGGTTTGCAAAGGAAATGATGGTTTACAAAGGAATGGGTGACGAGGGTTTTAGCCAATGCCCACAGGCTTTTGTTTTATGAGGAGAAGAGGTGGAGGGTTTAAGCCCTCGGGGGATCGCATCGGGGGGGAAAACAAAGAAAGGGACCGAGGAAATGCCGATGCGATGAAGTGCCGACAGTTCCCGACTATGGTTATATGGAGAAGGGGCTAATGTTTTTAAGCCCACAAGGGCTTAAAGCTTTAAGTGTTTTGAAAATGGGTAGATAATAAGCCTAAAAAGAGGGTTTTTAAGCTTTTTAAGGCTTATTATAAGGGTAAAGAGGGTATTTTTAAACCCAAAAATGATTTTTGATGATTTAAAAAGGGTTTTTTTTATGGAAAATGGAGGATAATGAAGAGGAAAGAGGAATTTTTAGAGGGAAAAGGGACTGATAGAAAATAGGGGTAAATAGCCTGGAATAGGTTTATTTTTTTTGAGACAGAAGGGTGATTTTTTAGAAGCCATAGATGAAAGTTTTAGTGAACTAATAGACTCAGGATAATGAAGGCTGTGAGATTTCTAGAACTCACAATTTCTCTGCCAATATTGTTTCTAGAAATCTGAGTTTTTCAGATTTAGTCATCTTTGGATAAAGTAAAAATTATTGATGACTAATAGGTACAAATGTTGGGAGTCTATAATGCTCAACACTTGCTCCATATAGCCTTATTTCTGAGTAATCCTAAAAAATAAACCAATCGCCAAATTTGAAATTGGTTCCTAAATGTAAGAACTCCTGAGCTTTAAGTAAAAAAAAGGGAGGAGGAACTCCATTCAATATTTTATATGAAATTGGCATGTAATAGCTAGAAAAATCAAACAACCCTGCCGCATTTTGCTCCCTTCTAGCTACATCTATCCAGAATATCACTAATTGCCTTCTTTTGTTTGCATCCATAATATTTAGACCTAAATGCATGAATTCTTCCACATTCTGATATAAGAACAAATAGACAATCAATGAAGGAAATTTGAAAGAACCTATTAATGAAAGGCTCATCAGCTATGAATTGATTTCTTCTTTCCAATATGATGAAATATCCAGCACCATTCCTGGCTTCATCATCATGGAAAACATCCCTAGGACTGATTTATCAACTGTATTATCATCATCTTTACCCAGAATTTTTACAATGTTACTTAATACAGGGCGAGTCTCTGCGTAAAAAACCTCCATAGAAAACTCTTTATAGTCTGGCTGGAAATGCTTTGTGTTAGGTTTAAAATAAAACATGAATTGGTTGAACTCTTCACCTGAAAGATTATCATAATAATGTACCAATGAATCGTCAGAAAACTGGATGGATGACTCTGATTCAGGATAGCATATGGCTTGGCGAATTAACTAGGTGGACACTTGCCGAACATTCTCTCCTTGGGAATTCATAACAAAACAATTACCAAGATACATGAATGACACCAACCAATAGATAAATTCAGGGAAAATATGGGTCTTTGGAATGCATGCAGACAAAATTCCAGACTTGACCATGGAAGAATACATAGGGGAAGCATTATCATTGAAGATAACTTGCTAATAGAAAGGGAGGTGAATTGTGGAACACATGGTATCTTGAATATCCCTTTCAGTATCCATGAGAGGGATATGGCTAGTTGAACCTAATAGGGATGACCATTTAGCCATGGCTGAAATATTCGGTAGGAATAATTCATAGGGTGGTAAAATTTGTCTAGGTGATGGAAAACTGAAACACGGTGCAGCACAAAAAATTTCAAATAATTTGAAAAACAGATGAAAATCTTCTTTAAATAGGTGGCGTGGGTTTTAAATTTAATTCTGACAAGGCGTGCTAGCGATCCATTGATTCCATTCGATGTGGAAGCCAAATGTGAATATCTTAGTGCCTTACATCACTGTGGGGGCTCCCGGGGTACAGAGGAAAGTGACTTTATAAGCTGTAAAGTCAAATTTAATTTAAAAGTGACTTTAAGTGATAAAGTTACTAAGTCTAATTTTAAAGTGACTTTAATAAATTCAATGTGAAATTAGAAAGTGAAAAGTGACTTTGGAAATAAATGACTAAGAGGGTCTTTCTTAAAGTGGGGTGAATTAAAAAATAGAAAATGAGATTTAAATGCACTTTTAATCTCAACCCTAGATCTAAAGCTATCTCAGCCATTGGATTTAGGGATTCCCCAAAAGTCACCTAGGGTTAGGTTAAAGGAGGAAAAGAGGGAAAATATCATTCATTATTTCATGAGACGATTGAGAGGAGGAGAAGAGAGCTGGAGAAATTTCTGGGTTTTGAGAAAGTGAAGGAGAAGAGTAGTTCAGCAAATCCGTACAACAAAGAGAGGCTGCACGCATTTCGAGGCAACAGTCCATACCTCATTAATTAGCATAAATTTCGAGGTAGATTTCTGTACAGCAGCTTGAGGCATGGATTTTGAGGAGAGGGACAACACATAAATCGAGGAGAAGGTACATCAAGCTAAAGGCACAATTTCTGAGATTACTGGGCACAATTTTCGAGACAACATACACAGTTTTCGAGGAGGCACTGCTGTAATTTTCCATACAGTCCGTACGATCGTATAACTAAGTATTGGGCACGAGTTTCAAGGTGGTTTACTACTATAATAATTTTTTTTTGACTGTCTTGCTGATTTGGCACATTTTTCGAGGTGGAGGAAAGCACGGAAAACGAGATAAGTCTATACATTTTTTGCTGGAATTTTTCCTATATATTTCACTTCTCTGTAAAAGAATTTTCCAGAAATAAATAAGAGCTTTCAAATTGGTTTTCCCCAAGAGTTGTAGAGGGTTTTTCCAGGGTCATATTGACCAAAAATCAGCGTGTCAAATTTCTGTGTGTGGCTGATTTATTTTCTGAGTTTTTGTTTTTGCATTTTCAGCACTGTGAAATTTCCAAAATTTTTGTTTTCAAAAAACATTTGTTTTTCCAGCTTGTTGAATGTATGGTTATGGGAATGGGCATTTGAATTTATGGGAGAAATAAGGAGAAACTAAAAACCGAAGTGGGTCATAAAATTTCTACATTATTTATCCATGGATTTACATTGAGGATAGATACATCAATGAATCTCCTTAAGTGATTACGCATTATTTAGATCGAGAACTGGTTCTGTCAGCTTATATGTGTGCTAAAGCAATCTTTGATTATTTCTGTAATATTTTAAGTAGTGTGCATGTATGTTTACGATCGATATAAGTCTGTAATCAATTTGCTTAGGGTCACTTCATTATTTTCTTCCTCAGGGTGCAGAAACATGGTTCCAACATCCCCGCGTACTGCTTCGAGTGAGACTTTGGTCTGTGCAAGTAGGTCATTGCCAAAAGGGCCAGGAGTTGGAGGGTTTTTTGGTTGTGCTATAAAATCTGAACCTGGTTCAGGACCCCTCAAGCCAATGAATGGTTCGGTTGCTGGGATCAGAGTCATTTTCAGGGAGATTTGATGTTGTGGCACCCTTCATGAAATGAATTACAAGATTGGCTAGAGAAATATCCTTGAATTGACACTCCAAGATAATCGAAGTATTAATCTATCTAACAAAAAGTGGGTACATAAATACATCTATACAGAAGTTCACGAGATATTATTTTTCTCCTTTGCAAATGAGCTGCAGGAGTGGTTGTCACGATTGAATAAATTCAATACCTGCATGAAGGAAGACGCAGTCACTGACTGGACTCCTGAACTGATTCAACAATTAGAAAATTTAGACAATAATATCACCTGCATGGTAGATCATTGGATCGATTGCCTCTTGGGAGGATTTGTGACATAATTTTCCATTGATCAATTTGTGTCATGCTCTGAAGCAGAAAGAATATTTTTCAAAGGTCCTAGAGGTAAGTTCATGTGCTCTTTGAAGTTGTTGATGAAAATTCTGTGATGTGAATAGGGATCTCTATGTGAACATATTTCTTGAATGCCTCGAAGAGTCCCAACTACGTGCAGTGGAAAATTTTACCACGAAGATCCAAAAAAATTTATTTATAACCCCCTAAAGCCTTGATATGATAGTGAAGGTGAAACAGAAGTTAGTAGCTCTAATGACTTTGAAGAAGAAGGTTCATCAAACCAGAAACCCTTATGTATTTTTCCAACCCCATCCACTCCACTTCTACACTCATATCACAAAAAAACCACCCCACTTCGCTCTCCATCTCCACCACCACCTCCACCTCCCCCAGAAGTAGATGTGGCTATGTCGATGAAGTTACCTAATTTGAGATGCATTTGAAATGAATATACTTAGCACTTTTGGTTCATGACTAAGGAAGTATGGAAGGCTCAACAGGTTAATAATAATGATATTTAGAAAGTGAAATTAACCACTACCTTCCAAGATCACGCATTAGATTGGTATATCATATATGTTCAAGAAAACCCTAATTCCACCTTGGACCAAAACAAATATGCCCTGAAATATTAGTTTAAGAAGCCTAAGTCATACGTGCAACTGGTGACATAAATGAAAGAGATTCATCAGGAGGTTATTGAAATTGTATGGGAGGCAGATCAGAGGGTAAATCACACTATCAGAGATGGGGGATTTGTCATAGATGATACTCATCATAAGGACTGATTTATTTCTATGTTTCTCCCACATTTGTGCCAACCCTTAGGCCAGCAAAATATTGACACACAGGCTAAGGCTATGGAGGTTGTAATGAAACTAGAAGCTACCCCAACACATGTTATGCTTGGGACTCAAAAAATTCAGAATTAGTTGTAGGTCATGAATTTAGAGATTGAAAGCCTGCACAAGGGCAAGGGTAAGGAGGTCTGTGCAGAGGTATGGTGCATAAAATGTAAATATGTTGGGCACCATAAAGATCAATGTCCTGTCTTCAATAATTATCTGAACGTCGGAGATCCTATTCCATTGAAGAGTCTTGTATGGTGCACAATCTGTCAAAATGATATATCAAATGACACATATTCCTACCCAAGGATCAGAAAGTATCAACTTGAGTTGAAGTAGTTGTTTTGCAGATTCTGATTGCCACTAGGACATGATGATTAGCATTGTTTCACTTATGATATGATGTTGGATAAAGCTGAAATATATAGGATGCAGGCCGTGCCTACCTCATCAGCATACCCCTTTGGGCGTGGTGGATTTCAGGGCATAGGAAGAGGCCGAGGAGGTGGATCAGCTGGTTGAGGAAGAGGAAAAGTTATTTTCTATAACTATGGATATTTTGGTCACTATTCACACGATTGTCCTAATCTAGCTTACCAATCATGCATGTATTGTAGACAATTTGATCATGTGATAGAAGATTGTCCTGTCTTGATTGCTCAAATGTAGGAGAAGAAGACATAGACTCCAACATAGAATCTTCATATGGTTAGAGCATAAACCTATGAATAAGTTCCCAGTGTGAATGTGGTCACTAGGATTGGTATAGACACTAATGATGATAAGGGAAATCAACCAGCTACTGATGTGTGGATTCGTAAGGAACTTGAGAAAAAATAAGAATTCGATCTACGACGCGAAAAGGAATTTTTTTTTGAAGCGCGGAAATAATTTAAAGAAGGTAGCACATCAACGTCAGTTAGACCAATGAAGGAAGCGGGCGGAGATGAAGATATCAAACCATTTCTACAAGCATGCATTACGTTAGTGTGCAACAAAAAGGCAGAAGAGAATCTTCAAGCCTTGATAGATAATTGCGCAGAGAAGGAACAACCAATGGTAGAGAATAGATCTATCAATAAAATATAGAAGAATACGAAGAGAACGGGTAGAGATATGTGTATGACTATGCATATTGGTGCTTATGAGATGGACCAGGTTATTCTAGATCTGGGATTGTATGATAATGTTCTACCTAAGAAAACTTGGCAGTGCATGGGAGAACCCAAGCTAGAATGGTCTACCATTCAACTATGCATGGAAAATCAATAGAATATCATTCCATTAGGGAAACTGTTGCAAGTTTTGGTCAGTATCGAGGGTGTTAAGGTGATGACAGACTTTGAATTCATACAAATTGTAGATGATAATGATCCTTATCCTATGCTGCTAGGGTTGGACTAGGCTATTGACATGGATAATGTTTAATAGATTTGAAGAAAAGGAGAATGGAATTTGAAAGCAATGGAATCAGGGTCATTATTCCTCTAGAACCCACAGAAGGACAAAGATATAGAGAACCGATGAATGCGAATGAGGATATTGATCAAATATATGAGATGAATTTGCACGTGTAATATTGGATTAATCCAATGACAGATGGAAATATTAATTGGGATAAGGATAGATTGTGTTTCTCAGATTCAGATGAGGAATTAGAAAACTGGTAGAACTAGCTGCATGAGGTATCTACGTTGCGCTGTAATCATGTGACCAAATCTCTTCGATGTATAAGATCTGAGGTACGTGAATTGTCGCATTATGATGGATTAACTGATATAAACATGCTTATAGGGAAGATTGAAAGGATTGTTCTTGAAGGACAAAGATTCCATGATTTGGATCTCGTATTGTGTGCTACTCTAGAAAGATGGTGGGAAACTCATAAGGAAAACATGGGCAACTGGTAGGAGTGCGCACAAATGATGAGGTTACGATTTGAATGTCCAACCATGAGAATGGAAGACGTCTACTCTGGAAAATATTATTCACATAGACATTTCACTATATGGAATCAAGTATGGGGCATAAAACCAAGAGCTGAATGGGTTCACATGTTTATCAAAACATTGGGGAAGGTACCCACTAAATGGTATCTGGAGACAGTGTTGCGTTGAGGCACTAGTGAATGGTCTGTGTTGATTGGGAGTTTTATCCTAACATTCAACATTGAGAGTTGACTTGATAAGATCATCCAAGATTTGCACAATATTCAAGAAGTCATATTTGATACAACAAAGCGTGCAATCAACTGCGCTCCACCAGCATGGGATGCACAGATGAAAGATATTGTGAACTACAAAAATCTGATAGTTGTGAAACCTATGGGACATCGCACAGTGTCTAGAATCTCAATCTCTTCCCCTGAGAATGTCAAATGGGTGCGCTCAATTATTGGCCTCGATGGATACTATAGGAAGAATATTCAAAGCTATGAGTTAATAACTACCCCCATAACTAAATTACTCAGAAAGGGTGCAAAATTTTGTTGAGATGACGAATGTTAGAGGAGCTTGAAGTTATTTAGGGAAGAGTCCAACACTACCCGCTATGCTTTGAATTACCTGATAAATAAGCCTGTGTCGGGGGGCACAATCTACAGATGGTTGTTGTTCTCTTAGGAGTATATGTGTAGCAAGGCACAATGCGTGTGTGGTAGATGTGTGAGGAGGTTGAATGGGTCACAAAGGTGTCAAAAACTAGCCGTTGGAATAGTAAATCTAGAAAATACTGCTTTATTACCATTTATGGGAGCCTCTAGGTTGCATTTAATGAAGGGATTTTTCCATAATTAGTATCGTTTTGTCATTTATGGAGACACATTAATGCAAAAGGAACCGTTGGAGACGCACCACAAGTATAAATATGACCTATGGGGTCGTAATAGTTTGATTTTATTTCTAAGTGAATTATTTTCTTTGAGCTCTCTGATTTCCGTTGCCTACTATGTGTCTATGTATGGTTTGGATCCAGAATTAGAGAAAGAGTTGTGCCGCTCAGGGTTGGGTTATGTAATTTCACCTAATATGACAGTCACACGACCTAGAGAAGACCCTGCATGCTTGAGGTCCCTATTGTTGAAACACTTGCACCCACAAATTTTAAGAAGGGGTACTCATATGGTACAAGAAAATACCCAAGGTATAAGACTGTAAAGCTGCACTCCACTGCGGATGAGCATCTGAGAAGGCGCATGATAGAGCTCTCAGAAAGGATTATGGAGGAAGAAGAGGATATGGTCGAAGTTGCCCCATTCTTGCACCTGCTGACCTATGTCGTGCCGTGCAAACTGATGGTCAAAATTCCCAAATATCTTGACAAAGTGCGCACAAGCATCCAGATGTCGTTGATCCCAGAAAAAATCCTGATGGAAGGGGATGTGTTTGCCAAAGTACCGCAACTAAGAATGGAGGATTGGGACATTGCAGACATGGAAAACTTCCTTAAAATCATGCTAGAATTGTACCTTGACCAAGTTTAGTATGAAGGGGGAATATTTCACCTCGAGCTGAAGAGATGGGTGTTGGGTCTACACAAAGAAAACCTGTTGAATCTATTGCAGATCCCTCACTTTGGGTGCAGTCGAATAAATGACATCTGTGTCTGGAAATTTCTTGCGCTAGTGCATGATGATGCACTATGGTTGGGAGAGCACATTCTAATTGATGCTGCATTAATCCATAGGATCATTGGTTTACCTGCTAAAGGTGCGGATCCAATTGTGAATTTTGGAGGAAAAGCACAAGAAACATCTGTCACAGATCAGATAAAAAACAAGTATCAAGTCTCACAGAAAGTAGAGGATTTGTGGTAAGCAAGAAAAACAACTCAACGATTCAGTTCGGCATGCTCATCTTGGCCTGTAATATGATGTGCAAATGTAGACCGAAGGAGTTTACTGCACACGCAATTACTCTCGTAGGATAGTGTGAGAAAGGGGTCATGTAAAATTGGTCTCATTATTTTTGCAAGGATCTTATGGAAAATGTGTGCGAAGCACAGGAAGAAGGCAAGCAATTTTAGTATGTCTAGCTGCTATTGTTGATTGCATTGATTGGGTGGAATACCCCTAAGGAAACCTAGTTTCTTGATATCAAGCCACAAATGTGCGAGGACACGTGGTATGTGACGCTTTGGAACTCATCAAAACCCGCGCGCACTAAGGAGAATAATATTTTTTGGGTACTTTTCAATGCTTCGCTATATCAGGTCATGTTGTCTAAGTTAAACCTATCTCCAACACTACATGAGCAATACAAGATGATAGTTGACTTCATGACCACGTTCCAAAATATGCACATCTACGTGAAAGGTGTCGTGGAGGGAGTTTGGTACAAGTTACCATACTTAGTTATGGAAGATGATCTAATCCAAATCACCGCATAATAGCTATCAACATGGTCAGAGCCTGGTGCGTCCACATCTATCACCAAAACACCGACGAAGTCATGCACTAGTACTCAGCCAGAGAAAACAATAGAGAAGGTGGCTAAGAATCCTATATAGCACATTGACCACTACTAGCAAGACTATCAACCAGGAGAAAGATGTTGAGCCTGAGAAAAATGGTATTGCCCCAAAAGCTACAGTGGTGGAGGTAGAAGCACAGATGTCTAAGGGAACAAAGTGCAACTCTCAGGCTATTGGTGAATCAAGGAAGAAGAGAAAATGATCTAAAGATAACGTAGAGGAGGTATTGACACTAAGTAAGGATGATATAAATGAGATTTCTAACACAGTCACGTCTGCGACCGAGGATCATTGGAAAGATATGGAGTTACAGTATAAGTCTATGCTTGAAGATCATCTTATTGTGAAAATCCCCACACCAACCATCCATGTGGACGCCAGCGGATGTGCTCAATTTCGTGGTATAGGTGATATTAACATTAACTTGTCGGTTTTACCTATAGGAAAGTTGCACCTCATGCACACCATGATCGTCGATGAAATTCAATTCTATGAGTTTGTTGCTCATACATCTACTATAGAATCCAAGAAGCGGGCCAATGATGCACAATATAAAAAATAAGCTGCATAAGTAGCATGTCGCACAGCCGAAGCCCAACGCACTGCACTAAAAGCCAAAATTCACAAATTCTACAACAACGTTCCAACAATCCTGGCCATAGCTTCCCCCGAAGAAAAATCGGAAGGATTGGCTGTCGCCTTGAAAGAATCATGTGATGAAGTGCAGACCATCGTGCAGGTTTTTAACATCAAATCATGGATCTGCGAATGAAGTTGCAGCCTAAGACTTCGCTTGAGGTCCGTGCAAAAAGGGCAACCGAAGTAAAACAATATATTGACAGTATTGCTACCTCAGTCACATAGTGTGACATCCTTTTGGATGAGGCTATGGGAATATCGATGTCCATTCAAAATGATCATGTAGTACAATAGTTGGGTAATGAGCTACACCAGAAAGAACAACAATTTTCCAAAATCCAGATAATATTGCCCACTCTAGTTCTTCCGTAGCACTTTTCCCACCTATAGGAGGGTTGCATCGTTCAAACAGAGATCGAGGACCTACCTTGAAAGGAGGAGCTACTAGAGGCATGCATGCAACCATGGGCTGAGGAGGCTCTTTAGCTTTTGCATACACTAGACACTACCTTGAAGATCATTCAACAGATGCAACAAAGTATAGAGATGGCCACTAAAGGGCCTACCATGGAGAAGTTAGTTCTACAAGTGCAGGGATCTGTTGTGAAAATTTTGGAAATGGTGCTCCCTCTTAAATTTCCTGCCAGCGCGCTCCAAGCCAATATAAAGGAGTAGACACGTCAGTGACTCGGGATGAGTCACATGTTTGTGTTAGGGGCCTATTCGAGCGAGGTCCCCTAGGGTACACTTTTTGAGAATATTTTTGTACAAGTTTTGTATATTCACGCTGTGAGAATTAGTCAAGGGGCTTTGGGGCAGGTCAAAGTACCTATTTTGACATAAAATGGTTTAAGTGTAAAATTTGGGCCTAAAACCATGGTTTGAGACCATAGTATCTGCGTGCTAGAATTATATAAATAGATAGATCGAGTCTAAGTGAAAATATGTAGAACTTAACTTGATGTGATGATCTGAATGTTGATGTGTCTGTAATACTTTTGTAAGGGTTTGACTAGGTTGGGTAGAAAGGCTCCTGCTGGTTGTGTGAATGGATACCTAGTCATGGTTGTGTGTGGACTCTGCTAGCTATGTGCGTGGAAGGGTTATGTGTGAGGGTAAATTCTGATGTATTGAACTGACCTGTTGCTAATATAACAGACATATGTTGGCGAAAGAATTGTGTTATTGATATATGTTATTTATATACTATTTATGTCTTTGGATCACATTTCTTTTGTATTTATTATTTGTGTATGTGCAATTACCTTTGTTATTTATGCATGAAGTTACACTGATGATAGAATACATGGATGAATCTGATTAAGTTATTACGCATTGTTTATCGGGATCTGGTTTTGTCATGTTATATCTGCGCTAAAGAGATTTGTGATTATGTCTGTAATATGTTAAGTATTACACATTTCTGTTTATGATCGATCAATCTTCTTAGGGCCACTTCATTATTTTCTTCCTCAGGGTGTAGAAACTTGGTTCCAACACCCCCCCATGCTGCTTGCAGTGAGACTTTGAGCTACACAAGTAGTTCATTGATGAAAGGGCCAGTAGTTGGAGTGTTTTTTGGTTGCCCAATAAAATCTAAACCTGGTTCAGGACCCCTCAAGCCAATAATACTATATGGACAATCTTTTATAATTTTGGATAGATTTTTTGAGATCTCTCTTCATATCACATAGTTTCTTAGAGAAGAATAATATCTAGTCTCTATGTAGAAATCAATTTTTTGAGGGAAATAATTTTTCGGGGAACCCTAACCCTCTTGCATTAAATAAGAGCATTTTAATTATATAATAGATCCTAGGGCCTACTCTTTTTTAAGGGCTCTGTAAATGGGTACTTTTTTCCCCTTTTAATCTCAATTAAAGCCTTTTTCTTGGGATTTGGAGAGATTGGATTTGTGGCAAAAATGATATTAGGGGCAAGGGTCAAAGGAAGGGCCTCCAAAATATGAGGGAAATTGAAATTTATCAGGTTAGTACTGAAGATCATAGGAATTTCTTTGAATGGGTTGGGGGAGGATAGGGGGGAGGGGGAGGGCCGAGGGAGAAGAGGAAGGAGGAGGGGAGAGGGGGAAGGCCAAGGGAGATGAGGAAGGAGGGCGGGGTGGGGAGGGGTGGGGGGGTAGACATCATGGGTGAGGACAGTGGGAGAGGGTGGAGGGAAAGAGAGAATACCAAGGGAAGGGAGGGAAAATGGGAAATAAGGGAGGAGGGGAAGGAGGAGGGAGAACCAGAAAAAAAAGGAGGAGGAGGTGAAAGATATGTAATTAGAGGGAGGACCATTGTAGAAACTTCAATGGAGGAGACACATACAGAAGAGGGTTCCAAATCAGTCAGTTCTACTAGATTCTAAATGGATATATCTAGTGAAGGGGGAGATGCTGAAGAGAAGTCCATTTTTTTCACTCGGTGCTTGCTGTAAGAAATCCAACCCTAGGGAAATCTACCTAAAGGTGTGTCATATTGCAACCTTGGTGTCTCTGGAAGGGAAGCTTATAGTATTCAATCTTATAAACCATGATTTGTTGTTGGATCCTTCAATTTCCATTTTGGCGAGTGGGACCTCCTTTAAGGTGACTTCCACTTGGATACATACCCATCTATAATATATATTGGTATCCCATCCTGGCTCGAGATTGATAAAATGACTGATTTTATTCCTAATGGCCTTAAGAGGTTCCTCTATCCAAAAGAGAGGGGAAACCTAGGTAGGATGGACCAAACCTTCAAGTGATCAAAGTTGATAGACCAGGGCCAAAGTGTAAATCATGCTTTCCCCATGATGAACAACCCTTCAAGATTCTTGAGTAGTTAGTCATAGAGTGGAAAATAAAATCTATCCACCCTTGAGGAAGCAAATGATAGGTGGGAGAAAAACCCAACAAGGGATACCAAGAGTTTTCTATCCAGCCACCTAGGCCAGGCATTTTGAGGGGATAACCACTGAACTACCTGACTAGGGTTTTTCCTTAAAATTAAAGGGACTAGAAGAAGAGAATGTAATAGACCACTATGAAACTAATAGAATCCTTCTATTGAAAAAAAAATCTTTTTCTTTTCTTTCATGGGACATAAAGAGGAACCAGAGCCGAGGTCGCACCACTAAGGGTGACATTGTCAAAAGGAGAAAGAGGGTCACATTTTTTCGATCTAGGGAGATGGGAGAAGGGTGCAAAGGCAAGTGGAGAAAAACATATTCTATACAACTAAATGGAGGACATAGATTGCAGTGAGAAGGAAGGAAAATTTCAAGAAAGAGAAACTAGGATAAGGGAAAAAGGAAGGTTGATAACTGACAGTGAAATTAGGGGGGAAAGAGCACATGGAGATTTTGAGCTAGCTAAAAAATATCGAATGGTGCAAGGGATAGATGATAATTCCATCTTGTCAGCCCCTCATTATTCCATGTGGAGCGCAAAGGAGGGATGGCGCAGGCCACGAGAGTAGTTTATTCACAATGTGAAGAAAGGATGGTTGTAGGGTTGCATAAACCACATGATAGAAATAATAGGTGAACATGAGATAACATACAGTAATACACATTTGAGAGAGGAAAAAAATAATTATACCTTCCTTTATAATATATGTTTTAAATTAATTAGTATACTAAGCATGTTTTATAGGATATATAAAAATAGTATAATTTAGAATTTTTTACCAAAGAACATAACTAAGCTTTGTAAAAAATTTGAATTACGAACATACTATGTATGCTTACAGACTTATCTTAGCTTATCTATATCCATTTTATATAATACTTTTTTACCTACTTTATGTTGAAGAACTATACATATAATTTAAACAAAATATGCACAACAACTAATGCATTAGACTAGTTTTGATTCTAGAATATATGGGTTACTACCCACCATGTTCTCACTTTGCCACTCTAATTTTCATGGAATATCAAATTTTGATCAACTTAAAAATATTGAGATATTCCATCACCTTATGTATGAATTTGTTAGCATTCATGAAAAATATTATTTATTGTTTTGATTGATTTGTATTTGTATTGTGACTAGAATAAATCACATTGGAAACTCGACTAGTAGTTCATGTTTACAAGGTTTTTCAAATTTATCATATTGCATTACAAAATGAAAAATGAGGGCTGCATGTACTATTCAACCTAGTCAATAACATGATTGAAAATATTATGTGTGAAAAGTTTTAGATGAGAATTAATATAATTAAACCATTGTGGCATGTACGGTAGTGGCCGACATTCTTTTCTTGATATCTAACTAAAATTTATAGTTCGTTTCTCTCATCCACAATTCACTACCCTCAATTCTTTAAATGAAATGTTTTTTTCAATATTTTTTATTTCTCTTCCACTCAACTTATTGCACCGAGAGGCACATTCTACAGCCTAGTATGACCCCGATGTGTAAGTATGTCGGAAGCCAAAAGAAATGTCGGCTTGAACAATAGCTTACATAAACATATAAATTAACAATTAAAAATTTATTAAAAATAAATTTAAACGATATAAACCTAAAATATGAAGAGTTTACTAACACTCAAAAAAGAGATATGGTAAATAAATAAAATATGGTAAATACGTAGAAATATAAATAAGCCATAGGTATGGTAAATAAATAAAACCTCTTTTTATGTTACTCAGGAGGTATGATAAATAAATAAAAACATAAATAAACTAGAGGTATAATTTTTATATTTACTCAATAAACCACTTTATTTAAAAACTTAAAATTAGTAAAATAAATTTAAACGATAAACCTAAAATATGAAGAGTTTACTAACACTCAAAAAAAGAATGTAATTAAAATAAATAACATATGGTAAATACGTAGAAATATAAATAAGCCATAGGTATGGTAAATAAATAAAACCTCTTTTTATGTTACTCAGGAGGTATGATAAATAAATAAAAACATAAATAAACTAGAGGTATAATTTTTATATTTACTCAATAAACCACTTTATAACTACAAAAACTCAAAAATAGGTTTTATTTAGGTGAAGCCTATGGGACAAATTATTATTAATACCATGGGACAAATTATTAATAATACCATGGGCAAATACCATGGGCCAAATAATATATTTATAAAATAGGTATGGTAAATAAGTAAATATAAAAGAGGTATAAAGAGGTAAGGTAAATAAATAAAAATATATCAAATACGATTAGAAATCAAGATCTAATTATATATGAAGTATAAGGGTCAAATACCATGGACCAAATTATTATTAATACCATGCCAAAAAAAACATTATTAACCCTAACATTAATATTATTAAATTTAATATGTTTAGATTAATACAATATTAAATTTATTATATTGTAATATATATTAATATATCATGATATATGATATAGGTGGAGAAATAGGGGGAATGACAAGGGAGATATGGAGATAAATTGAAGGAGAAGGGAGAAGAGGAATGAAGAGAGAGAGAGTGAGAAGAGTGAGAGAGTTAGAGAAGGGTAAGAGAGGGAGAGGGAGACATAAAGATGGAGGTGGGAGAGAGATAAGGATAGAGGGAGGGAGAAGGAGAGAGGATTGGAGGGTAGAGAGTGAGAGAGAGAGAATGAAGGGGGAAGGGAGAGGGAGGTAGGAGAGAAAGGGAGAGAGAGAGAGGATGAGAGGTGGAGGAGAGAAGGAGGGATAGAGAGATGGAGCTAGAGGCGGAGCGAGGAAAGGAAGAAGAAATACATAGAGAGGGAGTGACAAGGGAGAGATGGAGAGAGAGTGTGTATGCTTATGGGTGGGATAAAGATACATAGGAGTGATGGAGACAAGGGGGGAGAGAAGGAGAAAGGAGGTGTGATGGAGACAAGGGGGGAGAGAAGGATAAAGGGATAGAAATAGTAAGATAGTTGGAGAGTGAGATAGAGTGATGGGGGAAGACAGAGGATTGGAGGATAGAGAGAGAGAGAAAGAAAGTGAGCTGGGGGGTCAAATAGAAGGAGGTGAGAGAGGAATGATGAGAGAGAGGAAGAGAGTGATGGGGGAAGAGAGGATTGTAGGAGAGAGAGAGAGAGAGAGAGAGAGAGATGGGGGAAGATAAAGGGAGGTAGGAGATAAAGGGAGAGAGAGGAAGGAAAAGGGAGGGGACTTGAAAGAGAGGAGGAGAGAGGGAGGGATAGAAATATGGATTTGGAGGGGGAGAGAGGGAGGGATTGAGAGATGGAGAGAGAGAGAGATGGGGGAAGAGAAAGGGAGAGAGAGGAAGGAAAGGAGAGGCGAGTTGAAAGAGAGGAGGAGAGAGGGAGGGATAGATATATGGATTTGGAGGGGGAGAGAGGGAGGGATTGAGAGATGGAGTTGGATGAGGAGAGAGGGAGGGAAGAATAAATACATAGAGAGTGAGTAGTGGAGAGAGAGGGGGAGTGACAAGGGAGAGATGAAGAGGGAGTGTGTATGTTTTGGGGTGAGATAAAGATACAAATAAGGAGATATGAAGAGAAGGGGGGAGAGAAGGAGAGAGAGAGGCATATGGTAACAAAGTTGGAAGGTGAAGATAGAGAGAGAGAGGGTGGGGGGGGCAGAAAGGAAGAGAGAGAGTGAAGAGAGGTAGGGAAAGAGATATGAAGATGGAGAGGGAGAGAGGGGGAGGTAAGAATAAAGACATAGAGGGTGAAAGGTGGAGAGAGAGAGAGAGGGAGTGATAAAGAAGATGGAGAGAGAGGGAGAAAGGGTAGCAGGAAGGAAGAGAGATAGAAGCGAGAGAGAGAGAGAGAGAGGGAGAGAGGAGGAGGAGGAGGACGGAGTGATAGATAGATAGATAGATAGATTGGAGAAAGAGAGTTTATGTTTTGGAGTTGATATAGAGATATAGAGTGAGATATAGATATAGATGTAAGGTGAAGAGAAAAAAAGATAGATGGAGAGAAGGAGGGAGGGACAAGGAAATTGATAGATATGGAGTGAGAGAGAGTGTGTGTATGGTAGGGTGACATAAAGAGAAAAATAAGGAGAGATGGATGAATATATAGATATATATGAGGGAGAGAGGGAAGAAGGTTTCCTGCAGTAGATGCATTGATTTCAGTGTAGATGATGATTTCTAATCCTATTTGATTTCTTGCACTAGATGAATTATTTTTCGTGTAGATGTTGATTTCTAATGATATTTGATTACTTACGCTAGATGGATTGATTTTAATGTAGATGATTTCTAATCCTATTTGATTGCTTGCACTAAATGCATTAATTTCAATGTAGATGATGATTTCTAATCCTATTTGATTGATTTCACTTGATGCATTAATTTTAATGTAGATTTTGATTTTTGGTTATATTTGATTTCCTTCACTAGATGAATTGATTTCAATGTAGATTAGTTTTAATCCTATTTGATTGCTTGAACTGAATGGATTGATTTCAATGTATATGGTGATTTCTAATCCTATTTGATTGCTTTCACTAAATGCCTTGATTTCAGTGTAGATGGTGATTTCTAATCTTATTTGATTGCTTGCACTAGATGCATTAATTTCAATGTAGATGTTGATTTATAATTATATTTGATTGCTTGCACTAAATGTGTTTATTTAAATGTAGATGATTTATAATCCTATTTGATGCCTTGCACTAAATGCATTTATTTCAGTGTAGATGGTGATTTCTAATCCTATTTGATTGCATGCACTAGATGCATTGATTTCAGTGTAAATGTTGGCTTTAAATCCTATTTTCCTACTTGCACTAGACTCATTTATTTGAGTGTAGATTTTTATTTCTAATCATATTTCATTACTTGCATTAGATGCATTGATTTTAGTGTAGATGTTGCTTTCTATTATTATTTGATTTCTTGCATTAGTTGCATTGATTTCAGTGTATATGTTGATTTCTAATTTGATGTAATTGGATGTATGATGGTACATTAATTTTAAAGTCATTGGATTAATAGTGTGTGTGTAATGATTTCGGTGTAAGCACAAAAAATTATTGACATGTACATTGATTTTTGTGTTATAGTAATTCAACCTATTAATATTGGAGAGAAAGAGAGACAAGGTATTGGTGTTTACTACAACAACTTGAGCTAAATATTTAAATGGTTTATGATTCCAACTATCCTTTTCAAATAATCAATATGAAAATATGACAAAACTAACATGGGTGAAAATAAGAATAGTAGAAGAAAATAGTTTGAAATCGATCACAATGAAGACTATTCGTAATTGACTACATTCTTATTATTCACAGTTTCTATCATTCAATATTATTACATTGTCACTTTGCATTCAAAATTTTATTTAATCATTAAATTTATTTTACAATATTTATCATCTCAACAAACTGAGGTAACTAATCAAATTTAAAATTAAAATGACTCAATAAATCTCAGACATATTTAAAATGGTTATGTTAATATTAGATGTATTTACATATTATTGATAAAATTAAGCATATGTTCCTCATATTATCGATAAATTTTCCTTGGTCGCACACGACTGAAACCAGCCTAGATCCATCTTAACTCCGGATCTATCAAGCATCGAGACAGATCAAATCTCTCGAGGTGAAAACCTTTCCTCAAGTTTTGCACTCAAAAAAGAGGTTTTCACCTTGAGAGATTTGATCCCTCTCGGCGCTTGATAGATCCAGAGTTAAGATGGATCTAGGCTGGTATACCTTCATAAAATTTCTAGGTGTTATATCACCATTATAATTGACCCATGTCAAAATCATATTGTTTCCAAACATGAAAATTTTCACTCCATCTTGTCTTGTAACATTATATAGTTTTGATAAGTTAGCATAATTAGTCAAATAATTTTGAAAATGTTAAGGTAAGATATGGATGCAAAAGATATTTTCTTTTAATGTTAGGAAAATTTTATGTTTTATAGGCATCCATATCAATAAATTGATAGGTGTTAGCTGCCCTAAATAAAGAAGGCAAAGAAAAATAAAATGTTAGGAAAAAAAAAGAAAAAGAAAGCTTCATTTTATGTGTTTAAAACGCTCAGGCTACTAGTCTAAATGTGCCATAAAAACAAGAATGTTACTTTAAGATTTATATGGTTATTCCAAAATATTAACACTATCCTAATCATATTACCCCATATACTAAGTTTTAAAACCATATAACATTCCCCGCCATTCATCCCTTTTCATTTTCATTTCCTAAGTCATACTCCTTATATAATTCCTAATATTTTATTAAACCACTCTTGACCCCACCAACTCATCTCCATGCATCCGACAGTCCTCCCATATCTCCACATATTCGACGACTGACATATCCTTTCGACCACCCTTCGCGAACCGAGCTTTATAGCAGCGGGGGGGTGGGGGGGTCCTAACTCAGCGGTAAGTCAAATCACCTTGCTAATATGTGGTAGCACCTTAGCCTTTCAGACCCTCCAAGAGTGAAACCATAAACCGCTAAACCCCCCCTCCGAAAGGATGATTTCCAATACTGTTACCACTCACCTGACCGCTGTGCATCTGCCATTCCACTACTTCCACCTCATCCACCCGTTAATCTCATTCATCCATTAATTTCATCAAATCACATAAATTCCCTCCATAATCAATATGTTAAGCATTCAATTGGATAAACCGTTAACCTGTGCCACCAACAAAAAGCCTTTATTTATATATAAATATTCTTTTATCCGTTTACAGGTTACAATGTTGTTTATTTGCAGGTTGGTCGCTAGAAACCCGACATTTTCAAACTTCCAATTCCTGCCCTTTTCAATTGTTCTTTCTATTCTATGTCTAGAACGTGTTGTCTGTCTGAGAAATTGCACACATTCCTAGTCAATTTACACTCTCAGCCTTATCCATTATGCCTCCAAAGTACAAGGGACCAGAGGAAAACATCAATCCTCTCATCTTTCCTCCCGTAGATCTTCACCATATTCCTATGGCTGATAAAGACTAAATAATCCATGAAACACTCTGTGAGCTCGACCTTTTCAAGATGTATTGATGGCTCGCAGATAAATGGATTGACAAATTAGATGAGATCAAAATCTAGGATTCAAACCTACCTCGTTATATTTTTCCTCCTATCCACAACACTCCTGATTTCATTAGAAAATGCCATGCCTCATATTTTCCAAGCCAAAGGGCTATAACCATTTCCAATGGAAAATTTGTATTCACCATAACCCCTCAGGATATTGATGAAATGATGCAAGCTCCCATAGTCAACAACGACACCCCTTCTCATGAAGCTCTGGTTGAAATATACCAAAAATTAGACTTTGATAAGAGAGCCCAAACTCTAGAATTATTCTTAGCACAAGGTGCTTCATTACCGAAGAAAAATCCTCCTTATCCTTCATCCCTATTCCCTAAGAGAACCAAGCAGTTAACCACTGTTATATCTGACCTTATTGGATACTACTATGACCAATATGTAGATGAGGCCATTATAGGATTTTTGTCAATATTTTCTAATGATACCAAACCTTCAATTATGTTCAATTTCATTCATTTCCTTGCAGAGTCTATTCATAAATAGTTCAATAATTTTCACACAGAGGAGGTATTTAAATATACCTCTGTATTAGTCTACATGTTCCTATACTTTCAGGGGCAAAACATGAACTTGTCATTGCAGAAACTGGATGAGAAATGAAACCATCAGTTGACCATTTTGTGGACCACCCTGGGTATGAAATATCAGAATGAGTTCACATATAAAGAATTCATTGAGATGTTTCTTCACCCAGCCATAGGCCTTTTAAGCAACATAAAAGAACCAAGGATTAGTGAAGAAATCAAAAAGATTTTGTAGCTATCAGAACATGTACAAACAGGAGATTGGTACTTATATGAAAATTACACAAAGGTCGAGATTTTGGGATGTGAGTTGGAACCATACAAGTTTCCAAAATTCCTCCCATTGACGATTTTTGCCTTAGAATATATTAGGAAGATGATCAACATGGAACATGTCCATTTTATTGCTGCCAAGAAAAAGTCTCAGTTTAAGATAAAAACACATGTTGGCCTATTCAGTTGCAACAACAAGAAAGTAGGAGTGGAGGCAGACCAATTATTGAAGAAAATGCAGTTTGATCTTAGCTTCACTTGGTCATATGATCCATTAGGGATAGTTTCCAAATTAAGGGTAGAAACCAAATATACTCTTTATTTTCACACACCAATTCCAGAAATAGAAGAGTATAAGAACTAGCCAGAGTGGATAGAGAATACATTACATGAGGTAGAATAACATCAAGTCTCTTCATCAATAGTGAAGACTCCTACAAGGCAAGCGAAGATAGCCAAAAGGAACAGAGAAGAAGGGTCCCCTTTAGAGACAAATATCTTCACCAAGGGATTTAAAATCATTTACAGAAAGAAGGCTAAGCTTAGTTCCAGATTAAGCCTTAGCAAAGATTCAGAGCAAAAAAATCTTATAAATATTGATGACCCTCTTTTATCTTCACTAGTAGGTGATTAGTCGACATAGTCTCCTACCACCTCCATGACTACAAAAGAGAAGAAACATATTATGTACACAGATACATCTACTTCAAGCGAGCCAGAGAAAATCACCATGGATATATTCAAGGAAATAAAACTGAAAAATGAAGCCTTGAAGATAAACACATACAATTAATTTTGGAAACAAACCTCGGGTTCCCAAAGTAGGCTATTGCTAGCCTTCGACTCAGAGAAGGGGAAAATTCTTATTGCATTTCCTCAGGCACAAGTTCCTCAACCCAAAGGAGAATCATATTATAAGAAGACATCTCTTGAGTTTGATGTTAAGGACATACATCCCATTGACCAAATGGAGGCGCATAAACAGAATGGGGATATGATTTTATCCACTATAACTAACATTTCTATGACCTTGTCCAAATTGTAGGTCACATTGGAAAATGTCCGCTCATAGCTCAACATGGAAAATTTTTCAAAATTTTCCAAATATACCAAGATTAAAACCTTGGAAAATTTGGTGATCAAACTGGGTTATGATCCTGCAAATATCAACGCTGCAGAAGAATTGATTAAGAAAAAGAATTTAAATATTGTAGCATTAATGAAGAAATTAAAATTTCGAGCCACTAGACATCCTTTAGCTAAGGAGATTGAAGAGACATAGACACAAAGGACATACATGATGAAACTCATCGTAGAACATAATAAATAGTTGAAGAAAATAGAAACAAAGATGGATAAATTGATTAAAGAAAGCAAGAAGTCAGCGAAACAAACTGCTCCTTTAGAAGCACTTCCTATTATATCTATTCCTACTGCTATATCTGATACCCCCAGTAAAGGAGATGCTACAGACCAGTTAGCCAATACACTTCAAAAATATGACCTTGCAGACTAAAGAAATTAAGAAGTTACAGGATCAAGTGAAAATTTTAGATAATCCAGAAAAGAAGTCTGGCACTTTCCATGCAATAGAGCTTGAGAAATCTCAGAATCAGGTAGAAATATGGAATAAATTAGAAACTGAAGCTTATATTGGCTACACTCTTGGTAATGTCAAGGAAGTTATTTGGAACAACATCATTGAGGAACTGAGTGAAATATGGCCAGGTGTCCAGATCATCTTTGAGAAAAATGAATTAGTGGAAAAGCCAAACTAGACAATTACTGATATAAATACTCAACTGAGAGAAATGCCTAATACAACCAACATCATTATAAAGTTTCTAAATTCTAAAGACAACTGAGAACTGGATGATCTAGGAGTAGATGATAGGACTGAGACCATTCTCTAGGTGAAGAAAGTTATGATAAGAAAGAACTTAGTAGTGGAGTTGACAGAGAAGTGTCGTACTCTTGATGTTGCTATCAAGATATTTCTTTCAAGAATTGATGCATTGAACCAAAAAGGTCTACCCTCACTATTTGTAATAAATGATAAATTAATGCCCTGGGAAGATTACATGAAGAAGCTTAATGAAATAGTAAGGGTTGCATCCATGTCCTCTATTAAAGGTTCAATGATAGGCATGGTGTTTTATGAAGCTATTGAAAATATCAGTTTTATACAGCATGAGATAAAACATATTTTTACTGTAAAACCCACTTTTGCTAAGTATACTAAGGCGGATGAAATCCACCACAGATTAATTAAAGTTTCAATTCCCGATCAATAATGGTGGGAAAAGCTATGCGAATATGAGGAATAGAAGGCATATCAGTTTTTCCAGTGCAGCACCAGAATAGTAGCCACTCAGCAACAATTTTCCATCAAAACATGGCCAGACATGCAGATTCATTCCTTTCGATCGAATTCCTTTCCTTTCTGTTAATTTTGAGAAATTATAACTTTCCTTGTCATTCATGCATTTATTGTAATATTTTGTTTAAATACTTCACTCCGTGGAATTATTCAGGGTTGCACCCTTGAGCTAGTTATCAGACAGATTTGTAATAAGCTAGAGCATTTTTTTATTTAATAAAGGATTATAAATTTACTTCATATGGCTTGTATTATTGTGAGTTATTTCTATTGCGTTTTCATTATGTATTCTTCATATAATTTAATTCATTAACAGTTATCCGATTGAAAATTTAATTGAATATCAGTTTTGTTTTCGATCCGTTGTGAAGTTGTAGTTTATTAAGAGTTTAATTTACAAGGCTATCTGTTATTGTAAATTCCTCTTGAAATGAAATTACACAAAGGTTCCTGTTATGACTTGATTATATTTTTTTTATTATGAAAACATAGTTTTCATAACTTCTGCTTATAAATGGTGAAATAATCTATCTAAATATTAAATCATTTATACTTCTCTATATTCTTCTTATCCATCCCACTTAAAATCAAATTAACCATATGTATTTAAAGAACAAAATTTTATTTTATTAAGGATCTTTCTAATTTTAAATCACATGTTCATAAAATTGTTTAGTGGTCATCCAACTAGTCAAAAACAACAAATATTTTAGATGCTTTGGCATAGCTTATTGACATTAGGTTATCTCAAAGGAAAACATAAAATTGGCACTATTGCCAGGGAGGTGAAGAATTGAAAGCTAAATTTTCCCTTGGGAAATGATTTTTCTTTTCCTTTAGGGTGAATAAAGGATAAGGATATAGGTCAAAAAATTTCACCTAACGATTCCACTAGTTAAAGCTGCCTCCCTTTAAGCACACTAGATCACAATCTGATTCTAAGATTTTTAACCCTTTACCAGATCCAAAAAGACTTTTTATGGAAGCTTATTTAAGAAGAAGACATAAAACCCCTTCTTCTTTCTCTTCAGATTTACACCCTAAAGACTTTTCATCTGTCAATCCCTTTTCATTAGTATCATATCATCCTGATTGGACTCAAGTGCCTCCTAGAGTTTCTGAAATTTATTCAAAAGGAGTAGATCTTCAATCATCCTTCTTAACAGAATCACTTGAGTCATATCAAGTTCCATCCTTCCCTTTAAACTCACCTACATATGAAAAAGAATTGGGCTTACACTTACCTGAATTTAAGCATACAACTCCAATTTCTTATTCTATTCCATCAACCTCCACTAAACATGAGGAGACATTTTATGTCTATTCTAATCCTTTGTTTGAATATAAGGACGAATATTTAACACCAACAGTTCAAAGGTTGGTTGTTAAAATCCCCTTGAAACCCTCACAACCTTCTCCTCCTTCATTTTCTCCTCCATATTCTAATACTAATTCTCCTACCTATTCATCATCATCTACATCATCATGTTCATCATCCACTCAGACACCCCATACCCCTCCTATTGTTATGGCTGTTTGATGCATTGTGAAAGCAAGGTATGCTTCTCTTATTCTTCCTATTAAATTGGGAAATTTTCCTGATGGATATCTAAAACATTTACCAAGGTTTAATGGAGAAACAGGTCTCTCCGTCGAGGATCATATATCAGCCTTCTTATATTTCACTAACAATATGAACATTGAGCAAGAAGATGTTTATATGAGACTATTTGTACAATATTTAGAAGGAGACGTTAGGATCTAGTTTAGGCAACTTAGAGTTGGCTCTATTCAAACATGGAATGAGATTATAACTATATTTAAAAAAAATGGGGGGTAAAGAGAGATGTTGTTTAGTTTCTCACTGAATTTGAAGAAACGAAAAGAAATCCTGGTGAACCAGTTGCTGAATTTATTTAAAGATTTAACAAAATCTACTATAAAATGCCTGTTGATTGTAAACCACCAGTAGCAGCTACAAAGGTCGGATTTTGCAAATCAATTTATGATGACTTTGCATTTATTCTAAGAGAAAGAGTTTCTAGCACACTACAATATATGCAGACTAATGATATTGAGGTAGAAGCCAGTAGGTTAGCTTTTGGTAAAATTAAAGCCAAAGAAGAGAAGGAACAAAGAAAATTAAAAGCTAAGCTTGATGAATCATCCTCTTCCAAATCCAAACTTGAAGATCATAAAATTGATGAAATCACATCTTTACTTAGAAACATTTCCAATAGGATCTCTAAAATTGAATCAAAACCTAGAACTTCTCAACAAATAGTTGTCATACCTCAAAATCAAAATCAAAATCAATCACGGAGAGCCCCTCAGCTTCAGATTCTTCAATGACCAAATCAAAACATTAAACCTCCTTTGTTAATTGATGATCAACAGCCACAGGATACAGACCCTGTAATCACTGGAGATGTTAATAATTTTGATTCTTCGGTAGAGAAAATGGCCATAGTCCCTTCATCTTCATAACAGTATTTGGAATAGGAGCAATAATATACTCAACTTTCAAAATACCAAGCATTTTTTGAATTCCTCATTACAGAGTTAAATAAAAGGTATGATCTAAGACCAAGATCAGGCCCAAGTAGACCTCCAATATCTACTACAACCATGGAACCTGCAATAAAATCCATTCAAACACAAACTGCAACACCTCAAACTGCAGAGTCATCCACTGAAATCATTTCATCCAATAAAATATTTTTGAAAACTTTTAATATCGAAAAGGAATTGGAAAGGGTCAAGATTCCTATACCTTTAGTTGACCTTTCCAAAAACCCTGGTTATAAAATTTGAGTGTCTAAATGGATATAGTCCTCTAGTATAGATGTTGAGGGAGATGTTATCAATTTGCAAGATGAAAAGCCCTTAGTAGTGTTTGGCCCTAGTTCTTATATGATTGATGAAATTGTTCCACCATTTTATGTGACCTTAAAGACTCATGAATTTTTATTGTATAATGGTATGCTTGATTCTGGTGCTTCACACAACCTTATGCCAAAGGTAATTATGGACCATATTCAGTTACAAGTTACTCATTCGTATCATGATCTGTCCACCTACACCTTTGATTCAAAGAAAGTACCATGTCTAGGATTGATCAAAGATCTAGTTATGACTTTAGCCCAAATACCCGTCAAGAGTATAGTTTTAGACTCTGTTGTCACCGATATTCCACCCAAATTTTTCATGCTTCTATCTATATCATGATGTGCTAAACTTGGGGGATCTCTTCAGATGGGTATGCCTTTTGCTACTATTCTAGTTTATGGAGGTGAGAATTTGAGGTTATATAAAGAAGCCAGATTCCTTCACACTGTTTGTAGAGTCGATCAAGAAAAAAACCACCCTATCTATGCTGTAGATCAAGATTTCAGTTGCTTTTAGTTATCTTCCCAAAAATCATCAAATACTCAACTTGCCATTGAAAATATATTTTCTAAACGACATATTGTAGAATCAGATATCTAGAAACTTTATTTTAATGGTTCTTTCTCAAAGGAAGGGGCAGGAGCAAGAATTTTTTTAATTTCACCAAATAAAGAGAACATTATACAATCATGTAAACTTAATTTGAGGTTACCAATAATGTGGTTGAGTATGAGGATTTTATTCTTGGTCTTGAGATGGCTAAAAGTTTAAAAGTTAAAAACTTGAGTGTTTTCTCTGATTCTAAGCTTATAGTGAAGCAGGTTAGAAATCTATGTCAAACTAAACACCCACGGCTTAGGTCTTATAGAAATGAAGTTTGGGATACAATTGAAAATTTTTTCCTTGGATTTAACATAATTATTATTCCCATAGATGAAAATATGCATGTTGATCCGCTTGCTGTTTCAACAATCTCTTTAAAAATCCCTCATCGAGTATTGTTAGAGTACCAAGTTCAAGTTAAATACAGACCATCAATCCTTGATAACCTTAAACATTGGCAGATTTTTGAAGATGACGAAAAATTAAAGTATTTCCTTCAAGTCATTGATGAATTCTCAAATATGTAGATTGAAGAAGACCAAAGAGATATTCAAGAATTAAATCACCAAAATCTAGAAAATTCATTTAATCCTAAAATTATTGATCATGATATCATTCAATTGTCTAATAATTTTATTCTTAAAGGATTAATACCATTGGAAAAACTATTCGATGATAATGATGTCTCAAAAAACCCTTTATCTAGTTCACCTTAAGAAGAAATTGAAGAATGCAATATTGGGACTTTAGATGATGTAGTAAATGTTAAGTTATCATCAACCTTGCCTTTGGATGTGAAACTCAAATACATGAATCTTCTTTAAAATTACAAAGATTTGTTTTCCTGGTCTTATAATGAATTAAAAACTTATGATGCAACTTTAATAGAGCATAATATTCCTTTAAAACCAGAGGCAAAACCCTTTCAATAGAAATTAAGAAGAATTAATCCCATACTACTTCCAACCATTGAAAAAGAACTTAAAAATCTGCTTGATGCTCATATCATTTTACCTTTAAGGTATTCTAATTGGGTACCTAACCTAGTTCCATCCAAGAAGAAAAATGGTGAGATTAGGTTGTGTGTATACTTCTAAAACCTGAACAAATCATCCTTAAAAGATAATTATCTATTGCCCAAAATGGATTATATACTACAGAAAGTTTCAGGATCAAGTAGGATTTCTATGCTAGATGGATTTTCAGGTTACAACCAGATCATGGTAAGTGAAGATGATCGAGATAAAACTACTATCACCACTCCTTGGGGTACATTTATGTATGTCGGGATGCCATTTGGGTTAACTAATGCAGGAACTACTTTTCAGAGAGATATGGAACTAGCATTTGTAGGTAAGACCTCTGAATTTACTATTATCTATTTAGATGATTTAACCGTTTTCTATGATTATGATGAAAATAATATAAAACACTTGAGCAAGTTTTTTGATAGGTGGAGGAAATTTGGCATATCCATCAATCCGAAGAAATATTTATTTGTTGTGAAGGAAGGGAAATTAATAGGGCATATAATCTCCAATAATGGAGTTATAATTGACCCAAAGAGAGTACCATCCATTTAGAATCAATCTCTACCAAGGAATAAGAAAGAGATTCAAACCTTCCTTGGAAAGATTAATTTTCTTAGAAGGTTCATCCCTAATTATGCAGAGATACTAAATGGCATAACTGATATGCTAAAGAAAAAAAATGAAGCCAAATGGACAGTTCCTGCTAGGTATGATTTTGATCAAATCAAAAAGGCAATATCTAAGGTCCCTACATTAGCTAGTCCTGATTATTATTTACCTTTTAGCATATTTTCTTTTGCATACGAGACAACCTTAGCTGATGTAATTTTACAAAAGAACTCAAATTGTGATGAACAACCTATAACTTTATTTTCCAAGGTTATGAGGGATGCTGAACTTAGGTATGATATTATGGAAAAATAAGCTTATGCCTTAATTCAAGCCCTCAAAGCCTTTAGAACCTATGTCTTTCATTCACACATTACTTCCTATGTTCCTAATCATGTTGTTAAAACTATTTTAACCCAGCCTGATACTGATGGAAAAAGAGGAAGATGGATCGCTAAAATCCTTGAATTTGATCTTGAAATTAAAACCACAAAGCTAGTAAAAGGTCAAGGCTTGGCAAAACTGTTAGATGAATCCAACTGCACAAAATTAGGGATAAATCTGGTTGTTGAAATGTCTCCAAGGGAGAATCCACAATAACCTTCTCCTCTTATGGAATGAGATAACCCACAAGAACCTATTCCATCCTATCAATCCATTCTTGTTCACATAGATTAGAAGTATCTACTCTCTTATTGGTATTATGATATTGTGCAGTTTCTTAGAGATTTTCTATGTCCCGTTGATCTTAATTTGAAATAGTGCAAAGCTCTAAAGCTCAAATCAATAAAATAGTGCATTATCAATGCTAATCTATAATGGAAAGACCCTCTAAGTATTATTCTTTTTTGTTTAACTGAAAATGAAACAAAGGGAATTATAGATCAATTCCATGCAGGATTTTGTGGTGGACACTATGCTTGGAGAGAAACAGCCTACAAAATCTTGAAAGAAGGTTTTTATTGGCCCTCACTTTTCAAAGAAGTTAGAGCAAGAGTAAGAAGTTGTGTACAATTGTTAATTATTTGCAGGGAAACAAAAACTATCAGCACTTCCTTTGGTTCCAGTATCATTTGATGCTCCTTTTCTATAATGGGGGTTGGAATTTACTGGGGAAATACATCCACAATCAAGTAATCAACACAGATGGATTCTAACTGCTTCTGATTATTTTACCAAATGGGTAGAAGCCATACCTGTTAAAAATGCAATTGATACTACTGTGATTAAATTCATTGAAGAAAATACCTTATCAAGATTTGGATGTCCTCAAAGAATTATAATAGATAATGCATCAGCCTTCAACAGTGTTAAAATTATTGAGTTATGTCAAAAATATTCAATCCTACTACATCATTCTACACCATATTATCCTCAGGGTAATGGACTTGCGGAATATTCCAACAAGAGCTTAGTTAAGTTCATTAAGAAGACTATTGAAGATCATAAAAAAGAGTTGGGACAACCACTTAATACATGCCATCTGGGCAAACAGAGTCTCTCCTAAGAGATCAACAGGCAAGTCCACTTTCAAATTAGTTTATGGAAGGAAGAATTTTTTCCTACTCATTTAGCTTTACCTGTTATGATATTTCTCTAGGAATATTATGAAGAAAAATATGATTTCTCAAGAAGGATTAATCAAATTATTGAGTTTAATGAAAATAGGGATGAAATTCGGTACCAATTAAAAAAATATGAGAACAAGATGAAAGAGTTGTTTGAGAGAAAATAAAGAGAAATAAATTTTAAGAAAGGTGACCTCATGCTCAGATGGGATACAAGGAAATAAGACAAAGGAAAACATGCAAAATTTGACAACCTCTGGTTTGGTCCATTCAACATCGCAGGAGTCAATGTGAATAATAAATTTATCCTACATAACTTGGAAGGATAGTATTCCTCATTGCCAGTCAATGGGAAGTACTTGAAACATTATATTCCATATCGATTCTTCATTCATTCAACATCTATAAGTATTCAAAGAGTTTATTTATTTTTGAAAATTACAAGTGAGTATTTGTTTCAACAAAGACTCCATAGCCCGAGGAGAAGGTTTTTGGATCTGCTTGTTCTCTACATCCCACAGGGGGAAGTAGTCCCCAGATGGAGTTGATGTTGTAATATTATCTAGTTTTGACAAGTTAGCATAATTAGTAAAATAATTTTGAAAATGTTAAGCTAGGATATGGATGCAAAATATATTTTTTTTTTTAAGTTTGGAAAATTTGATGTTTTATAGGCATCCATATCAATAAAATGATAGGTTTTAGCTGCCCTAAATAAAGAAGTCAAAGCAAAATAGAATTTTAGGAAACAAAAATAAAAATAAAGCTTCATTTGATGTTTTTAAAATGTATAGGCTGCTAGTATAAATGCGCCACAAAAAGAAGGTTACTTTAAGATTTATATGGTTATTCAAAAAAATTAACACTATCCTAAGCATATTAACCCATATCCTAAGTTTTAAAACCATATAACGTTCCCTGTCATTCATCCATTTTCATTTTCATTTCCTAATTCATACCCCTTATATATTCCTGAAATTTTATTAAACCACTCCCGACCCCACCAACTCGTCTTGATGCATTTGACGGTCCACCCATATCTCCACATTTCCGACAGCTGAAATATCCTTTCAACCCCCATTTACGAACCAAGCTTTACTGCCGGGGTGGGGGTACGAACGTAGTGGTAAGTCAAATCACCCTGCCAATACGTGGCAGCACCTCAGCGTTTCGGACCCCCCATGATCAAACCCAAAAACCGCTCAAACCTCCCTCCAAAAGGATGATTATTGATACCATTACCACTCACCTAACCATTGTGCATCTGCCATTCTGCTGTTTCCACCTCATCCACCCGTTAATTTAATCAAATCACATCAATTCCATCCATAATCAATCTGTTAAGCATTCAATTAGCTTAACCGTTAACCCACACCACCAAAGAAAGCCTATATTTCTATATAAATCTTATTTTATCCATTTACAGGTTACAATCTTGTTTATTTGTAGGTTTCTCACTAGAAACTCGATATTGTCAAACTTTCAGCGCTTGCTCTTTTCAATTGTACTTTATGTTCCCTGTCTAGAACGTTTTGTCTGTTCGAGGAATTTCACACATTCCTAGTCAATTTACACTCTCAGCCTTAGCCACTATGCCTCCAAAGGACAAGGGACTAGAGGAAAACATTAATCCTCTAACATTTCCTCCCGTAGATCTTCACCATATTCCTATGGCCGATGAAGACTATAGAATCCATGAAACACTATGCGAGCTCGACTGTTTTGAGTTGTAATTATGGCTCAAAGATAAATGGATTGACAAATCATATGAGATTCAACTCTAGGAGTCAAACCTACCTCATTATATTTTCCTCCTACCCACAACACTACCGATTTCATTAGAAAATGCCATGCCTCATATTTCCCAAGCCAAAGGGCCATAACCAATTTCAATGGACAAGTTTTATTCACCATAACCCCTCAGGATATTGATGAAATGATGCAAGCCCCCACAATCAACAATGGCACCCCATTTTCTCATGAATCTTTGGTTGAAATATACCAAAAATTAGACTTTGCTAAGATAGCCCAAACTCTAGAATTATTCTTAGCACAAGATGCTTCATTACCAAAGAAAAATCCTCATTATCCTTCATCCATATTCCATGAGAGAACCAAGCAGATAACCACTTTTATATCATACCTTCTTGGATACTACTCTGACCAATATGTAGATGAGGAAATTATAGGATCTTTGTCAATATTTTCTAATGATACCAAACCTTTAATTGTGTTCAATTTTAGTCATTTCCTTGTAGAGTCTATTCATCAGTAGTTCATCAATTTTCACACATAGGAGGTATTTAAATATACCTTTGTTTTTGTCTACATGTTACTATGCTTTCAGGGGGACAACATGAACTTGTCATTGCAGAAACTAGATGAGAAAGGAAACCAACAGTCAGTCATTTTCTAGACCATCATGGTTATGAAAGATCAGAATGAGTTCACATATGAATAGTTCATTGAGATGTTTGTTCACCTAGCCATAAACCTTCTAAGCAACAGAAAATAACAAGGGATTGGTGAAGAAATCAAAAATATTTTGCAGCTATCAGAACAGGTAGTAACAATCAGGAGATTGGTACTTATATGAAAATTACACAGAGATTAGGATTTTTGGATGTGAGTTGTGACCATATAAGTTTCCAAAATTCCTCCCAATTATGTTTTTTGCCTTAGAATATATTAGGCAGATGATCAACATGGATCAGGTCAATTTTGTTGCTGCCAAGAAAAAGTCTTAGTTTAAGATAAAAACACAGGTTGGCCCATTCATTTGCAATAGTAGGAAAGCAGGAGCAGATTCAGACCAATTATTGAAGAAATTGCAGGTTAATGTTGGCTTCACTTGGTCATATGATCCATTAGGGATAGTTTCCAAATCAAGGGTAGAAACCAAATCTACTCCTTATTTTCACACACTAATGCCAAAAATAGAAGAGTATAGGAACTAGCCAGAGTGGATAGAGAATACATTACATGAGGCAGAAGAACAACGAGTATCTTCATCAACAGTGCAGAATCCTACAAGGCAAGAGAAGACAAATAAAAGGAACAGAGAAGAAGGGTTCCCTTTAGAGACATATATCTTAAGCAAGGGATTTAAAATCATGTACAAAAACAAGGTTAAGCTTAGTTCTATATTAAGCCTTAGAAAATATTCAGAGCAGCGGACTCCTATCAATACTAATGAGCCTCTTGTGTCTTCACTAATAGGTGATAAATCTACACAAAATCCTACCACCTCCATGACTACAAAATAGCACCAGTAGATTATGCACACATGTACATCTACTTCAAGCAAACCAAAAAAAAGAACCATGGATATATTCAAGGAAATAAAACTAAAAAATGAAGCCTTGAAGGTAAAAACATACGTTCAATTTGGAAACAAACCTCAGGTGCACAAAGCAGGCTATTGTCAACCTTCGACTCAGAGAAGGGGAAAATTCTTATGGCATTTCTTTAGGCACAATTACCTCAGCCCAAAGGAGAATCAGATTATAAGAAGACATCTCTTGAGTTTGATATTAAGGACATACATCCCATTGACCAAATCGAGATGCATAAACATACTGGGGAGATTATTTTCTCCACTGTAACTAACAATGCTATGACCTTGTCCAAATTGTAGGTCACATTAGCAAATGTTCGCTCATAGCTCAACATGGAAAAAGTTTCAGTGTTTTCCAAATATACCAGGATTAAAACATTGGAATATTTGGTGATCAAACTGGGTTATGATCCTGCAAATATCAATGCTGCAGAAGAGATGATTAAGAAAAATAATTTAGATATTGCAGCATTAAGGAAGCATGAGGGGTTTTCGCAGTGCATTATATTAGATATCATTTTTGGGATTCAACTGCGTTAATTTAGTCATTCATCTAAGACCATTTCCATGAGAGGTAGTCGTAACTGTCTAATTTCTCATGATTTTTGAATAGTTCACTTAGCACTCATTTCATCGGGTGACGCTCACGGGGGTGAAGAAGTGGGATTGAAACTAGTGAAATGAATCACATAACGTCAATCATCACTTCTGGGGCTTGCACCCAGTAACCAGGACTTCCCGAGAGGTCACCCATCCCAGAACGCCTCTTGCTCAAGCATGCTTAACTATGGATTTTTCTCCACAATCAAGCCCATTCAGCTTGCTACCCCATTTGCAAAACCTTAGCAACTATTGTGCCTCATGAAACATTCAAGAAGAGATCCCTTTACTCTTAGTATTTTAAGTATGATGGGTTTCCGCAGTGCATTATATTAGATATCATTTTTGGGATTCAACTGCATTAATTTAGTCATTCATCTATGACCATTTCCATGAGAGGTAGTCGTAACTGACTAATTTTTCATGATTTTTGAATAGTCCACTTAGCACTCATTGCATCGGGTGATGCTCACAGGGGTGAAGAAGTGGGATTGAAACTAGTGAAATGAATCAAATAGCGTCAATCATCACTTCTGGGGCTTGCACCCGGTAACCAGGACTTTTCGAGAGGTCACCCATCCCAGAACTCATCTGGCTCAAGCACGCTTAACTGTGCAGTTTTCCCCACAATAAAGCCCACTCAGCTTGCTACCCCATTTGCAGAAACTTAGTAACTATTATGCCTCATGAACCATTCAAGAAGAGATCCATTTACTCTTAGTATTTTAAGTATGAGGGGTTTCCGTAGTACATTATATTAGATATCATTTTTGGTATTCAACTGCATTAATTTAGTCATTCATCTATGACCATTTCCATGAGAGGTAGTCGTAACTGGTTAATTTCTCATGATTTTTTAATAGTCTACTTATCACTTATTACATCGAGTGATGATCACAGGGGTGAATAAGTGGGATTGAAACTAGTGAAATGAATCACATAGCATCAATCATCACTTTCGAGGCTTGCACCTGGTAACTAGGACTTCCTGGGAGATCACCCATCCCAGAACTCCTCTGGCTCAAGTGTGCTTAAACTGTGGAGTTTTACCCACAATCAAGCCCACTTAGCTTGCTACCCCATTTGCAAAACCTTAGCAACTATTGTGCCTCATGAACCATTCAAGAATAGATCCCTTTAATCTTAGTATTAGTATGAGGGGTTTCCGCAGTGCATTATATTAGATATCATTTTTGGGATTCAACTGCATTAATTTAGTCATTCATCTATGACCATTTCCATGAGAGGTAGTCGTAACTAACTAATTTCTCATTATTTTTTAATATTCCACTTAGCACTCATTGCATCGGGTGATGCTCATAGGGGTGAAGAAGTGGGATTGAAACTAGTGAAATGAATCACATAGCGTCAATAATCACTTTCGGGGCTTGCACCCGGTAACCAGGACTTCTCGGGAGGTCACCCATCCCAGTTAAAACTGGCAGCCACATAAGATGGTTTAGCTAAGGATATTGAAGAGATAGAGACACAAAGGATAGACATGATGAAACTCATCATAGAATAGAATACACAGTTGAATCAAATTGAAACAGAGATGGAGAAATTGATTAAAGAAATCAAGAAGTTAACTAAACAAACTGCTCCTTTAGAAGCACTTCCTATTACAGCTATTCATAATGCTATATACCAATTAGCCAATACACTTCAAAATGTGACCTTAAATACTGAAGTAATTAAGAAGTTACAGGATCAAGTGAAACTTTTAGAGAATCAACAAAGGAAGTCTGAAACTTTCCATGCAGTAGAGCTTCAAAAAGCTCAGAATCAAGTAGAAATATGGAAGAAATTAGTGACTAAAGCTTCTATTGGCTACACTCTTGGTAATGTGAAGGAAATTATTTGGAACAACATAATTAAAGAAATGAGTGAAATCTGGACGTGTCCAGATCATCTTTGAGAAAAAGGAATTAGTGGAAAAGGAAAAACATAAAATTACTAATATAAATACTCAACTGCGAGAAATGCCTAATACAACAAACAACATTATAAATTTTCTAAATTCTAAAGACATCCGATAACTAGATGATCTAGGAGTAGATGATGAGACTGAGAGCATTCACGAGGTGAAAAAAGTTTTGATCAAAAAGAACTTAGTAGTGCAGTTGATAGATACCTGTCATACTCTTGATGTTGTTATCAACAGATTTATTTCAAGAAATGATGCATTGAACCAGAAAGGTTTGCCCTCACTATTTCTAATAAATGATAAATTAATGCCTAGGGAAGTTACTTGAAGAAGCTTAAAGAAATATTAAGGACTGCATCCATATCCTCTATTAAAGGTTCAATGACAAGCAGGGCATTTTATGAAGCTATTGAAAGTATCATTTTTATCTAGCTTGAGATAAAACATATTTTTACTGTAAAACCCACTTTTTCTAAGTATACTGAGGCGGATGAAATCTACCACAGATTAATTAAAGTTTCAATTCGAGATAAGCTATACGAATATCAGGAATAGAAGACAGATCAATTTTTTCAGCGCAATACCAGAATAGTGGCCACTCAGCAACACTTTTCCATCAAAACAGGGCTAGAAATGCAGATTCATTCCTTTTCATCGAATTCCTTTCCTTTCTATTAATTTTGAGAAATTATAGCTTGCCTTTTCATTCAGACATTTATTGTAATATTTTGTTTAAATACTTCATTCCATGGAAGTATTCAGGGTTGCACCCTTGAGCTAGTTATTAGACAGATTTGTAATAAGATGGATCATTTTTTATATAATAAAGGATTATGGATTTACTTCATATGGCTTGTATTACTGTGAGTTATTTCTATTGTGTTTTTCATTATGTATTCTTCATATAATTTAATTCATTAATAGTTACCCGATTGAAAATTTAATTGAATATCACTGTCGTTTTCGATCCATTGTGAAGTTGTAGTTTGATTAAGAGATTAATTTACAAGGTTATATGTTATTGTAAATTATTCTTGAAATTAAATTACACAAAGGTTCCTGTTATGACTTGATTGTATTTTTTTTATTATGAAAACATAGTTTTCATAATTTCTGCTTATAAATGGTGAAGTACTCTATCTGAATATTAAATCATGTATAATTCTCTATATTCTTCTTATCCATCCCACTTAAAATCAAATTGACCATATGTATTTAAAGAACAACATTTTATTTTTTTAAGGATCTTTCTAAGTTTAAATCACCTGTTCAGAAAATTGTTCATTGGTCGTCCAACTATTCAAAAACAACAAATATTTTAGATGCTTTGGCATAACTTATTGACCTTAGGTTATCTCAAAGGAAAACATCTTGTAAATTACTTTGTAAGTGAAAATATGTGATCAACACTTCATATTCACTGTGCATCCTAGTAATTAAACCATTATAGGTTGATAAAACTTTTATAAAGTGAACATGTTTCATTTTCATGTAGTTGGACAATCTTCTTAATTAAATCTAGGTTTGGATTCAATAAGTTCCATGTATGTAGACTAGAAATTCAATCGTAACTTTAACATTTTAGGGTTTCCCTAATATTTACAACAAGAAAAGGTTCCAGAGGAATAATTCTACATTATATTATGTTTCTCTCTTGATTACTATAAAGCCAAAAAATGGAGACATTGAAGTGAAATATTTTGGAAATGGATGAGAAGTTTTTTTTTTTAGATTACAATATTAAATTCATGAGCACTTCTAAGATAAATAGCATGATTATAACGATGATTTCAATGGAACATAATTACATTTATAGATTTAAAGATATCTTGTGTGAAGGAAAATGGACATGTTTTTGGAAATATGTGTAGGTATTTGATGATAAATCCAATACTCAATCGACAATAATTAGGTGCAAAAACAAAAACCTTTATTAAATTTCAAGAAAATAAAAATGATAACAATGGTGCCCCTTCTCTATAGAATGAAGCACCTCCAACTAAGCCCATGTATATAGACAATATTATAAACCTTGAATCTTAGAGGAATATTCAAATAAATTGGGTATTCTGGACCTCAATATTGTAATCATGCCTTCAAGTACTTCATCTCCATAGATGCATATACATGTCAGTAAACAAAGTTTTACAACAAAATATTAACTTGTAGATTTCGACTTGGAAAATTTTCTTACATATGAAGGCGAGATGTGGAAATACATTTTTTTATTCACCTACATGTGTAACATTTGTATATGCATAAATTATCAAGAAATTTCCTTCACACAAACTATATTTATTTTCACATATGTAACACTCTTTCATTAGAACCATCATTATATTTGTGCCATATCTTATAAGAGTTTCTAAATTCCATATTACAATCTCAATAAATTTCATTTTGATTCATTTTCAAATCATCCACTTCAATATCTCCATTTTTATTTGTATTTACACTTATTAAGAGAAGTATAGAGGCCATTGTAGAATTCTCCTTATGTTGGCACCTCTTCTACTTATTCAAATTTATTGATATACCTTGAGTGAAAATAGACAAGTTCTAGTGTATGTCCATGGAACTCTTTTGTTAAGCTTGGAGCACATTAAGAAGAGAGGAATTGATTGGATGAAAATGAATCATGTTAACCTTTTTATAGGTTATCAACATATAATGGTGTAATTACTAGGATGCACAATGATTGTGAATTTTTGATCATATATTTGGATGTACAAAAGGATTTACAATATGTACTAAGGATTTGAATCTATGAAAGCAAAGTGATTTTGAGATAAGTGGGGTTTTAATTTTGTTTTGCCACATAATTATTTATCAAATAAATAAAGTTGAGAATAAGAGAAATACATTCAATTGAAAGGAATATTCATTGAAATTATTCAAGGTAGTGAATTATAGATAAATAAAACCAAATATAGACTATAATTGGATATCAACAGAGGATCATTTGTTATTTTTGGGCATGGAACTTTGGTTGAATTCTATCAATAATTATTTTTAATATTTTTCATAGAGAATGATTGCAATCATGATGTTTGGTATGTAGGAAAAAACATGAAGCTCTTTTTTTTTTAAAGTGAAAATGAGATAAATTTAAAATACTTTATAAATATAAGATATTAGTTCAGCTTCTAGTGCGATTTATTCTAGCCAAACTACAATCACAAATAAATCAAAAGGATAAAAAATATTTCACACATGTTGAGCAATTTATAGATAGCACGATATAATATCTCAATATTTGTAGGCTAATTAAAATTTTATAGGCTATGGAAAAATTAGTGTGGCACAATAGAAGAGTGGTGGGTCCATAATACATATACCCTTTAATTAAAAAAATACATTTAGTAGTTATGTATATTTTATTTAAGTGATATTTACAGTTTTACTTGTAAATTGTTTCATGATTATATATAACTTTAACTCCAAAACAATGAACCAATTCAAACATACATTGAAGTTGATCTGAAAGAATCCCATCGATAATTGAATGACATATATAGAAAAAATATTTTCAAAAATAATGAAATTATACCCTACATAGTGAATTTTCAAGTACAAGAAATTAAGTACATATGAATCCATCTCACATGCCTCTATGGCCACAAATTTAAGTAGTTTATTCAAAATGCATGTGTCTCATTTAAATAAAAACTTTACTATAAATATATATACATGTAAGATCAAAATGTTGATAAATATTCAATGACATGATTCATTAATTATATAATCAAATTTGGCGCTCTATATAGAACAAATCACAACAAATTTCAACAAAGAGCAGTGTTATACCTTAACATTGTTAGCACAAATTTTAATAATGCAATGCTAATATTTCTCTAATTATTTATTTCATGCATCACTAAATTTTGTTGTTGCTCACATACATGAATTAATTAGTGCACTAGAGAGCATGAAGTGAAATACCCTAGCCTTTAAACCGACCTTCCCCTCCCCCACCCCCCACCAACACCCCCCCCCCCCCCCCCCCTCTCTCTCTCTCTCTCTCTATATATATATATATATATATATATATATATGCCAATACAAGGATAATTAACATAATTAATTACAATTAATATATATATATATATATATATATATATATATATATATATATATATATCTATATATATATATATATTAATTGTAATTAATTATGTTAATTATCCTTGTATTGGCATATAAATGTAAATGGTTTGAAATACCTAGAAAAATTGTAATTATAGTTAAAAACAACTAATGAAGAGGTGGAGATTTGATACAGACCAGGAGAATCCAATAGTGGGGAGGAAATATTGCAAAAGTGAGAAATGGAATTAACCCTTTCCAATAAATTTATTGGTTGAACTAAATATTCATAAATTCAAATATTTTTAACTTTCACCATGAAAATGTTAATGGGGAGAGAGTTTCTAATTGAGTTACAACTTTCCTAATTATATATTTTGTTGGGTTTTACCCTATTTGTATAATCCAAAGTATGGGAACAATTCTCATTTAGAGACTTCTAGCATCTAAGTAGAAACTTTTGATCTGACCATGATGGGTTGATCTAACATGAAAATCCATCAAGAGAAGAAACCTATGAAGGAAAAGATCAAGAGAGAGGAATAGAAATTGAAAATATCACCATTGGGGGTGCGAGATACAGACAAAATAAGTTTTCAAGAGACAAAATAGCATGTTCATCCTTGAACATAAGTAGAGGTGACTCTTATGTGGAAAAGAAATAGAAATACACAAGGGTTTTGAGATATAAAAACCCGTGTAAATTGTGATTCACCTGATTTGGTGAGAGAAGTTAGTATTGAAGTTTTAAATTGAGCAAGAGGGCCAAAAGGAAGTGATGAGAAAGTTTATCATATCTATGCATAAACAACACTAAGAAAATGGAAGCACCAAGGGACTCACAAATTAATTAATGACTCCCTTTGTGGTGTGCAAGCCTAAAGTGGAAACACTGTGAATGATAACGAGCCTTGGATTAGTATATTTTGAAAGAAATTATACTGATTTTTATGTGGATGAGGGAAAATGCCCTTCATCCCTACACCATTGATGTTTTTAAAAATAATTTCCATCTAGGTGCTTGTTGTGCATAATAGCTAAGAAACCACCCATAAATGTTGGGTAGACTATCAAATTAGTGGGATTTCAAGAGAAATGATGAGCTTGATTTGATGAAGGAGAATGGCCTTCATGAATACACCTTATAATGGTTCAACGAGAAATTCCCTCATGGATTCCTAGTTTGGATTGTGGGTAACCGATCGCAAAGGATAGAGTAGATAATTGAGGCCATGGTGAGGTGGAATGTGGCTCACCCTTCATCGGTTGCAAAAAAACTTTTGATCCTTTATAAAATACATGCCCTTGTAAAATTTGAATCTATAATGTAAATAATATTCAATGGAATAGAAATGATGTTGATAAACTATGTATACTATGTATATTTATGTGCTTTCCCACTGAATGGAAACTATGGTCTATGTGATGCATGTTTATGATATGAGATGATAAATTTGGTTATTATTGTTGTGTAAAATTCACATATCACTTTATCAGTATTAAAGTTATATTATGACAAATTTTTATGATTTTGAGCATGGGACTAAGAGATACTTTGTTCTGGTAATATTTAATATTTATAGTTGTAATAGACCTTTCATCAAGAAAGATGTTATGGATAAGAGGACAGGGGATCTCAACTCCTCAACCTCTTATACAACCATGATGGTTATTTGGTTTTGTAATTCTCTTAGTGAGTATCAACCAAGGGATCTTGGTTTGCTCTAGATAGACTAGAGAAACTATAATTTTTTTTTCATTATTAGAGGGTCTTATTGATGATGCAAACATAGATTGAAGAGAAAAATCCTTGACTAAAAATTTAGGACTTAGAGGAAAGGGTATTTAGGTAACCATTAGAGAAATTTTGAGGTCTAAAATGGGCCTCCTCGGGAAAAATTTACAACCAAAATCAACTTTATAAGAACCAATAGGATTTAAGATGATGATGTCAACCATGGGGGATGAGTCACCATTTTTGGGGTAAAAAGGTAAAAAGATTAAAAATAATAAAATAACGAAACTACTTTTTAAAATTGTATTTTCAACTTATATCCCTAAGGTTTTACTTAAATTTTGAGCAAGATTACTCATTGGATACAAAATTTAATTTCTCATCCAAGGAGTACCCATGTTGCATACTTCAATGGACCCTGCTACAAGAAAAATGAGAAATACATGAAAAAACGTGATTGCAATCATATTTTTCATGTATTTATCATTTTTATTGTATTAGGGTCCATTGAAAGTATGCAACATGGGTACTCCTTCGATGAGGAATCAAATTATGCATCAAATGAGTGTTCCCTCTTGAAATTTGAGTAAACTCGTAAGGATATAAGTTGAAAATACGAATTGAAAATGTAGTTTTTTCTTTTTTCCCTCTAAAATTTGATGAAGTAATCAAATATTATTTTATTATTTCCACTATTATTTTATAATTTCCTTAGGAGGCCCATTTTAGACCTCAAAATTCCCCTAATGATATTATGTAAAAGTGTTAGAAATTTCACTAAAGATTTGTGGATTGGTGGAAAGTATTTTGAAGGACTTGAAGTGGGCTTGCATGGTATTTTTGTGAGTGTGATTTTTCTTTGTTAGGACAACTGTGGACTTAAAAAACTAATGTTGTATCCCTACCTAAAATATTGATTTGTTGTAAGGTATCCTTATTTTTAGATAAATAAGGCTTGAAGGCTTCATATGTGAGATGCATTAAGTATCCCAATGGCCTAGTGGCCTAGTTATAAAGAATTCATGTTGATGGAAAAGTAGATTTATGATATTTGATGATCCATCCACTAGACTAACCTCAAGGTTTTTGAATTTTTATTCATTCTTCCTGGTGGCTAGTGGCCTGGTTAAGATTGCCCTAAGTTAATGGAGATGAAAAGTATGGGATTTTTCAAGTTATTGGACCAAGTATATAGAGTTTATCTAGATATAAATTGTATTAAGATTTTTAGATGATGTTAGTGTAATATTTCATGTGATAGGACCTAGGATATGGAGCCTTTCAATATCTAGACATTTGACATATAGAATTTTCTTATAGAAAATTTGTTGAAAAATTTGGATGAAATAAAGCTAGCATAGTAAGCCACATGGAAGTTACATGGATCCAACATAGGCACTTACAAACCCTCTGGATAAGTATTTGTTGACATGAAAATATGACATATCACACTAAAATGGCACATAATATGGGTTTTGTGTCCTATGGAATGTTTGTGTGGCATGTAAAAATGGTGGCTAATGTGTCCCATGTCGTGGTAAGTGACATGGAATTTGGAGGTCCAAAATATCATAGTTTTGCGAAATCATTTATTCAGATTTTAACAAATTTAGTGGATCCAAATGAATCCAAAAAAATAAAACCCTAGATATTTAGATGAGTTTTGTTTTTACCCATGTTGACCTGAGCTAACATGGTAGGTGATTATGTGTAATATAGGCGAAATGACACTAAGGTGGAGGTGTGGCAACCCTATGATATTGATATGGATTAACATGTTTTTTGGTTATTAGAAATCCAAAAATATAGTTTTTTAGTTAAATGGGACTTTCAGATTTTTTTAGATCTAGATGTGACCATTGAATAAGAAAAAATATGGCAGAAGAAGGAATAACTAGAAAAATATAGATTTAGATGGATCCAGAAATATTGGAAATCTAGAAAACCATAATATGAGGATTTATGGAAAATCCTTGGTCTGAATGTGAGGGATAGTTGACGTGTTAGGTGTACACATGGTGCTACCCAGTGGTAAGATGTGGACAAAAAATACCTTGTGTCAACCATGTGTTGTTGATGTGGCATTGCATGGTGGGGACATACAAGAAAAGGGACTACCACATGTATGCCACATGAATATGGTATGGATTTTTATGTGGTGCTTGAAGGGAAAATATTCATATGGGCATGAATTTGCATCCAAATATTGAATTTGGATGAAATTTTTATCATTGTAAAGCCCTTGATGAGAAAAATATGATGGATATATAAGATTTTCGATCTATTGTGAGTAAAAGAAGAAAAATAATTTATAACCAAACTTCATTAATATGACTTAGGGTTTGGTTATGTTATAAGAAGTGTATTGTACAAAAAAATTACATATTAGTTTAACACTAATTCATAAACACACCTATTGGTGGTAGATGCAACTTAAGAACTACTAAACGTGTGAAAGTACATTTATTATAACACTAGGTTGCACTTATTGGAATTATGATTATACTTAGAGGGTGGGGTGGATTGGTAGAATGGCCACTTTAACAATTTAAATAATTCAAGCCACATAAAAATCAATTACAAAAGCAACACATGAAAACACCATATGCATGTGGAAACCCTTAAGGCATAAAATCACAACATATTTATATGAATATTATTGTAGGCACAAACCTACTATTATATCAATTTATTTGCACCAACCAAAAGGAGACACCAATCCCCTAATTTACAAGAACCAACCTAAAGGAGAAACCAATCCCATTATTTATTGGCATCAACCTAAAGGTGACACCAATTCTCTTATTTACAAGCACCAACTTGAAGGAGACACCAATCCATTAATTTACTTATGATCTCAAATAATTTTGAGTCTTGTTATAATATGTTCTTTAAAATTACACACACAACATAACATCTTATCATCACAAATTTACACACTTCTCTATGCTCCATACTTTACAGCTCTATCATTGCACTTTCTTCATCACAATAGTGATTTGATGTATAGATTAAAAATTTCTTCTCTCTATTGGAGTGAGGATTCCCCACGAAGTAAAGAATCCGCAGTTCGAGGCATGAAGTGCGCATCACGAAGTATAATTATGATCTTAAGGGATTTTTGGTGGGTCAAAGCCCCTTAATTATGTAACGGGATGGGAGTTTTGGTGAATGTGGACTCCTCCCATGGTTTTGGACCATGTTATTGTACAAGAAAATTCTATATAAGGAGTCTAGATAGAAGTCATAGGCAGGTTATGATTGATGATATGCAATGCATTTGGATGTAAGCCTAAGTTAGAGTATGTGGTTTGGGTTAAAGGAAAAGTCCCCTGCAACTATGTGCAAGAAGACCTTAGGAAAGACTGCAGCTATGTGCGCAGGCCCTTGCAGCTGTGTTCACAAGGTGGAAAGAGATTGTATGAGAAAAAATTGGATGTTAATGAATGAATAATTTAGAAGTTCTCGGTTATATTGATGTGTTTTTCTTTTGCTTATTGTTTATGAATGACTGTGTTAAGTTAGGGTTTTATTCTGTATCTGAATAACGCAGTCCATTTTATGGTTATTTACTATGTTTAATGCTTAATTAAGTAATATTGTGGAGTCTTTGAGTAAGTTCAACAGTTGTGTTTAAAATTGCTGGTATATTTATAGATCTGACCTGTAGAGCTCTGATAAGAAGGAAAAGCCCTAAAGCCATTGTCCTCTATCTTGCTGGATCTAGAAACCTAGTTCTAGCATCCCCCTATATTTCTTGTGTGAGACTTCAGTCTGGGCAAGAAGATCATTGCTGAAAGGGATGGTAATAGTGGGTTTTGTTTTACTACGAAGACTATCTAAACCTAGGTAAAGGCCCCATAAATCCAAAAAATGGTTCTATTTCCAGGATCGAGATATAACTAAGGGATAGATGGATGTGGAATCCATCTAAGAAAGAGATTGAAGATTGGATAGATCTGAAAGAACATGATTTTGTTGCGCAAGAGAGAAGAAATTCACGTGTCTCTACTAAATGATGGTTACATAAGTATATCTATACAGATCAGTACGATATTTTCTTTGCATCATTTTATAGCGAGTTTCACTAGTGGATCTAATTGTTAGCTATGCAAATGAGGTAGTTTAATAATAGACCTGTTGTGTGGATCCCATATCTGATTGAGAAACTGAAAAAGACTGATAACGAGATCGTGAGAGTTGTTGATTACTGGATTTATAGCATACTTTGGGGATTCATTAATGAGTTTTCGATTAAGACTATTGTTTCCTATAGTGAAGCAGAGCGCAATTTTTTCAAAGGCTTGCGAGGTAAGTACCTAAATTAACTAAAGTTCTAGATTAAAAAGTTATTTTTTGAAAATGGTATAGTGTGATTGCGCTCAGATTAATGGTTGAAGAAAGATAACCTAGTGCTACCTGAAGTGGTAAGTGATTCAAAATAGGTTGGGGTATGTACATTGAAACTAAATATCTGGGAAAGGAGAAATCAATCCTGCTACTCCGCTAATTCTATCATTGAGATCTGAAAGACAACAAAGTGCAGAGGAAATTCACCAAACCCTCCACCCCCATCATCAATCCATATCATTTTGTTCCTCCACCTCCACCTCCCCCCATGGACCAACCACCAAAGATGCTTGTTTTCAAGGGAACAGATGACCCTGAATAGTTCTTTTTTGTAGTAGAAGCGATATGGAGTTCATATAATGTTATATATTAAGATATGAAGAAAGCGGAATTGGTTACTTCTCTGCAAGATCGAGCGTTGTAATAGTACATGAATTTTGTTACAATGAATGTGAATGCTTCATTGGCTGAAACAAAGACCGCACTAAACGTTGAATTCAAGAAACCAAAGTCACAATCCCAGTGTATCACTAAGATCAAAGAGATTAAGCATATGACTACTGAGACTGTGTGGGAGATAGATAGAGATTTAAGACATTGTTAATTCATATTAGATTTAAGATCCCGGAAGAACATCGTAAAGAGTCGTTTATTTTCGGTTTATTACTGCATCTTAGATTTCCATTGTCACAACAGAAGATCACAACTCAGGGCGAAGCAATAGAGATCGTGATGAAGATGAAGGCTTTTCCAGTAGTTGATGCAAGCATAGGGGTGAAAAAATTCAAACTCAGTTGGAAATTTTTCATATGGAGCTCCGGGATCTAAATAAGGGAAAGGAGGTTTGCACAGAAGTCTAGTGTATCAAGTGCAAGGTGGAGGGTCACTACAATGACCAGTTTCTTGTTTTCAAAGACTATGTGGGCACTGGGATGCTAAACCCATTAAAACCTGGATCAAGCGGAGGGACAAGTGTAGGACCTAATGTATGCTATAGTATCTGTGAAGTTGGAGGCAAACATTCCACCGATTTTTGTCACTTATTAAACTTGGTCAGATCGTTGAAGCAACTGTTCTGCAAATTTTGTAGTTCAGTTGGGTACAATGAAAAACATTGTGGGAGCTACAATCTAATGTTGTGGAACAGTCTCAATGCATATTGAATGCAAGTAGAAGGTCACGAAGCTATGGCTTCACCAACTATGGAAGGAGGTTTTCAAGGCTAAGGGCGCGACCAAGGAGGAAGCGCTGGTTGAGGGCGAGGAAAAATCATTTGTTACAACTGTGGAGAGCCTAGAAACCGTGCTCGAGATTGATAAAATGCTACTATTGTGTCTTGTAAATATTGTCAGGAATTTTTTCATGAAATAGAATATTTTCCCGTTTTGTTAGTTAAAATACAAGAGAAGTGAAACTAACAAACAACGTAGAACATAAAGATTATGAAGGTTGAATCGTGCCAAAGAGATCCGAGTATGAACATAGTTACACGTAGTGGTATTAATACTCAAGGAAACCAGACATATGGGCAAAGGTTTGCACTAGAGACATGGGTAAAGAAGGCTGAAGATAATATTGTTGGGTTTGATGTACAGCACAAAAAAAGAGATATTCATGACAGTGAAGAAAATTTTTTTGACTCCTAAGGCTACTATTATGTGGAATTATGAATTATGGATAAATCATTATTCCCTAAACAGGTGCTAATATATAACAATAGACCAAAGACTTTACAACTGTATTTCCTAACTGTAAACAGATACAAAGAATGAAATAAGGAACCTACTTGGGATCCAAGCGCTTCCAAAGTCTCCTTCTGTCGCTTTTGTTGTAGCTTCAAATTCCAGCCGATTGTGAAAAATATTTCCTGCAATAATGAACACTAAAAAACAAGAGATAGCAATAATACATATGTCTATTCAAGTTATTTAGCTAAATCAATAAAGCATAAACCATATACATCAACTAAGAAATCATAATATTGGAAATCAAAGCTTATACAGATGCATATAGGGAAAAATAAGCAGTAATCTTTATTGATGATAGAAGGGGAGGTTACAACCCAATGGTTGATTTAGTGTCACCATCTCCAGCAACATCCCGACCTCATCACAATGAAGATATCTCCAACAATATGTCACTCAAATAAATCTCCTCAATTGAAATTCCACCAGCATTTCTCTACACAAATCATTCCTTCTCAAACACTAATATCCGTGCTCAATTTATAGAGGAGTTGAGGGTAGTTTCACAATCAATGACTTTCCAATAATAGGAAAGACATGTTCCCAATATTGTAGATGTAAAATGGACACATGGATTCGAAGTTTGACACATATGAACTCTTCTAGAAGGCACTGGCCAAGTGGAGATTCCGAAACAATGAGAATTGCGCTCCCAATGTGACCAATGCACCCATGAGTGTCAGGAAGTGCTTTATAGAGCAGCCTTGCATAGAGCTACCTGCATATGGAACGCACTTAGTCTTTTTGGAGGCAACGTTGGTGAGCTCTCATATGATATATTATAAAATTCAAACTTTGGAAACCTTTGCAGATGAAAGTCTTTGATTGATTTGTCTTGTTCTTTGTCTTAGGGAATGTAGCAAATGAAATGTTAGGGGATGATAGACCCTATATATTGGTCCTGGAGATGATGTCCAGTTAACCAGGTCATTGGGAATGATGCCCAAATTAACCTATAACAGTTGACCCTAAAGCATGAAGTCAGAATAGTAACAACAGTATTTTGATTGATATGCTTTACACTATGATGGGTTGGAGATGAAGCGGAGTGGCAACCTGCATCAATCTTATAATACATTACATCAAGATATATCCTTTTGATCATTATTGTTGAGGGTAGGAATTCCAATTTTTAGCACATAAACAATCTAATAACATGTACATAATTCATAAAGTCATCTACATTGGAGTGCTGCCCAATACAGACATGCCTACAGATATAGGCCCATGTTCAGATGATGATCTGTATGTAAGGTCACTATACAAATGATGTGTACAAAAATCCTAAAATCGCAACCCAGATGGCTGAAACTAGATCTAGGGTCTTCTTATCTTGTTCACTCAATCATTCGGGTACAAGTCTAACCATGCAAATATATGATTTGTAGTCGAACATGGAAAGGCATCATTTGATTACCAGCCAATGATGTGAGTTGTTAACAAATGAGAGAGAACCACCATCGATGTCAATGGCCCTCAAGGTACTGCAGTACATTTCATAAGGCATGAATAGATGATTTGATGTCGAATTCCAAACAAAATATTTTGGTCAAAAGTCCAGAAGCGAGGATCTTGTTGATGCTGTAACAAGCCTCATGGTACTAGAATCTAATGTTTCTAAGTGAACTTCCGGGCTAATGCTTTGTTGTCGACAGGAAGTCACCTTATTTCAAAATAGGAGTTGCTGATTTTGGAGACAAGGGCATGACTTGATATAGCAATTTTTAGGGATGACAATCATGATAATGAAGGTTTATAAGTATTGCAGAAGGATGAGTTATTCACTGGATGACTTCTCTTAAACATATCGACGACACTGTGATGAGTTGGAAACATTCATCCAAAACCAAAGTGAAGGTATGATGAACCATAGGTATGAATGAATCGTCAAGATGATTACCCAACAAAAAGTCACAAACATGGAGTGAAGGAAGTGTCATGCTCAAGAGCAACTTGCTACCATAAATAATTTTGCTCACTTTTCCTAAATTTTCCCTAGTCATTTGTCAACTAGTACCTATTTAGTTTTTAACAAGCTTGAGGAGGATAACATTTTCTTGATCTGTAATTCAACCCATCACTATTTAATAATTTAGCAAGTCTAGTGATGAATGAAACTCAATTCTTTCCATGATCGACAAGCCCGTCACTATTTTATGTTTTAACGTGCTTAACGATAGTGATAGCCCAATCCTTTTTCATATTTAGAGAGTTTGAGAAAGAGGACGAAAGAAAACTCCATAAGTACTTTTTCATAAATTTGTCTCTCATATTTGAAAAAGTGTAAAATAATATCTAAGAGAACCTCTTTGGTCATGTTTAACCAAGGTATTCCTTTTTCGTAAGTAATCTATCTCAGTTTAGAAAAGGGTTAAAATTATACTGAGTAGATATCAATTCATTTACTTTTACGAGCTCGAAAAGACAAGTGCTCGGAAATGTTTTCACATTATCGGAGTATGAAAAAAGCTGAAAGAAGACTCCAGGGGTTCCTTTTTCATTGTTATCGAAGCTCGAAAAAGAGATAAAAGTCTGCTTCAAATCATTTTTTGTTTTTAACAAAGATCAAAAAATAAGGAGAAAAAGTATGCTTTGTGGTCAAATCATTCTTGAAATAAATCTGCACGGCTAATCTATTCATCAGTTGTAAGAATTGTTCAGAACAACATCAAATGGATTAAAAATACCTGTTTCATAATAAAAAACATAATAAAACTATAGTCATAGCAATAAATTCAATTTTCAAATAATTAAATGACTGTTAAAAGTAGTTTCATTATTCATTTTTACCATTCCATAGTTACCATTTGCATTTTTGGAGCTCTGAACCTGATTTTTCTCCCGAACTTTAGCTGTTGATTGCGATTGTTTCTGTGGATGGTTTTCATTGCCGTTTGATCCATGTTAGTGATATAAACCTCCTTTTTCATTTGGTATTCATTTCATTTCCAATTTCTACAAATTTTCATGGTTTTAAGGCCCCTAGTGTAAATTCTGCCCAAAAAGAGGGAAACACACCCCTGAATGTCGAAACCTGCATTGCATAGAAATTATAGTGAAGGTTACTTGCATACACAATGCACTGTCTCTTGTTAGGGAGTGTGTTGGGTGTAATCTAGATTTTTGTTTGTTACATTACGCCCAAATTTTTCCTAGTTTTTTGAAATGAATAGAATCTAATGGATCTTATGGTTTTATTTTAGGTTTCCATCGGATTACAATGACGATTACATGGAGGGAAAGATAACATGAAGAACATGATATGACTACCTTAAATGATCCAGGTACAGTAAGAGCCCTAAGAGATTGTGCATTGCTTAAGTGCCTCAAATTGTCTAGGATGAGGCAACAAATAGAACTATTGGAGTTCTTAGTTTGAGCATGGGATCGAGTTATCGAGGAATTTCATACTAATAACCATGTGGTTCCTATAAAAGTCGAGGATGTCTACTTTATTATAGGTTTTTCGAGGAGAGGCTTGCCCATTTCACTCTCAGGATCTATTGTTGGAGGAGAGACAGTGAGAGATTATATTTTGAAACATTTTTATCCAAGGGCAGAGCCAAGCAAAGATGGAAATATAAACATCCAAGATGTTAGATATTTTCCATTGAGAACTATCCTTTTCATGATCACAAAACTTGCTGGCACCATTACACTACATGTAGCAAATATATCGTATATGCAATATGCGCTAGAGTGTATGGAGCAAATAGTCTTCAACTGGTCTGAAGCTATTCTTTCTTAGATAAAGGAACCACTGAATAAAGCTAATGGAGGAAGGAAGAATAATTTCAGTTATGGTTCTATCCTTATATCCTTCGCCTTGGAACGGATTCCACTAATGGAGCCACAACATGTGACACTAGATGTGTATAATCCTAGAGATCCACAGATCTAGAGATGGGTGGAACTCATGGGTAGGCATGCAGGCCAATATACCATTGTGTTCTCAACTGCGTTCTTCGCCTGGTTCTGGCAACATATTTTTTCTATCGATGAGTATGCATACGCATGCGTTGATTTCCAAGGTGATCCAGATTTAGCATTACTAGAAGGCACACAGTGGGGTGCAATAAGTAAGAACGTTTTGACCATTTTTTTGATATTCCTAAGGTTTATACAATGTTTTTGTATTTTGATGTTTTCCCAAGACTAAACTAAATGTTTGATGTAATGCAGATGTTGGTCGTATTCGACCAGTAGTGGAACCAGAGTGTGAAGCAGATGTGCCAGCAGAGAGGGCTATCGGGAGAGATGTCCTTCGGGATCTTGATATGGTTGAGACTTTGATTGAGCTTCAGAAACACATAGAGGGTTTGACCTTCAAGATTCTGGATTGCCGGATCGAAGAGCTACCCATGCGAATGCAACGACACACTATTGGGGTTCCTAACCACTGGATGCAATTACTTCATAGGATAGCTAGATCTATAGCATGTTACCACAAGCACCACTAGTTCACTTGTGAAATTTTTCATAGATTTTGAGGTGAGATGACCAATGTGTCTTGGCCACAATTTTTTTTAAAAACCTATAACTATCTATCTATATGATTTTAGTGTTTTCCTATGTTTATTGTGCAATCCTATTCAATGATGTGAATGTTTTCCTTACATATGTTACTAATGTCTGTCTAAAACTTGATTAGCTAATGAATCAGTCAATGTGTTCAAATTTATGGAAATGTGTTGATATTGAATAAAATCAAAGTGTCTTTCCAAAATTTGAACTCTAAGGAACAATCCATGCAATGTTGGATTTCTAACAGTATAAACATTAGTAAGTTGTAATACCACAAGCTATGAATCTAACCTTATGATGATACGGTTAATACCAAATGAAATGGCATCATAGAGAATTTACATCAACACACTATACTCAATGATATTGTTCATCGATCTACCAATACAATTCCCTTAAAAACTTACTAACTCACCATTCGAAGCGAAAATGGCCCACACTGCAGAGGATAGATTCTGTGTACTACGACTAGCACAATAAGCATATCCAACAAAGGGTTCTGAAGATTCAGACATCTACGATGAAATGTTAAGCGGATTACTAACATCAAGAAAAATATAAAAACAAATTAAGATAGTGAATGAAAATCAACAACATATATATATAATATAATACAAAAAATTACTACGCTCATGATTAAGCATAGTAATGTTTCAAATATAACCCATTTCTAGGCTGCGCCAACGAAATTCCATCGTAATCAACCAACTCATAGGCACCCTTAGCAAGAACTTTTTTGACAATATAGGGGCCATGCCATAATGGATCAAACTTTCCTGTACCTATTACATCAGCTTCTTGATCGTAAAGAAGGATTAAGTCACCCTCTAAGAAAATGCGAGGCTAGACATTTTTCTCGTATTGCCCCTTTATACGTCTCTTATGTGCTTCATTGGCCAATTTGGCTTAACGACGCATTTCATCAAGATGGATGAGGTAAAGGAGACACACTTTTTCTTCTGAGGTGTCAAGTAACAAGTCGATTATGAGTTTTAATGACGGTATTTCACATTGGATTGGTAAGATAGCTTCCATACCATACACCAATTGAAAAGGAGTAAATCTAGTTGTGTTTCTCACCGAGGTTCGATATGCCCACAAGGTGGAGTACAAGATAAAATGCAAATTTATTTTACGAACTCCTATCATTCGTTGAGGCATACATTTAAGAATCTTGTTGATAGATTCAACTTGTCCATTTAATTGTGGATAATAAGGAGTAGAATTATCAAGTGAAAATCCTAACTTGGAAGTCAATTCAGCCATCATGTGATTGCGAAAATGCTTCCCATGATCTGTAACTATATCTTGTGGGACCCCAAACCGTGTGATAAAATGATTAAAGAAAAATAATGCAGATTTTTGTCCTGTGTTGTTGAATGTAGGCATCGCTTCGACCCATTTGGTAAAATAGTCGACTGCGACAATAATATAACCGTGTCCCCTGGATGAACGAGGGTTACAGGTCATGAAGTCAATACCCCATTGTTACACAGTAATTTTTCATTGTTCCTGCAATCCCCATCTCTCACATTGGAGGGTCATTTATGTGATCGATAAGCAGTGTCATGCCTTGCAAATAACATCCTTGCATCCCTTTTGATGAAAGCAACATTCCCTCTGTTGACCATTTCCTGAGAAGACCACTAAAAACACATGTTTTTGCGTTGGCTTTGGTAGCCTGTTATGCCCTTGTGCCAATGAGGAAAATTAACACTGAGCCCGTGCCATTTGGTGCTCTGTCTCAGTAAGTTTCCTGTGCCAATATGTTTATGGAATTTTTTTTTTAAATAGAGGCGAAGTTTTGACCACAACAACTTCATGGATGATTCATAGGGAGTGGTTCGACTAAATAACCACGGCCGTCCTCCTTTGGCCTCTTGTTTCCACCTTATGGGGAAGCCTCCCAAGGGATAAGGCCTCCCTTACACTATTTTAGGGATCCCAACCTCCTCCTCTCCTCTATAAATATAGCCATCTTCCATTGATGTGTTGGTTGAACATGTTCTAGTTGAACAGATAGCTAAAAAGCTAGCATAGAAGAGAAGCAATCATAGCTTTGAGAGAATAGTCCAGAGTTTGATTGTTTGTGTGTGTTGAGAACATAGTGAGATCTTGGACCTTTGTTCATGAGGGTGTGGCAAACATGCTTGGATACAAACCTGCCGAAGGAGAGCCTCAACATCAAGGCTTGGTTCTAAACTCCCCTTGCCTTTATCATAATAAAATGCATATGATGTTTATCTTCCACTCTTGTTTAGATTTATAATGAGATTTCTATCATTCTTTGATTAGTTAGATAGGTTGCAATTTTTTTTATGTTTTTCATGGCTTTACGCTTGTTGTGGTGTCTTGACTATTTGTACAGGTAATCGAACATTGGTAGCAGTGTGTATCAAGCTAGAGAAGAGTGACGGATCAAGAAGCTTCGACGGAAGATGACAACATAGCATCAGAACAAGGTAGGTCATCTTCCTTGCTCTAAATTTCATTTACAATTTAGGAAGGTAGATGTTATTATGTTCCTGTATTTTCTAGACGCACCCTAGGGCTAGAGGGATCATCTCTGTCCACAAAGGGGATTTAACTGGACAACAAATCAGTGACTCCAATGGGGAGTTTCCTTTGAGTTTGTCACTCTTTGAGGTCTTATTCATTCGACGGATTTAGTCAAACAACCATTTCCCTGTTTGTTCCTATGTTTTTCATCAATTACGATCTTTTAGTTTTTGCTTGAAGTGATCAGTTTGGTCTTGGTTGGGAGAAATTCTTTGTTTTTTCTTGTTCAGGCATTGGCAATTTTATTTTTCTGATAGTCGCGCCAATTGGTGCTAGTTTTCAATTAGCAACCTGTGCCAATTGGCCATTGGCGCTAGTTTTCAGTGAGCAAGTTGTGCCAGTTGGCGCTAGTTTCACCCACAAAAGTCGTGCCAATTTCAGGGTGTATGAAAAATTGAGGTTTTTTCCCTAAATCCTTCACCAGCGTGTCTTTCCCTTCTAGTGTTTTCCTCTGTATGATTTACACGTTATCTCCTTTACTTTTTCACTTGTGAGCATAGATTACATTGCTCATTGTTCAACTGAAAAGTCTTCTTTCTATGATTGCTTGATGTAAAAGGGAATGAATGCCTTGTTTTGAGCTCATGCTTTGGAAGTCCTTTTTGTGCTTGACCTCATATGTCTTGTAGCCTTTTTACTAATTTCGTTACAAAGTGTTTAAAACAATGATTGCATCCTTAGTGTTTGTTTGCATCCCTTTTTCATTCATCCTTCCATTAAGGAAATTTTCATTCATTTAGTTTTCGTCTCAAAGTTTTCTTTTTCGTTAAAATGAATTAGATCACATTGCATTGAAAAGTCTTTTTTTGATATTTATCATTGAGCTTAGATTACGTTTTTTAATGATTGAAAGCTAAAAATCGCATTGAGTGCATTCATTTTCATTAAAAGCATGCATTAAGTAGATTCTCATTTCATCGAAAAATGCATTGAGTGCATTCTTATTCTTTCAAACGAAAAGGAAATTGTGCATAGATTGCAATTGCATAGTTTTCAAAAAAGAGGATTTTTGCATAGATTACATTGCATAATTTGCATCGTTGAATGTTTTAGATTACTTTTGGATAGATAAAATCATCTAGTTTGGAAAAATGTTAATTTTCAGTGTTGTTGTTTGTTGCATCATTGTTTGAGACTATTCCCTTAATTAGATAGCATTCATTGAATTGAAAGATTTCTTTCCTCATATAGCTGCATACAGGAGATTGTCATATGACATTCGATAAGGCCTTGAAACCGAGACATAATTCAAGATCAAATTTAAAATTTATTGAATTAACCTAAGGAAACATTAAAACCTAACAAAACATTTAGTGGTCTAAGTTGGAGATGTGTTCAGGCGTCGTTAAACCTAGTAGTTGTCACTCGTTATCTGGATTCAGACATCACTAGTACGGACTTGCACTCCCCATAGCGTCGAGTATATAAGGGGAGACCCCTCTAGGTTGCAATCCTTTTATCCATAGGAAGCTGAGTCTACCGCCTTGTAACCGTGATACACCGAACACAACAGTCGGGGAGACTACCTGCACGTACGTCAATTCCTTGATCATTTCTCTTTCATTTGATCACCAAGGTGTATATGGCAGTTCACAGAAACTTGGTACACCCTCTTTCTTAGATTACCTGAGTAGTCATTTCGATCTGTTCGTGACTCTTTAAAAAAAGAAGAGATCATCGAGCACTTGTCCTTTCACGCTCGCTTCAACCTGAAAGTGATAGATTCACCTTTTGCCTTTTTCTCGACTCTTAAAATATGAAATGACAAAGCTTTGTTTCAGTGTCTTAAAAATTAACTTCCCACGAAACATTCCTGGCTAAAGTTATCTTCCTTAGTGTTTTTTTTTTACGGTTGTTTCCAATAACATTTCTGGAGTTTACCAACCAAGGAATCCCCTCCGAAGGGAATCCTAGTCCTTTTCTTGCTCTTGGGAATGTTGGTGCTCCTTATATGGAAACATTGTCCCTTCTTGGGTTAACTGTTGGTTTGCATGTTTGGTTATTTTCGACCTTGGTGGTCCCGAATGCCTCGATTTATGTTCAACCATCTCCTCCACCTGAACAAAATCACGTTGATTCTAAAGTGGACCCCTCCCCTTCTTTTCCCATTTCTTCATCCTCCTCTTCTACTTCACCTGGTGAAAGTCTGGATTCTAGTAACCATATGGCTAAGAAGAAGAAGAAGAAGACGAAGAAGAAGAAGTCAGATAAGCAAGAGGCTAATGTTGCAGTTGTTGCGCCTAAGAAACCATCCATCGATGAACCTTCCAACCCTCCACGGAAAGTTAAGTTCCCTTGCATGTTGTGCCAAGGAAACCATCTTCTTCGAGATTTCCCTAACATTCCCAAGGTACTCAAAGTATGGTCTAACAGACGTCTGTTGTTGCCTTTGGCTTCCGAGAGTCAGGTTGGGGGCACGTCTTCAGCTAGTGCTGGTAAAGCTCCTAAGAAGCAGGGTAAGATTCCCAATCCCTGTAAGTTGTGTGAAGAGAATCATCCCATGTTGAATCTCTAATTAAACTGAGAGGGGGGGGGGGGTGAATCAGTTTAATACATTCCTGATCTTTTAAACTTTTCAATAAACTTATTTACACCTTCATTTCAAACTCTATCTAATGTGAGAGTAATCTTATAATGTAATATGAAACTATTAGTTTAATAGAGCAGTAGACTTAATTTGAGAGCAGCAGGTATTAAGCAAATGATACATATCAGATCAATACATAAATATCATGCACAGAGACACCAGATATAAGTGGAAACCCATAAAGGGAGAAAAACACATCTTATTATTGTTGTGATGCAAAGGCAAGCTCCAACTCCCTCTCACCGCTGATTTTCAGTAGGCTCCAACCTACAAGAGGCTCCTACCTCAATTCTACAAGCTACAACTTGCAAGGAAGCTCCAACTCCCATCTATTTTCTGCAGGCTACAACCTACAAGAGGCTCCTACCTCGCCCCAGCTACAATCGACGACTATCAAGATGCAACTTGACAGGAAGCTCCAACTTCCTCAATTGGCCTAACCGAAGTTTGCCGATTTTTACCTCGATATCAGCCCCGTTCTCAGAAGCCTCCTTCGGTTCTCGCTTCTTAATCTTCTGTCTTATCTCTCTATATTCGCCTCTCTCTCTCTCTCGATTTACTCTCCCCTAAAAAAAACTCTCTCCGCATATCAAGATGATATTATTTATAGATTTCCTCACATGACTGTTTGTATTCTGCTTGGAATTCGAAATGGAAAGTCATGTCTCTTTGCCTTCTGCCTTCTCACTCCTTTTATCAGCTTACTCAGAAATTATAACCGTAGGTGTCAATTTTAACATTACAGTGGGAGTTTGTTTTCTCTCGGAGACTTGCCAATGCATCACAAACAATAAAAACGATTAAAACATTTACATTCGAATTACAATGTGAACTCCAGCTCACTCATTTTGTCTCTTGGCTTGCTGCGCATTTGTCTTTTCTCTAACCGTCTCTTTGTCCCTTTCTCTCGTATGCCTTCTCGTTTATGGCCGTCACAGAATCCCCGAATTATGAACCGCATTTTTATTTTATTTTTATACCAGCGCTTTATATATAAATGAATCTGCTGACTTTAATTCAATCCTTTACACGCAGCAAGTGTCTTGTTGATGTGGCGAGTTCCGCAGGCCGGAACATACATATATTACAATTTTATTACATTAATAATCGCCTTCCCGTTAAGCTGAGGCCCGTGGGTCTACAGATCACGCAACATGTTTTAATACAACCGCAACCATGTTTTATATATCTCACAGCAATTATTTTATATAAACAATCGCCCTCCACTTTAAGCCGAGGCCCGTGGGTCCACAGACCACGCGGCACTTTTCAATACAATCGCAAAATTTATATATATATATATATATATATATATATATATATATATATATATATATTTATATATAACAGCGCCTTCACAAATTTCCATTTGCGATTAGAACTGGAACTAAAACACTTGTTAATCATAGTTAATAAGCCCATCGGGTCCGGGCTTCAATCAAATGCAATCGGGGTGCATAATAGAAAAGTTCCGATTACGATCAGAACACGGATGCGATTTTCATATATCAACTCCCGCTTATAACTGGATCGGGTCCGCCACTTCAATCGCAGCGTTTTACAAAGTCGTGCGATTGGAACTCGGATGCGATTAGAAATTAACTGTGGTACATAACTCGATCAAATCGTTTCTAATTTCAATCGCAAATGCTTTTTACAAAGTTGTGCGACATTGGAACTTGGATGCGATTAGCAATTAATCGTGGTACATAACTCAATCGTCCACCATATCAATCGCATTTTACAAAGTCGTGCTGATTGGAACCTCGGATGCGATTAGCAATTAACCGTGGTACATAACTCGATCGGGTCCGCCATTTCAATCGCAATCGCAACTTTCTGTTGCGATATTCCGCTGCCCTTGCGATCTCCGATTGCGATTGGGTGAGGGTCCCACTTTATATTACTTCCTTTCCATTGATTATAACACGCTCCACTTAAATATATATCAATGTATATGCCTTGGACCATTGCAGAATATGAAATGCGTGACATTTATATGTATTGTGATGGATATTATATATATATATATATGTGTCCGCCAGCGGGTTAGGCGATTCCCGGAATAATGTTTATGAATTATGTTAAATCTATAACGCCGGATGGAGTGTGCAATTCCCAGAATTTGGTTTTGCATTATATGCGTAATGCCCGGCTTGGGGTATGATTCTCGGAATTATATATCTGTGCTCCGGGTAAAGCATTCTCTAATTATACGCCTCTTTGCCTCGTTCGCTCGCTCTCCACGTTGGAGAGTGTGATTCCCAAAATTTTGTAACTGCTCTCTGCCTCTGTCTCTGCTTCTGTCACTTTGCCTCTGTCTCTATCTTCCGATAACGGTTCTTCATTGTGCTTCTATGACTGTTACATTTTGACTTTCTTCTTGCTGCCTCTATTACTTTCGTTGTGCCTCTTTTGCCTTCCTTTGCTACAGCGCTGCCTCTTTTGCCTAAGTGCTGCTGCCTTTGCCTGAGTGCTGCCTCCTTTGCCATCAATGACAATTTTTCCAACAGTCTCCCCCTTTGGCATTGATGGCAATCCACTTTCTCTGTTTGCTTTCTCTTTCTCTTGTTGCTTGCTCTTCCTGTTTGCTATTTGTTCTTCCTCCCCCTTTGACATCAATGGAAAAGGATGACTCCTCATCCCTCCATATGGGTTCTGTCGTTGTATTTCCTTTCTCTCGAGTTACGTTTAGGTCCTCTTCCGGGCCGAAATTGACTCACACATGTGTTTCATTTGTAGTGCCTATATTATGTGCTAGATTGCGCATTAAAGAGATGATGCATTTACGATTGAAAGGTTCGTTGCTTTGAATGCTGATAATACTAATAATGCTGATCCTGTGGACCTGTTTTATGCTTCCCTTGCTTGCTGATTTCCTTTAGGAATGATATGTTCATTTCTGTTCTCCCCCTAAGGTTGTACTTTCTCTTCATATTAGAGAATAGTATCTACAGATACTACCCCTAGTTTGTCTCTCAAGTATTCGAATGGTTCTCTGGCAAGTGGTTTGGTAAATATATCTGCTATCTGTTCTTTCATTGATACATAGTCTAGTTTAACTATCTTCTGAGCCACTTGTTCTCGGAGAAAATGATACTTGATTGGTATATGTTTAGTTTTTGAATGAAGCACAGGATTTTTAGATATACTTATAGCACTTGTATTATCACATTTGATTGAGATAGGTTCATTAATGCTTACCTTCATGTCTTGAAGTGTCCGCTTCATCCACATGACTTGTGTGCAACATGCTGCTGCTGCTATATATTCTGCTTCAGCTGTAGACAGAGAGATGGATGTTTGTTTCTTGCTTAGCCATGCCACCAGACTTTCTCCTAGATAGAATGCACCTCCACTTGTACTCTTCCTATCATCCACACAACTGGCCCAATCTGCATCTGTGTATGCTGTCAAGGTGAAGCTTTTGCCTTTAGGATACCAAAGCCCATATTGTGCAGTTCCTTGTAGATATCTGAGTATTCTTTTTACTGCCAGAAGATGGTTTTGTTTTGGTGCTGCTTGATATCTTGCCACTAGTCCTACTACTAGCATGATGTGTGGTCTTGAAGCTGTCAAGTACAACAGGCTTCCTATCATGGATCTGTAGAGTTTTTGATCTACATCTGCAGACCTATCATCAGCACACAGCTTGCATCTCGTGATCATGGGGGTTGTCATTGGTTTGCAGTCCTCCATTTTGAATTTTTTCAGCATTTATTTTAAGTATTTTTCTTGAGAAATGAATGTGCCAGTGTTCTTTTGCTGAATTTGCAGTCCCAAGTAGAAACTGAGTTCTCCAATCATAGACATTTCAAACTCTATTTTCATCTCATCAGCAAACCCTTTTTCTAGTTCATCTTTGTTGCTTCCAAACATAATGTCATCAACATATACAACAACAATTAGGAGTTCATTTTCATGCGCTTTTATGTATAGATTGTTGTCTACTCCACCTCTCTTAAAACCCTGTTTTTGCAAATATTTGTCCAATCTTGAGTACCAAGCACGAGGAGCCTGTTTCAGTCCATATAGGGCCTTCTTTAGTCTGCACACATAGTCTTCTTTGTTTGTCAATGAGAAGCCTTCTGGTTGTTCCATGTACACTTCTTCTTCTAGATCTCCATTAAGAAAAGCAGACTTTACATCCATTTGATATACCTTGAAGTCTTGATAGCATGCAAATGCCATGAACATTCTGATAGCTTCCATTCTAGCTACAGGGGAAAATGTTTCATCATAATCAAGTCCTTCTATTTGTGAGTATCCTTTGCAGACCAGCCTTGCTTTATTCCTGATTACTTGTCCTTGCTCATTCATTTTGTTTTTCAATACCCATTTTGAACCAATGATATTTTTCTCAATAGGTCTAGAAACTAGTTCCCAGGTATTGTTCTTCTCAATTTGGTCCAATTCTTCATTCATTGCTTTTATCCAATACTTGTCCTTGCTGGCTTCGTCAAATTTCTTTGGCTCTATTTGTGATGGCATGGCTATGTATACTTCTTCTGTTTGTTCTGTTAGCTGCCTTCTTGTCTGGACTCCTGCTTTCTTGTCTCCTATGATCTGATCTTCAGGATGATTCTTCCGAGTGTATCTTGAGGGGGTTTTTGAGCTCAGCTCTGCATTATCTGTTGTCTTGCTTGTTTCATCATCATCCTTGTCTTCCTCTTCATGGTTGCCTGATGGACTGCAGCAGTCTGTATTTCTTGTATTGTTTGGAAGTTCTTCATCAAATCTCACATCAATACTTTCAACTATCTTCCGAAGGATCTTGTTGTAGCACCTGTATCCTTTGCTTTTGGAAGCATATCCTAGAAAAATCCCTTCATCTGCTCTTGCATCAAATTTCCCAAGGTTTTCATCATTATTCTTTATGTAACACTTGCTACCAAAGACTCTTAAATGTTTTATTGAAGCTGGCTTTCCATGCCATAGTTCATATGGAGTTTTGTCACTGCTTGGCCTTAGGTGAGCTTTATTAAGGATATGTATTGCTGTGTGTATTTCTTCTGCCCAGAAGGTTTGAGCAATATTATTCTCTTGCATCATAGCTCTGGCTATTTTTTGTACAGACCTGTTTTGTCTCTCTGCTACTCCATTCTGCTGAGGTGTCCCTACAATAGTAAATTGTTGCTTTATTCCATGTTCATTACATAGGTCTGCAAAGTCATAATCTGTGAATTCTCCTCCTCTGTCTGATCTGATACATTTCAGCTTGCATCCAGTTTGATTTTCTGCTAATGCTCTGAATATCTTAAATTTTTCCAATGCTTCTGATTTATTTTTGAGAAAGGCAACCCATGTCATTCTCGAGAAGTCATCTATTATCAGCATGAAATAGGATTCTCCACTTGGTGTTCTAGTTCTAGCAGGTCCACACAGGTCCATGTGCACAAGCTAGAGTGGTCTTCTTGTTGACAACTCCTCTTTAGATTTAAAGGATGTGCGAGTCTGTTTCCCTAATTGACAAGATTTGCATATAGTACTTGAAGGCCTTTTTATTTCTGGCATATCCCTGACAACTTTCTTCTTGCTTAGTCTGATGATATGGTCAAAGCTGAGAGGTCCCAATCTCTTATGCCACAACCATGACTCCTCAAGTTTGCTAAGATGGTAGGCTTCATCTTCCTCTTTCACTATGTATACATTGTTCTCTGTTCGAACACCTTTGAGCAGAGTCTTTCCTGTTGTGCTTGACCTGACTACACAATCTTGTGCTCTAAAAAGAACTTCATAGCCTTTGTCACACATCTGACTGACACTCAGTAAATTTGCTTTCAGTCCATCCACAAATAGTACCTCTTGGGATTTTCCTCTGCCATTGTCTATGCTGACTGAGCCTTTTCCCTTGATCTTTCCTGATTTATCATTACCAAAAGTAACATTGCCAGATTTCTTTTCATCAAGAGTTATAAACTTGCTTCTGTCTCCAGTCATGTGTTTGGAGCAGCCACTGTCCAAGTACCACTGGCTTTTCATATCTTGAGCAGTTAGAGCCAGGTCATGGTTATTCACCTTCTTTATCCATTGGAGGCCCCCTTTTGAACATTTGATTATAGTTTTTGCAGAATTGTGAGCATGAACACAATTTATTTGACTCATAAACCTCCTTGAGGTATTGAACATCAGTCTTTGTCTATAATTTCTACATTCAATAATTTTATGGCCAAATTCCTTACAATAAAAACAATAACCATAGAAATTATTTGCATACCTGATGTAAGGTTGTTTTCTCCATTTGTTTGTTTGAGATAGCCTCTTCACTGTTTACATCTTTTGCAGGTCTGAATTATTCTTCCTTGCATAACAATATGCAGCAATGTGTCCTGGCTTGTGGTAGACATAGCAGGTGGCATTCTTCATAGGAGGGAAGAATTTCCTCTGATGACTTCCAAATTTGATATACTTAGGGGCATATGATTCTTTTTCTGCCATCTTAGTATTCATTATATTCTTTGTTACTAGAGGTTTCTTCTGCTCTTTGTCTCTCCTATTGCAGATTTCTTCTTTTGTTGGAATTATTTGAGCTACTTCCTCATCCTTCTTTGCTTTTACAAAAATAATCTCTCTGTCAACCTTTTCTTTTCCTTTACTTGATTCTCCTTCGTAGCCTATTCCAGCCTTTATCATAGGGGATCTTTGAGCAACCAAAATTTCATTCAACTTAATAGAGCTTGTTGTTTGAGAAGGGTATATAAAAACTTTCTGTTGAGAATTTTCTAATTTCTTTCTCAGACACATAATTTCTTCTTCCAGCTTCTCTTGTTCTCGAGATTTATCTTTGATTTTCTGTAGTAACATATCTTCTATCTTCTTGGCTTCTTCAAGCTTTACCTTCAGCTGCATGAGGACTTCTGAATTTTGTTCTTCTTCCACACATTTTAGGAGAATCTCTTTTTGTTTTCTGCATTTTAGTTTGAGTCTGTCAATCTCCTCCAGAGCACTTCTTAGCTCCCCCTCAAGTTCTACTTCCCCTTCTTCTTCTTCATCTTCTAGTAGGAGTCCCTCAAGATCTTCTATGGCCATCAATAAAAATTTTGAGGTTCCTTCTTCACTTGAGGGTTCATCTGAGTCTTCAGATGCACTGCTGTCTTGCTGAGCATAGAAGGATTTTCTGCTGAATTTCTTTCCTTTCTGCCAGAACTTTGATGTGTCTTTCTCTGATTCTTGAGCTTGATTTATTACTTTCTTGTGAGGACATTTAGCAGCATAATGTCCAACTCTTCCACAGTTAAAGCATTTTAAGGGAAGTTTACCTTTGTATCTACCTGAGCCTCTATCCAATTTCTTGACAAATTTAGCCTCTTCTTCATCAAAGCAAGAGCATATTTCTTCCTTTTCTTCTTTCCTTTTTTCTGTTTTGAATGTTGCTTCCCTTGTACTTGGCTTCTTCTGTGGGAGCCTCATTTCATAGGCTGTTAGATTTCCAAGTATCCGGTTCATGGTCAAAGTCTCCCAATCTGCTGTCTCTTCTATTGCAGATACCTTGGGATTAAATCTGGACGGGAGTGATCTTAGAATCTTTTGCACAACTATACTTTCTGGTATGGTTTCTCCAAGAGCTTTCATATTGTTAACAATTTCTGCAACTTTTAAGAAGAAGCTGCCAACATCTTCATCATCATTCATTTTTAAGTTTTCAAACTGGGCTCTATATACTTGAAGTTTGACAGTTTTTACTTTCTGGTCTCCCTCATGTATGTCTTCAAGAGTATCCCATATTTGCTTGGCAGTGTCTTTGTGCATTACTTTAATAAACTCTGCTTCACATAATCCATTCAGGATGGCATTCATGGCTTTTGCATTAGCCACAAAATCTTGTTTTGCATCCTTTTCTGAGTCAGTTGCCTTCGGGGCATATCCTAATTCCACAGCAGCCCAGACTTCTATTCCTAGAGACATAATGTATGTCTTCATTCTGATTTTCCAGAAAGCATAATTTTCACCAGTGAAGAAAGGGGCTTTATTGGTTGAGCATCCTTCTTTACTAGCCATCTTGGGAACCTAGGATCTCCTTTCAGTTGTTAGACTTGTACAAAGGAACTTGCTCTGATACCAATTGTTGAATCTCTAATTAAACTGAGAGGGGGGGGTGAATCAGTTTAATACATTCCCGATCTTTTAAACTTTTCAATAAACTTATTTACACCTTCATTTCAAACTCTATTTAATGTGAGAGTAATCTTAGAATGTAATCTGAAAGTATTAGTTTAATAGAGCAGTAGACTTAATTTGAGAGCAACAGGTATTAAGAAAATGATACATATCAGATCAATACATAAATATCATGCACAGAGACACCAGATATAAGTGGAAACCCATAAAGGGAGAAAACCACATCTTATTATTGTTGGGATGCAAAGGCAAGCTCCAACTCCCTCTCACCACTGTTTTTCTGCAGGCACCAACCTACAGGAGGCTCCTACCTCAATTCTGCAAGCTACAACTTGTAAGGAAGCACCAACTCCCTTCAATTTTCTGCAGGCACCAACCTACAGGAGGCTCCAACCTCAGTCAGCTACAACTGACGACTATCAAGCTGCAACTTGATAGGGAAGCTCCAACTTCCTCAATTTATCAAACTAAAAGTTTGCTGATTTACCTCAGATATCAGCCCTGTTCTGTAGCTTCTCCTTCTGTTCTGCTTTTCTTAATCTTCTCTGTCTTACTCTTCTATATTCTGCCTTCTCTCGATTTACTCTCTCTTCATAAAAAAAACTCTCTCTGTATATCAAGATGATATTATTTATATATTTCCTCACATGACTGTTTGTATTATGCTTGGAATTCGAAATGGAAAGTCATGTCTCTTTGCCTTCTGCCTTCTCACTCCTTTTATCAGCTTACTCGGAAATTATAACTGTAGGTGTCAATTTTAACATTACAGTGGGAGTTTGTTTTCTCTCGGAGACTTGCCAATGCATCACAAACAATAAAAACAATTAAAACATTTACATTCGAATTACAATGTGAACTCCACCTCACTCATTTTGTCTCTTGGCTTGCTGCGCATTTGTCTTTTCTCTAACTGTCTCTTTGTCCCTTTCTCTTCTCTGTATGCCTTTCTGTTTATGGCTGCTGCGTAACTCCTGAATTTATGAACCGCATTTTTATTTTATTTTTATACCAGCGCTTTATATATAAATGAATCTGCTGACTGTAATTCAATCCTTTACACGCAGCAAGTGTCTTGTTGATGTGGCGAGTTCCGCAGGCCGGAACATACATATATTACAATTGTATTACATTAATAATTTCCCTCCCGTTAAGCTGAGGCCTGTGGGTCTACAGACCACGCGGCATGTTTTAATACAACCGCAACCATGTTTTATATATCTCACAGCAATTATTTTATATAAACAATCGCCCTCCACCTTAAGCCGAGGCCCGTGGGTCCACAGACCACGCGGCACTTTTCAATACAATCGCAACAACTTTATATAGATATATATATATATTTATATATAACAGCACCTTCACAAATTTCCGTTTGCGATTAGAACTGGAACTCAAACACTTGTTAATCATAGTTAATAAGCCCATCGGGTCCGGGCTTCAATCAAATGCAATCGGGGTGCATAATAGAAAAGTTCTGATTGCGATCAGAACACGGATGCGATTTGCATATATCAACTCCCGCTTATAACTGGATCGGGTCCGCCACTTCAATCGCAGCGTTTTACAAAGTCGTGCGATTGGAACTCGGATGCGATTAGCAATTAACTATGGTACATAACTCGATCGGGTCCGCCACTTCAATCGCAGCGTTTTACAAAGTCGTGCGATTGGAACTCGGATGCGATTAGCAATTAACTGTGGTACATAACTCAATCGGGTCCACCACTTCAATCGCAGCGTTTTACAAAGTCGTGTGATTGGAACTCGGATGCGATTAGCAATTAACTGTGGTACATAACTCGATTGGGTCCGGCATTTCAATCACAATCGCAACTTTCTGTTGCGATGTTCCGCTGCCCTTGCGATCTCCGATTGCGATTGGGTGAGGGTCCCACTTTATATTACTTCCTTTCCATTGATCATAACACGCTCCACTTAAATATATATCAATGTATATGCCTTGGACCATTGCAGAATATGAAATGCGTGACATTTATATGTATTGTGATGGATATTATATATATATATATATATGTCTGCCAGCGGGTTAGGCGATTCTCGGAATAATGTTTATGAATTATGTTAATTCTATACCGCCGGTTGGAGTGTGCGATTCTCGGAATTTGGTTTTGCATTATATGCGTAACGCTCGGCTTGGGGTATGATTCTCGGAATTATATATCTGTCCTCCGGGTTGGGCGATTCTCGGAATTATAACAGCTCTCTGCCTCTGTCTCTGCCTCTGTTCCGCCAGTTGGAGAGTGCGATTCCCGGAATTTTGTAACTGCTCTCTGCCTCTGTCTCTGCTTCTGTCACTCTGCCTCTGTCTCTATCTTCCGATAACGGTTCTTCACTGTGCTTCTATGACTGTTACATTTTGACTTTCTTCTTGCTGCCTCTATTGCTTTCGTTGTGCCTCTTTTGCCTTCCTTTGCTACAGCGCTGCCTCTTTTGCCTGAGTGCTGCCTCCTTTGCCATCAATGACAATATTTCCAACATGTTGTTTGATCTAGTCAATCTTGACTAGATCAACCTTGACTGGATCTCCATGAAAAGTCTTCTTCCACACTCAATGTGGCTTTATTCTATCTATCTAAATAGATCTATATTCCCACTGAGTTATCTTCATTAATGTTCCACATCCTCCATCTTGGCTTAGTTGACTTGGTCAAACTTGACTTTGTCCACATGCATTAAGCCTTGTTCACACATGAAGGTGTTTTTATCCAGCTGTGAATATGATCCTTTCCCCATTAAGAGGGTTTTTATTGCTGCTAGAAATATTTATGGGTCTCCCTACCCATTTTTTCATCTAACTATATGTTTGGAGAAAAAATTAATATTCCTATTAGCTCCATGCTAATGTAGGAATATTACAACTAGAGGGATAGGCATCCCGTTGGAGTTTGGGATCCCAAATCCAACACCGGTGGTCTTCGAATGTCTCAGTCATAGGCTAAACTATGAGTTCCTGATATATGTGGCTTGCAGGCTGTTGCATATATCTATGGAGGTTGTTAGTTCCCTATCTTCCCTGTCAAAATTTTTCGTTGAAAAGTAGTGCGAAAAGGTCTCAAAAGGAGTGCTCAAGAGAAAGGTGAAAAATGTACTCAAATTTCAAACTCCAAAGTAATAACCCTTAAAAATTTTGTAAGAAGATATCCAATGGCACATGTGGCTCTAAGCAGATCTCATAAAGGGGTTTGACTAGCTTAAAATAAACACTCTAAATCAAGGGTTGAGCTATAAAGACTAGAATATCCTCCAAGTGCATGGTATGACCTTTCTCCAAATATAAGGTAGCCTTAATCACATGAAATGTCTCCATATGTGTTCAAGAAAGGGAGCATGCCATGAGTATGAATTGTATGTCCATTATAAAGGTAAACCTATCATCAAAATATAAAAGGATCCTCTGATCATAGCTTGATAACCTGAAAAATAATGAAATAGTGGAGAGCTTCATAATATTAATATAAGGTTATAATAGACACATCAAACCCTAAGGTGCTCTCATAAAAAGGTATAACACCATCATCCCTTATCCATAAGCTAAAAATCACCTAAATCATATGTCAAGACATTTTCCAAGACATTGATGCCATTACCATGGAAGATAGATCATTAGTAAAGATCTATGACAAATCTCCTCTAATAAAATTAACAATTCATAATGCATATCACAATGCTCTAGGCAATATCACAATATTGTGGGAAATATAACAATTTAAAATAATTTACAGTGAAATTTGGCTCAATTTGATTATTGATCCAAAAGTATTTAATAATTGAAAGTGTACTTATGGACCTGTTGTGTGAAAAACATGTTTATGGTATATAAAATATTTTGTTTTGGACAAACTCTGTAAAACTATGCTAGATCTTTTTCCTGTGGAGTAGGGTGCATTTTATAAGAAATTTGGAGAGGGTATTTATTTATTTTTGTTAATGTCCTACAACCAATTTATATTATGTAAAAAGTTGTGTAACAAATAATTTTTTTAGTTTTATTTTTATAATTGTATCTCAGAATATATTTATTTACTTTTTTTATTTATTTTCTATTTTTCCTAAAATCTTTAATATAGAATTTTCTGGCATAAACAACTCCTCATAAAATTTGGAAAATATCATGAAAAAGTAATTCCCTTAATATGTCGCCTAAAATAATATGAACCATGTTCACCCGTATGTGAGGAAACTCCTGCATTTCGCTGTCTCTGAAAGCATAGAAACTCCATACGTTTCTTTCATTTCCCTATCTCAGGAATTTGAAGATTATAAGGAGTGAGGAAAACCATTTTGACCATACAAATTTTTCTATGAAAAACTCAATGCAAAAAAAGGGTTAGAAAAATATGGTATCGACTTAAAATTAACGAGAACAATTTTTTTTTCAGAGGAAAAAAAACACTGTATATTATATATGCCAGTATATTTGTTCATACATTACGTTCTCAGTTATGGAATGCTAGAAAAACATAAAGACATCATTGCCACATGTAACTAGTTCACCATTCCTGAGAAAGAAAGAGGTTCATAGTAGAGTGGCAAGTGGAATTTCAGAGAGCAGAGATCTCATAACATAATAGCTCAGCAGAAACTATGTAGTCTCCACCCCTGTATCATACAAAAAACATAAATAGATCATTATAAGAGGGAAAAATTTAGATGAAATGGTAGCCAAACCTGTAAACAACGTTGAGCAAAAGTTTTGATGAGCATCAACTCATTCACACTGGCTTGAAGATCTTCAGGCTCGCTTGATAAAGTAGTTTTAGGTACACAGGATCGCTTGAAGGTCGAAAAGAGTTCATATAATAAAAATGGAACTATATATCAGCTGCAGGAACATAGAAATTTTTTTTGATGGGCATCAATGCTTTCAGACTGGCTTGAAGGTCTTCAGGCTCGCTTTATAGAGTAGCTTTATGCACACAAGCTCGCTTGCAAGTCGAGAAGAGTTCAAAAAACAAGAATGGAGCTGTATATCAGCTGCAGGACCATTTGTAAAAAATAAAACTCGATGTCAGGGTAGGGGGATAGAGTTTTTCCATATAAGAGAACCATCTTTGTAATGAAGAATGTGTATTACTCTAAAGTCTACTTTGATGCCTCTCTTTGACAGTCCATCCGCATGCGAGTTGTTTTCTCTGAAAATATGTATGATGGGTGGCTTGTTCAACCTCGCCCATAATTTTTTAGCCCACTTCAACCAACCCTGTAGCCCTGGATTAGACAATGTAATGTTTCCCATGATACCATCCACCACCATTTTGGAGTCCCCATAGAAAGTTAAATGTGGTAAATTTAAATTTAAATGTTATTTGATCCATAACCACCATTCCAATAAAAATGAATCCTTTCTACTTGTGAAATCTTGACCCATGCCCCACAACCGATGACCCCATCCAAACAGGCCCCATCAAAAATAAAGCTGGAATGGAAATTTCATGTGGTCTGATCTGGTGAGAGCCATCAACCAAGTTTTCTTTGACCATGGGCCTTACGCCAATCCATTTTATGATTGTAGAGTATATATGGGGAATGTTAAAAGGAAAATTGTCAAAAATCAATCTATTCCGAGCCAAGCAAACCTCCCAGATGAAGAAAAAAGGAAGATGTTTGAATTTACCCTTCAGCCTTCCCCATTCCTCTGCCGTAGATATGAAGTCCCTCGGCACCCACATCAGGTTCATTAGAAAATGACTGAAACACTTCCATATTCGATATACATTAGGACAATTGAAAAATAAGTGTATGGTGGATTCCTCCTCCTGACAACAAATTGCACATCTGTTAGGGCCACATTTCCCTCTTTTGATAAGGTTATCCCATGTTAAAATCTTGCCTTTCCACACTAGCCACCCAAACAAAGTGATCTTGGGAGGAATACCATGACCCCATAATTGATAGAATGTGGAGGACAGTTGACCTGCATAATTGTTGAGATTGATGCGTTGATAAATGTCTTTTACAATTACAGATTTATCCTTTGTGGGGCCATCCCAAGTAATGGAGTCTCCTGCCACATCGTAACATAGGCTAGCCCCCCTTAGTAGATTAATATATTGATTCCACACCACAGCCTCATTATCATCGAGATTTAATTGATTAGTAGATTTAAACACCGGGGCACCAAAGGACCAATATGCAATAGCCTGTGAAATGTAAAAAATACCCTTATGGGCAAGACGATGAATGAGATAGGGTGGGATACCCATATTGCTAGTGATGGAGAAAATCCCTCTGGAGCCAATAGGAATACTTCGACCATCACCAAACTTCCAAGTTAGTCGGACAACAACATGGCCCAGGACTTTTCCAAAACTCCTCCATATTGCTGAGATATTAGCTAGTGTATGAAACTCCTGATTTAGAAGCTGATGCAGAGGATCCCTAATAATATATTTGCATTTAACAATCCCATTCCATATACCTATCCCATTTATATCCCTCCAGAAATATTTAACCAGCAGAGCATTATTAAAGGTCCTCAAATCTAATATACCCCATCCATCATGTTTTTTAGGACGGCACAAGGTCTCCAGCTTAACTAAGTGATATTTATGATCTGAGTAGACTCCCGCCCATAAAAAGTGAGTAGTGATCTTGTTGATGTCGTCTATAGTCTGTTGCGGCAGATAATAGAGGTGTGCCCAGTAGACCAACAACTGTGAAAGTACCATCTGTACCATAATAAGATGACCACCAATGGATAACCATCGTTGAGTCCATTTTCCGACTCTTTCCATGTATTTGTCGATCATCCATCCCCAATCCCAGTTTTTATAACTACAGGGCTTGATAAGATATCCCAGATATTTAAACCCCTCAGTTGCCACCCTGTAATTAACTCCCAGGAACCCAGCAATAAATGAAATTTCATCCATGTCACCATACTCATATATGAGAATACATTTATGCTTGTTGATGCAAAGTCTAGTCACCATACTCATATATGAGAATAGATTTATGTTCATGGTCATCGAGACCAATGGGATAACATTAGAATAGATCTATGCGAAGTGAAATTTTGGATATTAGGATAGACATTATTGAGAGGATAGTGTAGCTAAACATGAGGGAGTTAGGAATCAGTGCCTCCCAGCTCTTGGAAACCAATGCTTTGATGGTTTTGTAGTTAAATGATTGAATGGAAATATTCTATAGGTATATAAAATAGGTTGGTCATTAATTACCATGTAAAGAACATAACAAACAATTCAAACTAACAATGATATTGTGCTTCTGAAGGTAATAATTGGGCATTGCTGACTTTGCCTCTGCCTCCCCTGATTGGAGAAAGGAATAAGAGCATCATTCAATGTCGTTGAAATAAATTTTTATGTTATCTTGAACATGATCTAGGGATTTTTATAACAATAATATAAAAATAATTATAATAATAACTACTGTTATAGCGGCATCATGATTGATTTGTCAATGGCCATATTGAGATTAACTTAGGATATCAGTTCGATATGGTGTGAAAATTTGTTTAAATTTTACAACCTTTTACTATTAAGTTTACCATGAATTTGATAAATGTAGGTTTCCACAATTTTATTCTCAATTTTCAGATATTTGTGGTATTACTTTTCTATATATCTAGGTATGAATTTTTTTTTACTAGATTGTTAATTTTTTTATTATGATATTTTTAGGATTTTAAGTTATATTTCATAAGCCAAGACTTGAACCACAAATATTTCACAGTATTCACCTTGAAAATAAAATTATAAAAAAATATATTCCACTTGAATTGGCATGCTGATATTTGTTCAGGGTTTAACACAAATTAGTTTTGGGTGCAAATGAGTTTTTGCTTTACAAACCAGGAAATAAGCTAGCATTAGTTTTGGACCCACTAAATTTTGGATTCTTGGTAGTAAGTGCTTGTTGATGTAAAAATTTAATGCAAGTTAGTACAAACCTATTGCACATTGACTTCACACATGCTCTTATCACAATATGATAAAAGTTAGAATTGTGTTCCATCACGAATCATATCAACATATATGTATTAAAAGTTTCTTCAATTCACCTTCTTTTTTTTGTTAGAGAAATAAAAGTGAACCCATTAATGCACATTTCATTTAACTAAATAAAATTGTAGTCATCCTTTAAGTTTTTATCACAATACTTTGTGATTTATATCAACAGTAATGTCAACTCTCAACTTTGAGGCTTGAAACTGGAGAAATCAAATAACATTTAATATTAGATTGAGGGTTCAAATTTGGAGAAATTTGGTAGGAAAACAAAGACAAAGGCTAATTCCACTCAAGGAAATAATCAACTATAACATTCATAAATAATGAATGTTTTTTTTACAACATTCGCTAACATAAATGAACTTGAATTATGGTAGATTGTGCTTGAATTTTCCACTTAAATAATGTAAAATTTGTGATTGGAAAAAAGAATCATTATATTATAAGATTAACTTCTTCCATGATAAATAATAATAGTAATGTTATATATTCCATGGGGTCTTTGATAGACGGTGATTAGGTCCTATGTTAAAGCATTCCTTGATGTGAAGTCACTCGTTCAATTCCCCGTGCCGATCAGAATGATATATTGGACATGATAAAGGTGTAGTCCTGCCAAGCTGACCAAAAAAAAAACAATAGTAATGTTATATTGTGGTCGTATGTTTGTATTTGCAAAAATTGTTAGTTTTTGTAGCATCAGATGGTGTTCTAGTCTCAATAGTTGTGAGGCTAAGAAACACTAGGACTACAAAAACCGGAAAAGGTTTCAGGAAAATCCACCTAGAATTTCCATAATTAGGTTAATTAATCAATAATTAAATTTTTAATAAGTCTAACTTAGAGAAAATGATTAACAACAATTAATTGAGGAAGGTGATATTTCTCTAGAAACTCACACGGATTAACTAGGAAATGATCTCAGCCATTGATTAAATTTTAATCTTGGTCGTTGGTGTAGAAATTATATAACTAATGCATTATACATCCAAGATTCTCCTGATCATACACTATTTGACTTCATGCACAATACAGAATCTCTTATACTATTGATCATTACTTGAGGAAATTAAATCAATTGCATGCACACATTGAAACCATAAAAATTCACACATATGAACACAATGTTTTAACGGGAAAGCCTGAAGCTAAAAACCCCAACTATATTTATATATTATATGTCATAGAGATCATGTAACAATCCTCATACAAAGCTGATCATGTCAAGATCTCAGTACAATACAATCGCTACGCGCTAATCAGGCCCGTTCTAGCAAATCCATGCACCAATATTTTCCACCTGCTAGCCCGCCTCTACTGCGGAATCCCTACTGAATATTGGCTTTGAATGAACTCGAATTGGTCCAACCTTGCTCACGCAATCCTCATTGGCATCTCCAATCACTAGGTGTTGCAAATCATGTAACACTATAGTCACAACTGATAGTCAACCTACTCTTTCGCCTACCTCTCCACTGGTCTCCACTGAAACTGTCCATGCACTGTAGTTAACTGATGTATTCTTCAGTTGATTAATGAGTTAACAATTAGTGAATTAATTAATAATTAATTCACACCACTCTCACTAGTGTATCAATCAGTTAGACTAGATACAACTAGCTCAACTGTGTCTAACTGAGTTAAACTAAACACAACTCCACCAACTACCTCAATAACTCCACCAAAATCTGTCACATGAGTTCTAACTGAATTCTCCATGAAATAGCTCCACTTAACCCTCAGGAATAGCATAATTCCTTCTATCATCTCCTGTGCCACATCTGTGCACTTAACTAAAGGGCTCCAAGAGAATAAGATAATGTTTATAGTCCAAATATTATTAAGAGCTAATAATATTCGACATATCTATTTTTAGACTGGCAATATAAAAATAGAGTCTGCCCAGTATGTCTAAAAATAGAAGTCCATATATTTTTCCAACTTGACCAACCATCCACAAATAGCATCCGGAAACTCATAAAATATGATCGACATGTCTAAAAATAGATATAGGCTAAAAATAGATTTACGCCAAAAATAGCCTTCAGGCCCATTTATTGAAGGCGACTCTTTTCACTAAGCTCATCATCTTGTTGCAATCTCAACACTCCCTCTCAAGAAGATAGGGATTATCTGCCACCCGATCATGCCTCTGTGGTATTCGAATTTTCTCCTGGTGAGCGCCTTCGTCAAGATATCAGCATCCCGATCCTCCGTAGGAATGTAAGAAAGTAACATGATCTTCCGCTGCACACAATCTCTGATATGATGATACCGGATGTCAATGTGTTTAGATTTATCATGAAATACTGGATTAACCGAGAGTTTGATGCAACTCTGATTATCACAATATATCACAGTAGGATCTGAGTGTGAACCGAACAACCTGACCAGGATCTTCCTCATCCATATAGCCTTGCATGCAGCCAAACTCGCTGCCATGTACTCGGCCTCCGTGGAACTGAGTGCCACGGATCTCTGCTTCCTGCTGTACCAAGAAACTGCTATAGAACCGATACTGAAAATCCCTCCAGATGTGCTCTTTCTGTCCGTTGGGCTCCTTGCCCAATCTGCATCCGTGAAGCCATGCAGCTTCACCTCATCCGACTATCTGTACCATAATCCATATCCTGATGTGCCTCTGAGATATCTCGATACATGCTTGCCTGCCTTCCAAAAGAGCTAGGTAGGCTTAACCATAGCTTGTGAAAGCTGGTTAACAACATAGCATATGTCAGGTCGTGTATTGACTAGATACATAAGTGACCCCACCAACTATCGGTAAACAGTGGCATCCACTACCTCTGCCGATGTAGCATCCTCTTTCCTTCAACCACCAGGAAGAGGAGTGTTGATAGGCTTGCAGCCATGCATGTTGAACTTCTCCAGTATCTCCCGAGCATACTTGTCTTGAGACACAAACAATCCATCACTGCGCTGCCAAATTTCCATTCCCAGGAAATAATGAAGGAGGCCCAAGTCCTTCATCTCAAACTCTTTTGCAAGATCAACCTTGCATGAGAGTATCAACTGTTCATCACCCATCAAAATCAAGTCATCTACATAAAGTACAATGATCAACAACTTACCCTCCACCACAATCTAGTATAGGTTTGGATCCGTCTCACTCTTGGTGAATCCAAGACCAGTGAAATAACTATCTATTTATGTGTACCAAGCACGAGGTGCTTGTTTCAACCCATACAACACTCTTTTGAGCCTACACACATGCGACTCATTGCTGAATATCTCGAAACCTTTGGGTTGCTCTATGTACACCTCCTCCTCAATGACTCCGTTGAGGAATGCAATCTTCAAATCCATCTGATGAATGTGCCATCCCATCTGCGCTGAGAGAGAAAGGATGCTCCGTATGGAAGAATACCTTGCGACAGGTGCAAAGGTTTCCTCATAATCGATCCCCTCAATCTGTGAGAAGCCCTGGGCAAAAAATATTGCCTTGTACTTCTCGACGCTCCCGTCAGCTGCTTGCTTCACTTTGTAGATTCATCTCGAACCTACCACTGATTTCCCTTTCGCCCTTGGGACAATCTCCCATGCACTGTTTCTGACAATCAAATCATACTCTTCCACCATGGCATCTACCCATGCAGGGTCCTCCACAGCTTCCTCGAAAGAGGATGGTTCTGTCACGATACACTTGCTCATCAGAGCCATGTATCCAATACTTCTACCAGTGATCATCTCATGCCGCGCTCGTGATGTAGGTGCTCCTACAATCTTCTACATCAAGATTCGCCGTCAGCTTTTGTAGTGCGCTTCCGCCCTCTGATGGTTGGCGCTGCATGAGTGGTCTCTTCCACTCCATGAACCTCCTCTTGTGGCTGATCCACATCCCGAGGCTCATCCTTAGGAACTAATAGCTCCTCATCTGCATGCAAGTGTGGCTCCCTCTCAAGCGAACACTTCATGGCTTTCTCCTCCTGAAATTTGATATCCCGTCGTACAACAGTCTTGCGACTGTCTGGAAAATACACACGATAGTTGTGGGTGTATCAGTGTACCCCACAAATATCCCAACCTCTGCAGTTGGCTCCAGCTTCTTCCTGGCATCCTTCGTCACATGAATGTAAACAGGTGAACCAAAAATCCTCAAATGGGAAATATCAGGCCTCTTACCAGAAAACGCCTCCTCGAGTGTAATCATGCCAAGTACTCTGTGAGGACAATGGTTTTTCACATAAATCGCAGTATTGAATGCCTCAGCCCATAAGTGTATCGGAAGGCCCTGATCTTGCAACATCACCCGTGCAACACCCACGATCGTTTTGTTCTTTCGCTTAGCAACCCCATTCTACTGTGGGTTATGAGGTGCTATGAGCTCTCTTCGAATTCCTTCTGCGCTACAAAAGTCTTTGAATTCACCAGAGATGAATTCACCACCATTATCACTCCTAGGAGCCTTCACCTGCTTCCCCGATTCTTTCTCAACCAGTGCCTTGAACTCATATAACTTTGAGTATGTCTCGCTCTTCTTCTACATGAAGAAGATCCAACACTTACGAGAAAATTCATCAACAAATATCACATAATACCTGTGCTTTGTTGTCGAAGCTACTGAGAAAGGTCCACACACATCTGTGTGAATTCTCTCAAGGATCGTCGTGGCACGACTATCATTCTCGTGAAAGGTGGCTATCACAAATTTTCCCAAAGTACATCCCTTGCACTGATCTGACTGCGCAGGTGTACCTTTGGGAAGCTCGGTAGAAATATGCTACAAAATTTTCAAAACACCATGGTGAAGATGGCCCAATCTCTTGTGCCATAGCTCGCCCTCATCCCGGCTCACCACTCCTTCTGCCTTGCCTGCCATTGTTGCGTAGCCATATACCTGCAACTGATAAAGGTTCTTAACTCGAACACCTATCCTTCGGGTTTCACCATTTGCCTTACTATGTAGGAAATCCTTTCCCTCGCTAAAGAAAACATCATATCCCTTGTCTTCCAACATCGCCACAGAGATAAGATTCTTCTTCAATCCTGGAACATGCATAAAATCCTTCAATATGAAAGGTTTTCCAGACTCCCTCTCAAAGGAAATGGTCCTGATACTAGTAGCACTGTATCTACCATCATCGCCCATCTCGATGTGCACTCCAAGATCCTTCTCATCCAGATCAGTAAACAAATCTTTGTCTCCGGTCATATGGAAAGATGCACCACTGTCAAGAAACCACACTGAACCCATCATACTTGAGACCAAGCATGCGATCAGTGAAAAATACAGCTCAAACTGCGAGGCTAAGGCCTCTCCAGCTACAGATCCAACAACCTGCTTATTTTTCTTCTTCTATGGAAAATTAGTGGTGTAATGTCTGTGTTGGTGACAGTGAAAGCACTTCACCTTGGACATGTCCTTCTTCTTTCCTTTCGCGCCGGATTGAGAAGTATTTTTCTTGCTCTTCCCCTTCCTTGCTTTTGCAGCCAAAGCGCAATTTTCTTCATATTCATTCTTTGATGAAGATCTATCCCTGGTACTCCACCTTATCTCCTCCTGCACAAGATCCAACCAAAGTCGCTCCCATCCTGGCAGTTTCTCCCGACCATTGACAGAGTCCTCATAGGAATGACAACACCTCAGAAGCCCAAGGAGAACCAAGCTCGCCAAGTCCTCTTCATCTACAGTAACCCCCAAACTTCCCAGCTCATCCCTGCACTGGAAAAACTTCGTGAGGTACTTGGGTATACTGTCACCTTTCTCTGTTTTTATCTTCCCGAGTTTATCCTTGAGTGCCAACTTCCTCTGGTTGCTCTTTCTTTGGAACAAGTCTATCAAAGCTTTCCACATCAAGAATGGAGAAGCTTTACCATGAAGGCTAGACACTATGTGATCCTTCACACCTTCCAATAGAATCCTTCGACATTTTTCTGTCTTTTTTTGCCATGCGTCAAGTGCGGCAGCATCGCTAGAAGCAGGTTTTGGAATTTCTGCATCTATGAACTCCTTCAAGCTATTATCCTCCAACACCGCCTCCATACTATCCTTCCATGCAATATAATTAAATATTCCCTCAAGGGAATACTCCAATCGTAATCCACTAAAATACATCTCAACTTCGACACCAAGAAAGCACTGCTGCAAATTCGAATTCCACTAGCACAAAACTCAATCGCTTCAATGCTTTGCAATTGATCCAATGATCAATATCACTCTGATACCATGTAGAAATTATATAAATAATGTGTTATACATCCAATATTCTCCTGATCATACACTATTTGACTTCATGCACAATGCAAAATCTCTTCTACTATTGATCATTACTTGCAGAAATTAAATCAATTGCATGCACACATTGAAACCATAAAAATTCACACATACGAACATAGTGTTTTAACGGGAAAGCCTAAAGCTAAAAACCCCAACTATCTGTATATAATATATGTCATATAGATCATGTAAAAATCCTCATACAAAGCTGATCATGTCAAGCTCTCACTACAATACAATCGCTACACACTAATCAGGCCCGATCTAGAAAATCCATGCACCGATATTTGCCACCTGCTAGCCTGCCTCTACTACACAATCCCTGTTGAATATTGGCTCTGAATGAACTTGAATTGGTCCAGCCTTGCTCATTCAATCCTCATTGGCATCTCTAATCACTGTTTGTTGTAAATCATGCAACACTATAGTCACACCTGATAGTCAACCTGCGCTTTCACCTACCTCTCCACTAGTCTCCACTAAAACTGTCCATGCACTGTAGTTAACTGATGTATTCTTCAGTTGATTAATGAGTTAATAATTAGTGAATTAATTAATAATTAATTCACACCACTCTCACTAGTGTATTAATTAGTTAGACTAGATACAACTAGCTCAACTGTGTCTAACTGAGTTAAACTGAACACAACTCCACCAACTACCTCAATAACTCCACCAAACTCTGTCACATGAGTTCTAACTGAAGTCTCCATGAAATAGCTCCACTTAATCCTCGGGAATAGCGTAATTCCTTCTGTCAGCTCCTGTGCCACATATGTGCACTTAACTGAAGTCCAAATATTATTAAGAGCTAATAATATTCGACATATCTATTTTTAGACTGGCAATCTAAAAGTAGATTCCGCCTAGTATGTATAAAAATAGAAGTCCATATATTTTTTCAACTTTACAACCATCCAAAAATAGCATCCTGAAACTCATAGAATATGATCGATATGTCTAAAAATATACTTGTGCCAAAAATAGCTTGCGGGCCCACTTAGTGAAGGTGACTCTTTTCACTAAGCTCATCATCTTGTTTCAATATCAATAGTTGGAGTCCCAACTAGATAGTATAAGAAGAGGCCGATGGGTAGATGAAGGAACACACTTGAAGTCAATTTCCTTGGGAAATATATTTTTCTAGAGAGCAATAACATTATGTCAGAAGAGTTCAAGCTAGAGAGGGGACGCAGACACAAATAAGGGAAGAGACATTAAGTCTGGAGGAAGATTTCTATTTTTGGAGAGTTAGCTACAGGAGGGTCGAATTTCCTCAATGAGGTTGTGTAGTGCATGCACAAAATCTTTAGAGAAAGATTTCGATTAGGCTAGATAAAGGGTTGATTCAATTGCTAAAGACTTGGAGAATTTCTAGAGAGGTCCAACGAGTCATTCTAAGAGGTCGAGTTGGGAAGAAGGCTTGATTAGTTGCAATTTCCAGGCAGAACATACTGCGAAAATTTCATCTATCATAACAACTGGAAATTATTTTCCTAATTGTTAATTTTATTTAACATTTTATTTTCAGTTTTCTACAAAAAATACCAAATAATTCACACTGTGATTTTCACAAATAAATTGTAGAAAAATAATAACGTTGGAAACTAAGAAAAACTAGCACACACATACATAAAAATGACACCGTTATTTTTGGGAAAATGTCCCCGGAAAAATCCAATTTGGGAAAACCGGTGCAACAACTGAGTGCTTTTTTTGTTAAGCAGTAGTGAAATATGAGTACAATCTATGGATGCCCAAATGGTAATCCAAATAGCAATAAAATATGGCCATAATTACCTAAGGGAAATTCCCTTCCTCCACAAGCAACCCTGACACAACATTCCTTTAGAAAACTCATCCTCCCAGACCCCTTGCGTCATCCTCTGCATAGTGCTTGTGTAGGACCTGTGACATCTAGCTTATGAGATGCCTTTAATGAAGTCGTTTTGCATGTCTTTGCTAAGGAAATTGATTCTTCGGCACCCTAGAACCTCTATCCGACCTCTAGAATTGAAAACAATTTTTCCTCCAGCTAAATCAAGTTGCTCTTCAGAATCAAATACGCATTCCTCTACACTGCCTCACTGGGAATAACTCAGCCTCCTTGCTGCCGCCTCTTTGGATATGGAATAATTCCTCTATATCACTATCTCTTCCCCTCACTGACTCTGCTTCAATCTTTGGCTCAACGAAAACTACTGCTGTTGTATGAAAATAGATATGGCAAGGAAATCAAACTGCTGGTATTTTTTCTGCAAGTGCCCATGGACTTCTTCTTATAACCCTATGTTGAGACTTCAACGATCAAGATTAAATATTAATAAAGGGATATGATCATCTTGAAGTCGATCCATGTGAGTTTCAAGAATATTCTCACCTTGACTTAATTAATTCTTATTAATTAACCATATTCCCTAAGTTCAGACTTAGGAAATATTTAGAATTGGTTAATAATCTAATTAAGCCATCTCTAGGTGGAATTTCCATAAACAATTTCTGAGTTTTGTATATATCATGTATTCTATCTTCTACACAAAATTTCCTGGCTAGAACACATCCAATGCTTCAAAAAATAACACTCTCTCTTAGCGAGGACTGTGTTCTAGTACTTCACACCCTATCACAACACTTTGTCTTTGTATCATCTCCTATCATGCTATGGATGTCTGGCCACTGTGACTACCTGCCACTACCCACCAACCATTGTGCAACTCTGATGCTGCATATGTGCTACTATTGATGCCGCATACTGATGTCAACCCTACATCTTCATTTCAAATCCCTCTCATATGTTGTAACAACTACAACTGAGAAGCATCTGAAATATTTAATCATCTGTGTTTGTTGCATCTGTCTCCTGAGTCGTGACTACTACTAGCCTTTGCACTGCCACTGAATAATTTGTGGTGTTGCTAACTCTACACTATGCCTCCTGCTCTGTTGTTAACACTACACTACGCTCCTCAACATTTGATTGCAACTAGTTTGCAACTATCACTCTGATATCTTATTAAATCTCCTAACACTGATCCATCCTTCTAATTCATATTATGGGCTCCAGTATCCAGGTAATGATTCATGAGGTGGACTCCTCAAGGACCCTACCCATCTCTGTAGCTCTTTGGGGCTTGTTGTAGCCTCTAAAACACCCTCCAAAATATCCACCCTTTAAAATTTTGGGAGCCCCTTGAGCATAGAAAAGCTAAGTTAAAATATGGAAAGGCTAAGAGTCGCTAAGTCGTAGATTTCTTGGATTTCGAAAAATCGTGACCCCGTGAACTTGCGACCTCGCGACCCCCGAGGTCGCGAGGTCGCACCTCCCTCAAACCGCCAAATAATGCGACCTAGCGACCTCATTAATGGCTCACACGCATGGCCCTTTTAAAAATAGAAGGGTTGCGAGGTCGCATTCTGTTCATGCGACAGAGAGAAAAAAACACCTATGACAGGGCGACTGGAGTGCATTTTTCCTAGGTAAGTTGTCGTTTCCTCCTGTTTTTTCCTTTTTTCTTTGCATTCTTGCCATGTACACCCATATTAGCCTTTAAATCATCCATCTTCTTTGCTCCTATTGATCATTTAAGACTTGGGGTGCCCCATTTTCCCTAACACTTCCCCTCCTTGCATAATCTTGCCACTACTTCCCATCCAGCCTCCTATGATGTGTATTCTTCCCCTGAAACTGCCCCCTTCCTCTGTTTTGGCCCACTTAGCCTTGCATTTTTGAATTTAGAGGGAAATATATTTAGCACGGTGTTCGCTAAAACACCCGGCTAGCCTTAGCGCGACTTGCGACCCTTGCGACCCCGCGACCTCGGTCGCTGAGTTGCCAGATCGCATCTACCCTCCATTCTACTTTCTCGCGACCTAGCGACCTAGCAAACTTGTGACCCAGTCGCAGGCCACACAGTCGCACTTCCTTCGGTCTTCCAAGAATTTGCGACCCAACGACCTCGCAACCTGGTTGCAAGGTCGTAAGGTCGCAAAGTCACTTCTCCCTGAGAGTTTTAACATCGCGACATTTGAGACCCTGCGACCTAGTCACAGGTCGCTAACTCAACTCTTCCTGTGTCTTCAGTTGGAAAAAAACTAATAACTATGCCAAGGCTTTTATTATTATGGCATCTTTCTTATCCTGGGACTCTTTCATGAACATGACAGGTGAATTCGAAGCGGACTTAGAGTGTGTCCCCGTCTCTTCAGATTCAAGCGACATGGGACCTCCAGTGGCCCGCAAAAAGAACAAGAGCTCGGAAGCAAAAGGCATAGAGATGGATATACCAATGTCCCCGCCCCCGATCTACAGGGACACCTTGTGTACATTTTCCAAAGCGGACAACATGCATTGGTATCAAGTGTACCAAGAATTTTCTCGGCCAGAATTCCCAGAGGACCTCCCTGACCGACAAGCATACATACAAGTTAAAAGGTCAAGGCTCCACCATGCAAGTGCCCACCCTGCTATATTCCCATGCACGGAGGTCATTGAGTGGATTATACAAAACACCGACCCCAAAAAGTGGGTAATCAGGGACTATGAAGCCAAAGCATTTGTGACTCTCAAGGGCTCGGATGCTCAAGTTTACTACGTATTTCCTAAACAAGAGGAGGTATTTACAGAAGAATGGGCCACCACCCACACAGTCGCCATAACAGATACCCTGAAGGGATGGTGGGAGGAGCCAGAAAAATTCAAAGCCAAGAAAGACCAAGAATATCTAGTGGTAGGTCTTAGGAAGGTGTATAAACTGGTGGCCGCTATGCTTTGCAGGATATACGGTCGTCTCGATGCCACCACTTTTAGCAGTATGTGGGTATTGTTGATGGAGTATGTCACTATGCACGACACTCGGTTCAACTGGGCCAACATTTTGATGGCCTCTCTTCAGACAAATATATCCTCGGCACTGGCACCAGATGATGGATATCCCTCTAAATTCTACATGGCTTCCTACTTGTTGGATGTTGTTTGTGCGAGGTGCCACTTTGAGGGATGGGCTCACAACTGGGATCCAAAGCAGGCATGCCCAGTCCACTTAGAGATGAAGGTATTTTTGGATTCAAGGTATAAGCAGGACATAGAGCCGATATCTCAAGTCTTCATCCCGGCCCTCTACAAAAAAAATTTCGGCCAAGACACTCCTTGCATGTCTTGGGGAGCCATGGAGACGTTAGGCAAGGTGGCGCATTGGTTCCCACTTGCCGAATACACATTCATTTGAGTCTTTGGTTCATACAAGGCTCCCCATGATATGCCCCGATATGTTATAGATAAAATTATCACTCAAGAGGTCTATTTCCAGATGACTTCCAGTTTCTCTAAGGTCTTGACTAAAGGCAAGAAGAAGTCGTGGCCTACACTACCTCTCACTATCGGTACCTACACGATCAGTGATTTCAGGGAGGTAGAGGCAGAAGCAGAAGAAATGAAAGGTTATCGCTTAGGGCCGTTGGACCACCAGACGTATGACCCAGAGAGGATAGTCCCTGATCACTGTAAGCGGGCTAAGTTCAAATGGAACTACTAGCACACTGAGTGCCCGTACGAGGATGAAAAAAGAAACTGGTATAACGCGGATAGGAAACTCGCCCCGGGGTTGTGGTCCGATCAAGAATATCTAGATTATCTCACATTGGAGGAAAGAATCCATGAATTAGGAGGCACTTCTTCTTCTCAGGCTAAGAAGCCTCGAACCAGTACAGGCCACAACACCGCTGCCCAGCAGAAAGAGAAGGAGGCCAAAGCTTAGCACGAAATTGAAAAGAAGACAAAAGAGGATGAAGAAAAGCGTAAAAAGAGCGTGAGGTCAGAGCAAAAGAAGAAGTAGGCAGAAGAGGCCAAGAGAAGAAAGGAGGAGCAGGAGGTAGAGGCTGAGGCAGACTGGCAGCTGAAAAGAGAATTAGATCAAGTGGAGGCCGAACGCAAGAGAAAAGGCAGAAGCAAAGCGACTGCAGAAAGAGGAGGAAGAAAAGAAAATAAAAGAGGAGGAGGATAGAATATTAAAGAACATTGAGACATCTCCCCAAGTCATAAAATCACAAACTGAGCTACAACCCATCGAAGTGCCTGTAGTCAATACACGTTCTGCACTCTCTGATGCGAGCTCTTACGAAGGGCAAGAAGAAGAAGTATTTAACCTTACTAGTCTCACATATGATCAGTTCTCCTTCAAGATATGACAGGAGAAAAGGAGATGCCTGGCATGAAACCCTTTCACCCCATCCACAGTCGTGACGGAGAAATATATAGTCCTAGAAACTAGGACTAACCCGGTATTGATAGCATCGGCTGGCACAGCTTTTGCCGCAGCCACAGAGGAAAATGTAAATCGAATGAGTAGAGAGATCCTCTCTCTACAAAATAAGCTACAATAAGTAGAGCAGAGGGAGGCAAGGGCAGAGCAGGAGAAGGCAACATTAAAGGAGGAGATTCGACAACTCTAAGACAAAACTACTCCTATTAACGAAGTACCGCTCACCGTCCGAAGAGAGATGGACGTATTGGAGGTCACCCTTGCTAAGAGCCCAAGCAGAGACTAAGCAGAGGAGCAAGCAACTGAAGGAGGCCTCAGCCACTTTGGATAGAATGATAGAATGGATGGGTTGGTACCCCCATGCTCCGGAAAACTTGCCTAAGAAATACTGGATCCACACCCAAGATGCCAAGGTTCAGATCCGGATTAAAATACAGTCCAAAGATAAGCTATCCAAGGACCTAGATAAGGTAATGGCCGCATACGAGCATTTGATCAGCGACATCGACTCAATGCATGCCCTACACCACATTCCATCGTTGGGTGCATTGAATGGGGAAAATACATGGGGATAGGTGGACCAAGAGATTCAGACATTTTTGCAACCTATTAGACAAGATGTTGCCACTTCTGATCTTGCAGCATCGCAAGAGAACTTGGGTAAATTCATTGTCACATCAGTCTGGGTCTACACCAAACTGGCCTCTTTAGCCAACCAGGTCATGCAGAAAAGAGAGACGTTAATTCCAAATGCCTTGGAGTGTCTGCATCGGTTAAGGGAAGAAGTTCCCTTGATTTCCCCAATAGCGGTAGATTATCGTGCGTGGTAGAACTTTCTCAGAGAGCAACAAGTTGATGCCCCTGACCTCACGATCGCATGCACATTCTCATGATTGGATGGCAGTAGGTCGCATGTCGTACTTGGCAATATGTCGTAGGTCGCACTTTGCAATTGGGTCGTAGGTCACAACCTTCATTCAGGTCACAAGGCAGCTCAATAGTTGGGGAGGCAAAAACTCAGGAAGCCCAAAGGGCAAGTTTTGGTCTATAAAAATTCCTTCGAGAAGATTGTAAAAGAGCTTTTTTTTGGGACACAAAGAGTTAGAGAGAATTGTATAGAAGGAAGACACTCTTTTGAATATGAATACAGATACTTGTTAAAATCCTTTTGGATGTGACGTGTTTTGTTGTGCGAACACTATGAGTATTTCTTTGTCAGTTTCCAACATCTTTTGATTAATGAAACTGTGTTCCTGATTGCATCATTTATGCATTATAGTTCTTTGTACTTGTGTTAATGATGTTAAGTTTATTTACGCTTCCTCAATGAATGTTAATAACTTTGTTTACTGACATTTATATTTTCATCATAAACATTTAAGGAAGTGAGGGGTATTCTTCCATAAAGAATTGTTTCTTCTGTGGTTAGAACAATGTGCAAGCATGACCCTAATGATATGCTGTTGACAATATTTATTTTGGCTTCATGTTTTATTATTCATCTTGCTATGCATAGTGTTATATACTCGTTTAACTCATCAATCATGTATCTTGTATCCTCCGAATAAGAGTGTGTCCTCAGGTTCATTGAGTTCTATTGAGACCCAATGAAAGGAGACTTAAGCGGTAGCCGGACCCACACCCCGGACGGGATCCCTACTCCAAACAGTTTAGAGTCTAGTTGGGAATTTTTACCAGGGAGATCCCCTGCTGTTGGCTAGACATATTTTCCCATCAATAGAATTGGCGCTAGAAGGAGTGTCGATGGAAACCTCCCAGCACACAAGTAATATTCTGTTACAAACTCCCCAAGGGGAGGTCATAAACGATGACACTATTCCTCCCCCTTTGGAAGATATTCAAGGGGAGGAAGCTCCTTATTACGAGGTCACTAGGGAGCAGTTGAGAACCTTGTGCCCCGTTGCTCGCAATCTCATAAGGGATTTGCAATTCACTCCATTCATGAGTTTCTTGACCCATACTAGGACCCCTGCCGCTAACATCACTCACAATGGTTCCCTTGTAAATTCCCTAGCTCAGTTGATAAATTTGATGGTTGAAGACCTCGCCACCACTGTTCAGAATAACGAACCGATTCTGGAGCTCCAAGGGGCCAAAGAAGAGGAACCTGACGTGAATGAACCCCATCCTAACCCTTAGCCTAACCAAACCCAAAATAACAACAATCAAGTCTGTCGCCCACCAGGAGGAGGCGAGGGAAATAGAGGCTGAGGAAATGGAGGCGAGGGAAATAGAGGTCGAGGAAATGGATGTGAGGGAAATAGAGGTAGGGTAGATAGAGGCCGTGGCCAAGGACACCATGCCGCCCACTGTTGTAAAAACCAAAATAGGCCCCCTATCTACAATTGGGGATATATCAAAAATATGGCCAACCGCGAGGGACATCAAGATGAGCACTCTCGCCATGAAGGAGAAGCATCCGCGTCAGGCATGGGGAGTGAATTTGAATCTAAGATCAGGCACCACGAGCATGCTAGGCAGGTGCACTCACTTGCTTGGATGGTGCAGTCCTCATTAGATCTTTTGGGCCCCCTCCATGACATGCCTAGGCACCCTGAAAAGCATCTCCCCAAGTTGACCCTGAGAAAGGCACATTGGCTAAGGATCACATAAGAAACTTCTATCTTTCACTGCAAATTATGAGAGTTCAAATAGATGACATTGCTTGTTGCCTTTTTCCACACACTCTTGAGAACAAAGCGGCCACTTGGTACCACTCTCTCCCAAGTGCCTCCATAACGTTATGGGACCAATTCTATCGCATTTTCTTACAAAAATTTTCAGAGGACAAAACCCCTTCCATGCTCCTCATAGAGTTAAGTAACATTAAATGACAAAATAAAGAGAAGGTCAGGGATTTTAATCAATGCTTTGCTACCATATTGCAAAATTCCCCCCCCAACTTGGCGTTGGATGACTCCATTGCCATAGACTACTATACAAAGGCTCTCCCCAGGGATATTGTCGTCTTCGTAAAACGCGAAGCTAGGGCTACCCTTGCAACAAATTACACGACCGACCTTGTCGTAGAAAAGGACATTATTTCTACATGAGTCATCGATCATGAAGGGAGAGATGACCACAAGCCCACCTTGATGTTATAGCATCATTTTTCACCCTCACGTGATTCATGATTGTCTCTATGGCCTTGGGCACCCATTCCCACAGAGTTGAACAAAATTCATAAAAAACAATGTTAAAAATCCCATACGCGGGTATGCCCAGACTTTTCCGCATGTATAGGCGAGTCCATACACACTTTTCCGCGTATGCCATTAAAATCATTAAAAAAATATATAAAAATTCCCTATTTTCAGGCTGGGTTGATGGTTACTCCAGTAGTTCAACCACCCCAGCACGTGGCCAACTGTTTCCAACTGATTGAAACTACTTTGAGGGAGTATAGAAGCCCCTCATGTGTATGGCCTAAGGGAGAGAGAAATTTATAGACATTATACTCTGTTGGAATCCCAATTCAAAGTCCGTATTTCCCCGTGCCTCCCGCACTTTCCCGGATTTTGACAGAAACTCCCTTGTTTCCCGGAGATGTTCATCAATTTATATGCCATCTCGAGTGCGCAAGTCCTCAAATATCTTAGCGAGGCAAGGGGCGGACTCGATCTCGAACGACAGCTTTGTTTGAAGATCGTGGAAGGATCTGTGTGATCTCTCCACTTCTTTTATTACCGATGTTGTTCGTAATGAATAGAACCATCTTTGTTCCTCAACAACATGTTAACATCTCAAGTTGTATGGGTGTTGAAAATATTATTGTTTAAGCATTTATTATTGTTTACATAATGTTTCACATGGTTTTCACTGACATTTAGGGTAAATATATGCTGTACAACTAGATTCCGTGCACGTTTCTTCTTGGTTTTCAGGTTAAGGAGGAAGAAGGGTTGTTGGGGGTTTGGACCCCGCAGGATCTACATCAAACGTAGGATTACGGGTGAGTTCTACTATCGATGTTATCTAGTTTTTAGCATACAAGCATGGTTGTGTCAGTCCTTCTTGAATAGCATGCCCTGATCTGTGGAGGTTTTGACCCAACAAACCTCTAGGGTGTTTTTTCCCGAAACATAACTGGCGACTCCACTGGGGAACAAATTTTTGTGATTCCCCTATTGGGTGGTTTCAGCTGTTTGAAAGGTTTCCAACAGTTTTAACTATTATTTCCAGTCCAGTTAACTTTTTCTTAGTCAGACTGAAGACCTGGTTCTTTATCCAGGCTTGATCTTTTTTATTTTTCATTATTTACCTTTTCATACGCGAGTTTGTCTATACACAGATGCATATACACGCAGTTTGCTTCAAAGGAAGTCGCGCATACGTGGGTTTCCTTTGACACAGTCGCGTATGCACGCTTGTTTCAAAACTGTCAAGTAGTGTATGCCTGGGAAAATTTTGAAATTTTTGATTTCTTGACTTTTTGGTCTTGTCTGCCTGTGGAGACCTGTTCCTGTAGTGTCTTTATATCCTCTGGATTGTGTTGAAAGTGGTCATTGGTATTTTCTCTCTCTTGTTTGGTTGAAGACTGGCTTATCTGGAAAATCTTGTTTTTAGTGCTTGCATTTCTGGTTCGAGTACCAAGATCTCTTCTTGGGGATTCTTGGCTATTCTGCTTCACCAGGATAGATAGCTTCTGCTCATATACTCTTTCCTAGCCTTGTGTCTTGCTTTGCACTTCGATTTTTGCCCATTTTTTGGTTGGTTTTCTTGAGTTCATATGACTAGGTCTTGTTGCAATTTTTGAAGAGTCTTTCTTGATTCTTTGAAGTTTTTGTTTGCTGCAAGGTTGTACTATTCTTCCAGGCTGAGTTACTGAGTTTCTTGTCTTCTTTTGCTCATATAAATCTTGCTACTAAAGTGGCACTATAAGATTTGGAGCATTTTTGAAGTTTTGCTTGAAATTCAGAGTTGTTTGGCTTGGTAATTGGATAGTTTTCTTGGTCTCTTAGAACTCTTCCTTTTTATAAAATTCAAAAGCTCAACAAACATTTTGTTTTGTCATTTGCTTTTGTTTTGCATTTTTGTTTTCATTTTGTTACATCTTTTGAAGCTTTGTTGAGATTTCTTGCCTTTGGTTTTTGACTTGATTTTGGAAAGGAATTGTCATTGGTTTCTTCCTCTTGTTTTCAAGCATATTTTGGTGTCTTGATACTGAGAGTTTCTACTTTTGGGAACTAGCTTTGTGGACAATAGAAAAGTGATAAAACTGAAGGATTGCTGGGAAATTTCTCTTTTCTTTGTTAGCATTTTCATCTTAGAATTTGCATGCTCTTAGTTATTTGCATTAGGTGCACTTAAGCATTTATAGTCATTTTCGTAGATTTTGCGAGTGTGAGTTTGATATTTGAAAAGAAAAATATATAATCTCGTAGAACCCGTGTAGAAATTTCTTTTCATCGAAAGGAAATTACTACATTTGCATGTAGTTTGGTTTTTATTAATTTCTTTTCTATGTCACAAAACACCACGAGTTTCATTTCTGTATCCCTTTGACATAATATAATAGCCAATTAAAATAAGCGCTATAATTTAAAAACAACTAGCAAGTTTTTATTAAGTGTCATACACCAACTAGCTAGGTTGTAGGGCCTTGGATTAGGTGAGTGGAGAGTTAACTCTCCAAGGCTGCTCAAACAAAAACATAGAATTTATTAATTGAGTGAAATCCAACTCCGTTAGGTGGACCCGGAAAGCTCTCCTCCAGAGAGTCAAGCGCGAGGGGAAGTGAAGGCCGAGAAGAGAGATACCCCCTCTTTGATTTGCTGGATCCTACCTCAAGACCGTTTCGCCCGGCTTCTGACATGGATTGGTGACCATAGTTGCCATTCCTAGGTTCCACATAGGTGACTGCGGGGGGGAATACATGTGGTACCTGAGGCAGTCGTATCACTTCCAGCAGTACTTCTGGGGGGTGCCCTTGCGAAGCTTGGGTACTTGTGCCGGCAAAGGCTGTTGTTAGGAGGTCAGCGTAACTGTTTCTGTTACCTTCGCTAGTAGGCCTAGGCCGTAATTATCCCAGACTACTTTCGGGAGGTCCTATTCTTCGCTTTCTTGTATTTTGGTGTCCGGTCCTAATCACCCAGAGCAGAAATACCTGAAGGCTGTTTGCTTGATTGTATCTAAGGGATTTTTTGTAGTGAGTGCTCTTTGCTCCTAGCTTGCCTAGCTTTACACTTTTTTGAGTCTAATTAAAATTTGTTAAAGTGGCTGATCAAGCACCTCGTCGATCAAGGAGAATTCGGGGGTTATCTCCCGAGAGTCCAGAGCCTTCTTCAAGAAGGCATAGGAGTAATTTAGCAGGTGAATATCACCCTGTGGCATCTGACGCAGTGGAGAGAGATCCTCCACAAGGGATTGATGGTTTTGTAATTGGCTCCGGTGTTGGTTCCAAGAGGGGTGTTCCACTCACCTCGAGAGTCTTATTTCTGCAGGAAGAAGAAGTACAAGTAGAGGAAGTACCTCAACCCTCTGAGTCACTTCCATCTCCTCTTCCTCCTGATTATCTGTTCATTTTTGAGTACATCGAACCTGAGTCTGCAAGACCAGAAGATCCTCCATATTATTCATACCTTTCGATGGCCACGACTGGGAACGCGGCTTTAGCTGTGAGTGCTGCAGGCATTCAGACTCCTGCTTCAGTTGAAGGAGGGGGCACAATTGCTATATCTTCGATTGCTTCTAGTACTGCTGTGTTTGGCTCCGGTTTCACCCAAGCACAAGCTTCTCAATCTAGTCCCTTTTGTTTTGGAATGCCCACTTCTAGGATTCCTTCATTTTCCTTTTCCGTTGCTGCAGCTGCATCTACACCAATGTCTTCCATGGCTAGTGGATCAGCTTCTTTTCAAGGGTTCCCTTTTGGAACTGGGCATATTCCTAGTTCAAATCCTTCTTTAGGGTCCTTTCCATTTACTTCTCAGACTCATAGTTTTAACCCTTGGTCTGGAGGTCAGAATTCGACTACTTTTACAGGTTGGAACCCTGTATTTACAACAATGGGGGCAGGGAATCAGTTTTACGCTGGTCATCAAGGGAATACTTCTTTCCCTTCGTCGAGTGCTTATCAGAATTTTTCCCCTCTTTCTAATGCCTGGAACCCCTATCAGGGGCTTTCCTCTTCATTCAATACTTCAGGAGGGGGAACTGGTCCGGTCTTTGGTAACTCTGTGTTGGGAGGAGGTTCATCTCCTTTTTCTATGAGTTCTTTCTGGCAACCTGGTGCCTTATCAAATCCAGGGTATTCTTTTCAGAATGTTGGGAATCCATCCCATCAAGGATGGAATCCTCAGGCTCCGCCTCGTTTACCTTTTCTGGCAACGTTAAACTTGCCAGATTTGTCGAAATTGACGAATGATCCGATCCGATATAGTCCGGGGTGGCCTCCGGTTCCCACCAAACTACCTTCAGACATTCCAAAGTTTGAAGGCAAGAATGGAGAGGATCTGGCTTACCATATCACCACCTTCCATTTATGGTGTTCTTCTAACTCCCTGATCGACGATTCAATTAGGTTGAGATTGTTTCAACACACCTTAACTGGAAACGCTGTAAGTGTTATATTGAGTTAACTGGGGGTAGTTTTTCCATGTTTGGAGATCTGGCTACAAAATTTCTAAATCATTTCCAGTTGCCTATCCGTTATGATGCCGGGACTGAACTCCTAGCTAATTTTAAACAGGACGATGCAACCCACATTTCTGACCATATTCAGGAATGGAGGAGAAGGAAGAGGCTTATTAAAGCTCATATTCCAGGAGAATTCCTTTTGGAATGGTTTTTGAAATCTATGCAGTCAGATATTTCTAAAGATGTATCCCTGTCTGGGGTATTTTCCGAGGAGCAAGCCATTTTTAGGGCCCAACAGCTTGAATTGATATATTCTTAGTCTGGGGTCCTTCATAGATATTTCCCTAATGCTCCTCGCTCCAAATTGGACTTATCTAAGAATAAACCCGGTCCTCATGGTGATGGACTTATCGGGTCGATCAATAGTGGTGCATCTAACCTGCTTAATAAATTGCAGCAATTGCCTATACAATATGCTTCTTCTGGTCAGGCTGTGCCTGCTGAATCATCGCCTTCTCAATCTTTGTCGGTATATGCCATTCAGACTTCTAACCCTAAAGAAAATCAACAATCCGAAGGGAAGAAGAAGGGACGTAATAAGAAAAAGGGCAAGAATGGGAAGGGTAATGCAAATAAAACCAACGAGCATGTTGGTGAGGGTCCAAAGGATAAGAAGAAAGTCAAGTTTCCATGCAAGTTATGTGCTAGAGACCATCTTACTCACCTTTTCCCTAAAATTCAGGATGTGCAGCGCTTGTTAGCTCAGCAGGGTTCTTCCAGTTCCCAGGCTGTGTTGAAAAACCCTTTTCCCCAAGGGCAACAGCTAGTTGTTGGCGCGAATCAAAATACTGGGGCTTCCTCTGGGGGCACCCAAGAAGGGGAAATTCCATCAAACATATACATGATGAGTGCTCACGTGGATGTCGCTACGAGATCCCGTGATTATGGTGAAGATGAGTCTTCGAAAGCCAAGGGTGCTCCCGATGCTACTGAGCCGCTTCACATCATGAAGCCTACTGTTGAGCCTATACCTCGGATGCCCAAAGCATCTACTAAGCATACGACGATTAATCCAAATGCCAAGGTTGCCCAGAACTACTCTATTGTAGAAGATCTGGCGCAGAGTCCTTGTGCCATGTCGGCTCTAGAGGTGCTCCAGTCTTGTCCGGCTCAGCGCAGTGCCCTGCTCACTACTATTGGGGATGTCGATCCAAAGAACTCTCTTATGATTACTTTCGATATGACTAATTTTAAAAAGAGACTCCCCCATCATATGGATTTTCATATTAAATCATCGTATCGGAAATGCAATATTTTCCAGACGGTCGTTGATGAGGGTGCTTCCACTTGTGTGATGTCTCTCACATGTTGGAAGGGAATTGGATCTCCCGCAGCTGTTCCATCTGCTACTCTTTTGACTGCATTTGATGGTCATTCTCACAGACCACATGGTATTGTCCCATCTTTGCCCATCTGTGTTGGGGAAAAAACTGTAAATATAGAGGTGGAGATAGTTGATGCAAGCTTTGACTACAACCTTCTGTTGGGGAGAAACTGGATTTATGAGATGGATGCCATTGCATCTTCATTATTTCAGATTATTTGTTTCCCTCACGAAGGGAGGATTGTTATGGTGGATCAACTGGACTGTCCTCCTGTAGACCCAAATGCATCTACTGACTCAACTATTCCAAAGTTGGATAATACCAGGGCGCCTGTTGAGAATTTAGGGGTTGGAATGTATTCTTCCTTGATGGGTACTTTCAATATTCCACCTCCTACGGTTCATATTAACGCAATTTCATCCTCCAGGGCTCCTCTTCGAAGAGAGTTCTTTAGAACTCATTATTTTTCGGACCCTTGGACCTTGCCTTCCCCTACCGCCACATTAGCGGAAGGTCAAGTGGGTGGAATGGAGTTTCCCATGTCTGCAGCTGAGATTGCTTATCAATCTATTGTTGACTCTGCAGAGTCCATTCTAGCTCCTCTTTCTTCGGAGGAATTGGATGGCGATGTGGCTCCGGCTTGGACACTTAGTTCTTCTTCTGCCCAGGATTTCCTTGATACCACTCTTCCATCTGAAGAGGCCATCCTGGAAGCTATGAATGGTATAGATAGACCGTGGGATGATTTGCATCATCGGTCTTACTTTTTACCTGATTTGAGTGAAGTTGAAACAATTTTTCCAAGTCCTCCGTCTCCTGGTCCTGTTCACCCAGTCCTGAACCCTTCAGCACCAACACAGGTATATGCTAAAGGGAACATGGTTGTGATTTCTCCAAATATCCTGGTGAACATTTCCAGGGATCCCAATATTATTGAGAATGTCTTCATTGGAGCTAAATGTTCCCCTGAAGAGATTCAGATTTATACCGATCTCTTTAAAGAGTTTAGGGATGTATTCACTTGGTCTTATGAGGAAATGCCTAGTATAAATCCATCTATTGTCCAGCATGAGATCAAGACTTCCGAAAACGCTAAGCCGGTAAAGCAAAAACTTCATCCGGTTAATCCTAGGAAGGCTGCGACTATCAAAGCCGAGGTGGAGAAGCTGCTCAAGGTAGGATTTATCTTCCCTGTTCCTTTGACTGAATGGGTTTCAAATCCTGTTCCCGTGGATAAAAAGCAAGGAACAATTTGAGTTTGCATTGATTTCAGAGACCTTAATAAAGCATGTCCTAAAGATAATTACCCCACACCATTTATAGATCAGATTATTGATGAGTGTGCCGGTAATGAGATTTTCTCCTTCATGGACGGTTTCTTTGGATATAATCAAATTACTATCCATCCTGAAGATTAGCATAAGACTGCCATAATTTGTCCCTGGGGTACTTTTTCTTACAAGAAGATGCCTTTTGGCCTTAAAAATGATGGGGCTACGTTTGAGCGGGCCATGTCATATGCCTTCCACGACATCAAACAGATTATCGAGGCATATTTGGATGATTTAGCTGCTCATTCTCGAAAGAGAATGGATCATCCTGCTCACCTCTGGAAAGTATTTGAACGATGTCGTTTCTATAAGATTAGATTGAATGCGAACAAGTGCACTTTTGCGGTTACATCCGGTCGGTTATTGGGATTCATTGTGTATAGGGAAGGGATTAGGGTAGATCCCTTCAAGGTTGAGGCAATACTTCGATTGCCTCCCCCGTCCTCTATTCGTCAACTTCAAAGTCTACAAGGAAAGGCTAATTTTCTTCGGAGATTTATCGTAAATTATGCTGAAGTTACCAAGGGGTTTATGAGATTGTTGAAGAAGGGAGTTCCATTTTTTTGGATGACTTCACTCAACTCTCATTCGATGCTTTGAAAAAATCATTGACCTCTACTCCTTTATTGAGTCCACCTGATTATAGCAGGGATTTCCTTTTGTATCTTGCAGCAGCAGAATCTACCATTGGTATGGTTCTGGTTCAGGAGGATGATGCTCTTGTAGAGCATGTTATATACTATCTTAGTCGAGGCTTGGTAGGACCTGAACTCCGGTACACTCCGATAGAAAAGCTGGCTTTAGCAGCTATTCATGCTGTGCAGTGACTCTGGCATTACATTCTTCTACGAAAAACTTATGTTTTGGCAGCAGCCAATCCATTTCAGTTTTTTCTCAGTAGGCGAGTGATTGGGGGCAAATACAATAGATGGATTGTGATTTTGCAGGAATTTGATCTTGAGTTTATGTCTGCCAAGTCCAAGAAATCATTGGTTTTCGCGGAATTGATTTCCGAGTTGCCCTGTGGGGATGAGATAGTCTATGATGAATCCTTCCAGGATGAACATTTGTTTCTTATCTCTCCATAGGATCCTTGGTATGGAGATATAATTGTGTATCTCCAGACTGCGAAGTTTCCCTCTAATTTTTCGAAATATGAGCGTCGTAAGTTGCGTCACTTGGCTAAGAATTACTTGATCATTGGTGATGCTTTATACCATCAAGGGGTTGATTCAATCCTGAGACGTTGCTTAACTCTCGAAGAAGCTGAGGCTGTGCTGAATGATTGCCACAGTGGAGCTTGTGGTGGTCATTTATCTAGGCTTGCTACAGCCCAAAAGATCTTGCGTTTTGGGTACTTTTGGCCTTCGATTTTCAAAGATTGTATGGAGTCAGTCAAAAAGTGTCATCCGTGTCAAGTTTATACTCGAAAAATGCGTGCTCATCCAGCTCCACTTTTTCCAGTCATTACTATCGGTCCCTTTACAAAGTGGGGTATTGATTATACTACTTGTAACCCGCCTTCGGCTAAAGGTCACAAGTATATTATTGTAGTAGTAGACTACTTTACAAAGTGGGTAGAGGCTATGCCTACTTTTGGGAATGATGGTGAGACAACAGCTCTTTTTCTTTTCAACCAGGTTATTGCTCGTTTTGGTATTCCTAGAGAGATTGTCACTGATCATGGCAGTCATTTTCAGAATAGCATGATGGCTGAGTTGGCTCTAAAATTAGGTTTCCAGCAGGAGCATTCGTCTCCGTATTATCCTCGGGCCAATGGGCAAGTGGAAGCTATGAATAAATCCTTGAAGACAATTCTTCAAAGGACAATCAATAAAGCTCGATCCAACTAGCATATTATGCTATATCCTGCACTTTGGGTATACAGGATGTCAGTGAAAACTACAACTGGCTTTACTTCGTTTCAACTAGTTTACGGGTTGGAATCCGTATTTCCCATTGAATGTGAGATTCCTTCTCTTAAGTTAGCTGTTGAAATTCTTCCTGACACTTCTAGTTTGGAGGAACGTCTCCTTCATCTGGAACATCTTGATGAGTAGCGTCGGGATGTCGCCACGATGAATGAAGCGCATAAAAACCGAGTTAAAGTTCAGTATGATAAAGCGGTCAAACCTAGGGTTTTTTCGGAAGGTGACCTTGTTTTGGTCTATGCCCAAGAAAAAGATGCCCCGGGGGTAGGAAAGTTTAAGTCTATGTGGTATGGCCCCTTCATTGTTAAAAAAGTCCTTAAAAAAGGAGCATATACCTTGGTTGATTTTGAAGGAAACGAGTTGCCGGAGCCCAGAAATGGGCTCTATTTGAAAAAGTATTATGCCTAGGCTTCGGCCTGACATTTTTCTTTTGTATATAGTAGTTTTACTTTGTACATATCTGGTTTTTCGATCTTTGATGGGATGGTGATGTTTTTTGATCTACTTTGGCAGGTTGTGTCGGATGTCATGAGTCATTTTGGTTTCACCGATGGTGCTAGTAGACACACCCGGAACTTGGCTTCCGCGGCTTGGGTGATTCATCATCCATCCGGTCAGCTATTAGTATCAAGAGGGGTCTGCATTGGTCCTACTTCCCATAGTATAGCAGAATACACTGCAGTTATTTATCTACTCTCGGAGGCAATATCTTTGGGTTTTGATTCGTTGGTAGTTTTCTTGGACTCCCAGCTGGTGGTGTCGCAGTTGAACAATACTTATCGGGTTCGAGATCCATTTTTACTCCGGTTGTTCTTGAGGGTACGTTTGTTACAAAGATCATTTCAATTTTTAACTTTCATTCATATTCCTTGAGCTGACAATTGGATGGCAGACTCATTAGCTAATCAAGCAATTGATTGGCATATTAATCATTCCATACAATAAAATTTAATCATCAAAAACATCATACATTTTTATACATTTGTCACATCACATCAAATAGTCGTTGTATATATATATATCATCAGAGTTTTCAAAAAACTATACAAAATTTGGATTCATAAGTCATACAAAAATTGGGCTTATGCCCGATCATGTTCAGTCTCAAAAAATATACAACCATCTGGTATATCATATCTATCTACTCCTGTGGTCCCTGCCCAAAAGTTGTGTTCCTATAGAACACGATCGTGGTGGCAACTCGACAGAATAACCGTACCCAGTCATGGGTTACTCCTACCACCCATCTCTGGATGTCTTCAGGCAGATCTTCCACTGCAGCCATAGGTACTTGGCGGGTTAATCCCTCCAAGTTCCTCTGTACAGCCTGGAGGGTCCTGTTTGGATCTACTGTATCCGCCTCGCCTCTGCGACGCTTATGTCATGGGTAACCCTCAGGTCGGACTGGTCCAATATCTGTATCATGATCATTATAAAATCGTAAGTCATTTTTAATCCAATCAAAAACATGTTTGTTTTTCACATATATTGAAAAAATCCAAAAAAATTATATAAGTCAAAAAATTGCAAACTTACCGACTGTACCCCATGCCGCGCCTGGTGGAAGGACGAGGTCTGGATCGTCACGAAAGTCCATCCCGACATAGGGATAGTCTTCCACAACGATGATTTGTTCTCACCACCATTGGAAGAACTCATCATCCCAAGTGGTTCGGGGAACTTCACTTCCCCCCAATCTCTTCATCAAGTCAGCCCATTGGGCAATTCTTGGATCTCTCGGGCTGCTGATAGAAGAGATCAATTTAGGTCTCAGCCCAGGAATCTTCTCGAAGAAGAATGTCATCAAGATTGTACCATATCCGAAATTTTTGGTCTTTGCTTTTCGGATAGAAGTCAATTGTTGCTTCATGTTCATTAGTAGAGCTATGCACCAATCATATAAATGAGTTAAGCATTCCACTACTATACTCATTTGAGTCCTGGATTCCTGGTGTAGGGAAGCAGATCCCACTACCCTGCCAATGGTAAAAAGGAGAATTTTCATGTGCAAGTCTCTTAAATCTTTGATAGCAATTTGAGTTCCAACTTTCTTGGAACCCTCTACGCAGTAGACGTGGACGTAATCTTCCACGGTGAGCCCTCCCAAGGGTTTGCCATGTAAATATACTAGCTCCCCCCTCTGGAAGAGTCCAGTAATAAAATATATATCTTCCACTTCAATACGTATGGGCATTTGATCTATTATGAAACAATCTTCTTCCGGTTCCCAATAATTCACAAGCATTGCGAGCAACCGGACATTACTCTTCATATTTGGCATTTTGAAAAACTTGAGCAATCCACAATTTCGGAGAATATTGAGTGATACTTGGTCCTGCATGACTTCATTGTCAATGGCACTATGCTCACGCTCTCTCCAAGATATAGTCATCCTGCAAAAATTCAATAATTTGTTCATTAGATACGCGTTTTTTCATTTTGGGTTGCGCATACGTGACTTTCTCTGTGCACAATCACATATATACGCGACTTGGTCATTATAAACCTGCGTATGCGAAAACCCGTGATTTTAAACAAATGGTTCTATGGTGAAAGTTCATAATTTTTAACTTATGAACAGACAAAATGAATAACAAGGATGAATTAAGAGCTTACCTAACAAATTCGGTGAAGTTTGACGGTCGATTGCTCATGTTTTGACGAAAGAGGCTTTTTCTCCAGAGCTCTTTTTCCCAATTCAGCAAGTCACAATGAACCAAATGTGAGGTAACTTGTCTATTTATGCCCAAAAAGTTGAAAATTTTTGCAAAAATTTGTTATGCTTATTTTTTCAATCTATCTTAAGCTGCATAACCCGGATGCTTGGAAGTGCCCAGATTGGTATATTTTCAGGTACATTTTGATGAACTCGAGATTTTTTCTAGTTTTTGATCCATGACTGCTGACCCGTCATGGCAGGTATATGATCTTCACTGGCATATAGGTTAGGGAATCCACTTTCCGTTGCATTTTGCATACTATCCTCCATTATGATCACTTTCCATAGGGTCGATACCATCAGGTCATGAGTATTACACCCATTTCACTCGCCGATTATTTAATTATGACTTGGTGGTAGAGCCTTCCTTTACATTGGCTTCCTAGTTAGTTCCTCGCTATCACTTGTTGCCCATGCTGCGTTTTATGTAGGCTCGGGAGTCCTCTTTAGTCCCGCCATGACTTATGTGTTGAAGCTTCATTCTTCTTCTTCTCCACTATTATTTTTCTGGCTATTACCCTAGAGGCTTCCTGGTGTTGTTAAGTTGTATTACTGCATTGCATATTTGCTACTTGTTTATCCTGCCCTTTAGCCGGCTTCATTTTGGACTCGATGTTTAAGCCAACTTTTGACCTTGACTGTCTGTACAAGTTAACCATTGCATGCACTTAGCTATCGCGACTTGACACCCTTTTACCTATGGATGGAACATTCCCCTGAGTATCGCTTACCAGTTTCCGCCACCTTGCATTGAGCATAGGATTGTTCCTATCCCAGGAACTAGTGCATCTATTTCTTGATACTCATTCTATCCATTGTACTATAGCATTCTTTTATTCTTTTTTAGGCTTATTATATGAAAAAGAAAAAAAATCAAATATAACAAAAAGAGCAGGAACGGGATGTCACTTCATAATTTGATGGTAGTACAGTGTCAGTTTGTCGCCCTTGAACAAAGCACATACACTTATATATTTCCTCCATTTGGGATGGTTTTAGTTTTGACCTAGGTTCAGCCTTTGCCTTGTTTCACTGGTCAGTCCTCCCCCGGTTGGTTATCTCTTCCAATAATATGGAGAGTTTGTTTTGCCTCCTGCATAACAGACTTATACAGTGTCACTTTTTACTACCATGGTCATCACGAGTCATGCTTTTGTTCAAGGGAAGTCTAACCAGAGTCGGCCATTCTGCGGTGTCTCTTGACTCATTATTCAGTCGGCCTTCCCGGTTTTGTTAGTATCTTGTTCTATCACATCAGATGTTTTGGTCTTCTACTCGTGCTGGTTTAAGAAGGTCTCCATTGACTTCCTGTTGGCAGGTTTGTCTCTTATCGACTACGACACATTGCTCTAAGAGCAAACCTAGAGCTGCACCCTGGCCCTATTTCCATCATTGATAGGTGACCTTGTGCTCAGCATTTGATCATCATTATGGGTCTTTGACTGAGTGGTTTCCCTTGTGTTCGACGTCAGCATACATTATCACACTTGGGATTCATGCGGTACCTTGATTTCCATTTGACCCTATCGGTGGATATCTCGCCTCTGTGTCAGCTTTCATTATTGGTTGGTTCAGAGGGTTTCTTCCATGCACTAGCTTCATCTTGTGCATGTCGGAAACGTACTTCGGTTTGGTTCCGTCACTCTACTTCGTCCGATTCCTTCCAAATCTTGGCCTGCGGGTTACACTCGCGCTGGACTGATGTGGGATGCCTTAATGCCTTCCTTCCAGCAGATCTTTTCCCATCAACTCCGACTCATTGCTCTGGGAATAAGGTCTAGAGTCTTTTTGTCAGTACCTTAGGGTTTGCAGTCATCAGTGGCAGACTCTTCGCTATCGACAATGGGGACTCATCATTGCCTCCTGATCGGTAGATTCTTTCAAGTGTTCAACTTCAACTCATTCATTCGCACTTGTTAGTTTGTACTGGGGCACCTTGACACTCATTTTCATTATTGGTGGGTTGTCTCGCATTGGTTAACGGTTTACATTATTGACCGGTAATCCAACGATTTCTCACATGGTCGACTTCAGCTCATTTATTCCCATTGTGTAGAATTGTGCCGTCGAGATCGGTGAAGACCTCAGGTTGCATCAACATCTTTCGGTTCACTTTTGACAGTCCATTCAGTTTCTACCAGTGATGTCGTTCACCCTTATATGTTGCAGTGTCAGTACAGCAGCATCCTATATGTTGGCTCCCGAGTTGCGTGATTGTACCGTTTATTCCACCTCTTATGATTTGGTACTTGGAGATTCAGTTACTTATATGATCAGACATCCAGTTTCAGCATCATTGATCAACTTTCTATATGTGATACTTAGACATTGATTCTGACTTGTACTTCTGGGCCATGCTCAGATGATTCATTGTGTACTTTCAGTTCAGCTATACTTGTATACATTTTGGATCTATTCTGTACTTTCGATATGATGTATTTTTGACCGAGCATGGGTATGCCCACCTCAGCATGAGTTGACTCTCTGTTTTCTTTCATTGGTTTTTGGCAGGCTGAAATCTGGTGAAGTCCTCTCTTGTCGTTGTGAAATTCTTTCTATGTGCATAATACATTTCGGCCACCATGTACCCCTTCTGACCTCATATATTAGGGGGCATCTGTTATAGCATCATTTTTCACCCTCATGTGATTCATGATTGTCTCTATGGCCTTGGGCACCCATTCCCACAGACTTGAACAAAATTCATAAAAAACAGTGTTAAAAATCCCATATGCGGGTATGCCCAGACTTTTCCACGTGTATAGGCGAGTCCATACACACTTTTCCACGTATGCCATTAAAATCATTAAAAAAATATATAAAAATTCCCTATTTTCGGGCTGGGTTGATGGTTACACCAGTAGTTCAACCACCCCAACACGTGGCCAACTGTTTCCAACTGATTGAAACTACTTTGAGGGAGTATAGAAGTCCCTCATGGGTATGGCCTAAGGGAGAGAGAAATTTATAGAAATTATACTCTGTTGGAATCCCAATTCAAGTCTGATTTCCCGTGCCTCCTGCACTTTCCCAGATTTTTACAGGAAACCCTTGTTTCCTGGAGATGTTCATCAGTTTATATGCCATCTCGAGTGCGCAAGTCTTGAAAGTATCTTAGCGAGGCAAGGGCGGGATGGATCTGGACGACGGTCTGTTTGAAGATTGTGGAAGGATTCAGGTGATCTCTCCACTTTTTATTACTGTACATGCTATTCGTAATGAAGAAGAACCATCTTGTTCCCGAAATAACATGTTAACATCTACTTGTATATGTGAAAAGATTATTTTTTAAGAATTTATTATTGTTTACATAATGTTTCACATGGTTTTCACTGACATTTAGGGTAAATATATGTTGTACAACTAGATTTCCATGCACGTTTCTTCTTGGTTTTCAGGTTAAGGAGGAAGAAGGGTTGTTGGGGGTTTGGACCCCGTGGGATCTACATCAAATGTAGGATTACATGTGAGTTATACTATCGATGTTATCTAGTTTTTAGCATACAAGCGTGGTTGTGTGAGTCCTTCTTGAATAGCATGCCCTGATCTGTGGAGGTTTTGACCCAACAAACCTCTAGGGTGTTTTTTCCCGAAACACTTGAAGAAGAATCAGTCCTCCACACCCAAGAATACAGATAAGGACAAGGATACTTTTGACTTCGAGAGTATAGTGACGACCCTTAAGCTATTGACCAATGAAGTCTCTGACCTGAAGAGAAAGGGTATAGAATCCACTACTGGCACTAAGATGCAAAAGCCCTGTTTCAGGAAGAATAACCCCACCACCAGCCGAGCTCCATCTAACCTAAACACTGTTCTCAACGTGGAGGAAATTAGAAAAGATAAATTTTGTTCTTTCCACCAGGCCGCCCACTCTGAAAAGACGTGCCCCCAATGGATTGGCAACATGAATATAGTAGTAAATCAACTTCTGGACGATAAAACCCCAGGGGACGTGGGAGAGGATGATGTCTCTGACAATGAACAAGATCTGCCCCTTGATGAAGAACCAGGATCCTCCATCCTTGCGTTCGATGTAATACGTGGGGAAAGCACTCATACCATCACTGATATCAACATGGCCGACGATCCTAAAGTTAAGCCCGTACAAAATTATGGCCTTAGAAGCAAAGGACCGGTTCCCAAAGATTCCTTCGAAGAGAAGAAGAGGGCCTTCTTAAGGAAAATCTTACCCCCAGGGAATGAACAACAAGCCTTTATTCCTAAGAAGTCCACTCCCAACAACACCCGAGTAAACCAAAAGAGCAAGCTCCCAGTAGGGTCATCCAAATCCACCACTGAGCCTAGTCCTCATTCTGATTCTAGTTACAACATTGTTGAGGACATGAAGAAAACCAAAGCCAACATCTCCCTTTACGAGCTTGCCCGCATCACCAACCAATGAGAATTTATTCTCAAATCCTTCGCCAATGCCCTGAGTACTAAGCCTCTGAGAAATACATCTGCACAAGCTAGTCCGAGTTTCCAGTCTATTGTAAACGCCGTAAATGCAAATTCTAGGGGATCCACTCCTCCCTTCCTCTTTTCATTTGAAATTTTCAACTTCAATGTCCATAACTACCTGGTTGACTCCCTTGCATCCACAAATTTCATGCCCCTGTCTGTTTGTAAGAAGATGAACATTCGCCTGGAGAAAATTGATGCTAAGATCATTCATCTTGACAAATCGCAAGTTCTCACTGTAGGAGAACTAAATAATGTCATCATCTGCCTATCTTCTGACTCTAGGTTCCGCCAGTGTATATACATTGTAGTCGTAGACAACGCGGAAGCCTACGGCCTATTGCTTAGCAGGGACTGGTCCAGCAAGCCACAAGGGTACTTTCCTACCGACTGATCCCACCTGTGGCTTCCCTACAAGGGCCAGAACAACCAAATCAGGGTTGAAAGTGAACCTTATATGAAGCATACTGTGATTGATTTGGATGCTACTAATGAACCTATCAGCTTTTCCCAAGAGGAGCTCAACATGTGTTTCTTAGAGGCCATCTTCGGATGTTACCATCCCCCTCAGTCCCCAATGATCCCAGAGGTCCAGTTAGAACTAACACTCATCGCAGAAGACCAAGCTATCCCCATCGTACACCAAGTTGAAATCCCTACCCAACCCACAACTCCGGAGGAACCAGAAAACAATATGTGGACCTTGTATTATGATGATTCAAAAACACATGATGGAGCTGGCGCGGGCTGCATCCTGCTGGACCCCCAGAAGAACAAGTTCTTGATTTCGTGTCGGCTAGAATTCTAGTGCACCAAAAATACTACCAAATATGAAGCCTTAATCCTCAGACTTAAGAAGGCACTGGACTTAAAGGTAAGATGCTTACAGGTTATCAGAGACTCTGAGATCATCACTCGTCAGGTATGCAATACCATCCATTGCTTTTCTCTGCACTTAAAAGCTTATCAACAAGAGGTATGGCGTCTAATTTCTGTTTTTGATGCATTTGGTATCAAATCTGTGCTTATAATGCATAATGCAGTAGTTGATACTCTGGCTAATGCTGCTGCGAGGTTCACCCCTCTAAGGGATGGCTTTTCTATTGAAATAATGTATAAACCCTCTGTGCCAGATAATATTACTAATTTACGTGTCTTTGATGATGACCAACAGATATTGGAATTCATGCTCAGCAACGAGGTGTTCAAGGACGCGGTGATAGAAGAAGTAGATAATGATCAAGATTGGCAGGAAGAACATGGTAAATGCAAAGAAGACCCCATGCCCAAGGGGATAGTGTCACTTGAAAAACTTTTCGATCTTCAGAGCCATTTCCGCGGGCCCCCAAATACCAAAACACAAAGTTCTACCTTGGCACATCAACAGGTGAACTTAGGATCAGATGGGGATCTAAAGTTCATCAACCTCGGGAAATATTGTTATGACCAGGAGAGGCAAGCTTTCACCCAGCTATTATAGAAGTACCGAGACATATTTTCTTGGACGTATGATGATTTACATACGTATGATACTCAGATTATTCAGCACGTGATAGCTATGAAGGAAGGAGTGAAGCCTTTCCAGCAAAAGCTAAGAAAAGTGCATCCTACCTTGGAACCAATGACTCAGAAAGAACTTAATAATATTTTGGATGCACATATCATCTTCAAAGTTCGGCACTCCACTTGGGTATCAAATCTAGTCCCGGTACGAAAAAAATCTGGCGAGATCCGTTTGTGCGTAGACTTTCGAAATCTAAATCAGGCCTCAAACAAAGACAATTACCCGGTGCCCCCTATGGAACAAATATTTCAAGCTGTATCTAGATCCAAAATGTTCTCCTTATTGGATGGGTTCTTCGGTTACAACCAAGTGCTGGTAGCTGAGCCCGACAGATTGAAAACTACTTTCTGGACCAAATGGGGAACTTTCGCTTTCAAGTGCATGCCCTTCAGATTAATAAACACTGGGGAAACTTTCCAACGGGCCATAGATATATCTTTCCATGGCCTAATAGGACGGAGCGTGGTAGTATATTTGGACGACATCACAGTATTTTCGAAACACTAGGACGATCACTTACGCCACCTCAAGAAAATTTTCGAAAGATGCAGGAAGTACGAGATCTCACTCAACCCGAAGAAAAGTGTTTTTGCCGTGTCAAAGGGAAATTTGTTGGGCCACATAATAACCAAGCAGGGCATTGTTGTAGATCCCGAGTGGGCAAAGGCCATCGCCAATATTCCACCTCCTAGTAGCAAAAAGGCCATGCAATATTTCCTTGGGAAAATCAATTTTGTACGGAAATTCATATCAGATTTTGCCCAAATAGTCAGGCCTTTGTAGGGGATGATCAAGAAGAATGAAATTTTAAAATGGAATCCACCTGAGAAGGAGGCTTTCAATAAAATCAAGCAGGCCATAGTAGAAGCACCATCTCTCCAAAGTCCAGATTTTAGCAAAAGCTTCATCTTGTATACCTTCACCTCGGATTCATCACTTGCAGCTGTCCTCACACAGAAAGACGCCAACAATGATGAAAAACCTATATCCTTCATGAGTACTGGGTTGTAGGGAGCTAAAATGAATTACCTTGAGATTGACAAGCAGGCTTATGCAGTATACAAAGCAGTCAATCATTTTAGGCTATACATCTTGAAAAACCATCTCATAGTTTTCGTCCCCCACCCAGCTGTCCACTCACTTTTCGTGTAGCAAGAGATGGGTGAGAGACGAGGGAACTGGATGGCATGTCTTCAAGAGTATGACCTAGAGTTCAAACCAGCACACACTGTCAAAGGAAAAGGACTCGGCCAAATGGCTGCGGAGGCTGCAAGCTCACACGGGGTTGAAGAAGAGTGTTGGGAACAAGAAATCGACATGTATCAGAGTGACCACACACCTCAGCAGAGAAACCCTTCTTGGTACTCTGACATTTTGGGATATTTGGCCCATGGCGTCTTGGATCCTGTTTTGACTACCTGGCAAAAACACGCAATAAGGCTTAAGGCTGCATCCTACCAGTTAATCCAAGGTAATCTTTTCAAGAAACATTATGATGGAGTTCTGCTACGCTGCCTGGAACACGATGAAGCATAGAGCATTCTGATCGAACTACACGACGGACCAGGCGGAGGGAATTTTTGCAGGCGATACCACAACCCACAAAATAATGCGCGCAGGGTATTATTGGCCAACCCTTTTCAAATATGCTCATGCGTATGTCCAGAAGTGTACCCAATGTCAGAAGTTATCCAACCAGGAAGCGTGGCCAGCCGCTCCCCTACAGTCAATGGCAGTAGATGAACCTTTTCAACAATGGGGTTTGGACATGATTGGTGAAATCCTACCGCACTCATCCAAGCAACATCAGTATATTCTCACTTCCACCAATTATTTCACCAGGTGGTTCGAAGAAATACCATTACGCCAAATCAACGATCAAGAGGTAATAGAATTTGTCACTCATTCTATCATAACCAGGTTTGGCGTTCCAACTTCCTTATTTTTTGACAATGCAACTTATTTTTCATCTTTTAAGTTGTATAATTTTTCTTTGGAAAATGGTATTATACTTAAACATTATGCAAACTATTACCCCCAAGGAAATGGGTTAGTCAATTCAACTAATAAAAATCTTATCCGCATCATCAAAAATACTCTGTTGTCCCACCAGCGAAACTGGCATAACGCCCTCCATAACGCTCTTTGGGCTGACTGGGTCACACCCAAATCCTCACTTGGCACCTCCCCGTATTTTCTTGTGTATGGAAAAGAAGTCGTCCTTCCTCCCCACTTATCTCTCCCTGCCCTTCAGTTGTCCCAAGAAAGCCATGGCACCCCATGCCCCACCTTGCAGACCCAGATTGACACACTACTGAGATTGGAGGAGGAAAGGAAAAAAAACCCGGGAAAAATTCGCCATCCACCAAAGTTAGATTAAGAGATGGTCTGATAAAAAGTCCACAGGGAGTAAAATTTTTGAAGTTGGAAACCTTGTCCTTAAATGGGATAAAGCTCACGAAGAAAAGGGAAAACATTCCAAATTCCAAGCCCTTTAGACAGGTCCATTCTAGATTAAGGAGAAATTAGGTTCCCACACATTTAGACTGCAAACACCAGAGGGAAGAATCAAGGTCCTCCTAGTGAATGGGCATGACCTCAAGCATTAATTCACTTAGTAGCCCTCAGAGGGCTACCCCACCCCTGTATCATATTTTATTGTTTTCTGTTTTGTTTTCATTTTTTAGGCGTCCTTTTTTTTTTAAAGAAAAAAAAAACTCAATAAGGTGGAAGGCATTGTAGGAGTCACACAATTGGCATATTGCACCAGGATCTATGTTGATGAGAAGCCTCTATCAAAAAACACAAAGGTGGTGAGAGCTTGCCTGTAATTGACACCCAAATGTAGTACATGACCTAGCCCGAGCTACCAAGCGCGGGTAGCTCACCTAGCAAGCTTGAAAGGGTGTCTGTGAAAAGAAAGTTGGATAAAGCGGAAACTAGACTGAAAGGGAATAGAGTTAACTTTGGGTGACATCAGGATGTCCGAGAAAACCCAACGTCCTCATACAGACCAGGAGAAACCTCTCTTGCAACTAAAATAAGTCGAGATCCCTCATCCGCCTAGGAAAAATTGCCTCTCTTAAATAATGCCATGAGCACACCTAAATAAGTGCCTTATGCACATTAAAAATAAGTGCAATAGCACACCAATAAAGGGTAAAGGATTGAGAAAGGATTCTTGCGCAGAGAGGTGATGTGATGACTCCGCCGGGGTACTGACCAGGCTCATTGGTAGCACAACAACATTTATGACTCCTAGGTAGTGACTCCATCGGGACTGCGAGGTTCACCAGCAGCAGAGCAACACAATGAGGACAAAATAATCGTATTGGATCCTATGGATCCCTGAATTTCTCCAATCCTTTTGGTCTAGAAATAGAAGCAACGAAACTCGGTTAACTAGCACCTAAACAGGAAAGCAAGCAAAGAAGCCTCACAAGGCTCCAAAGGGAAAGTAGTGGGGACCTTAAACTGAAAGGAACAGCTGGCGAAGGCCCCTCCCTCCCCCCACCAAGGCAAACCATCAGCAGAGATTCTGAGTCTGACTAGTAAATTTCCATTTGTTGTAGCCTCTACAACACCCTCCAAAAAATCCACCCTTTAAAATTTTTGGAGCCCCTTGAGCATAGAAAAGCTAAGTTAAAATTTGGAAAGGCTAAGAGTTGCTAAGTCATAGATTTCTTCGATTTCGAAAAATCACGACACCGCGACCCCCGAGGTCCGAGGTCGCACCTCCCTCAAACCACCGAATAGTGTGACCCAACAACCTCATTAATGGCTCACATGCACGACCCTTTTATAAATAGAAGGGTCGCTAGGTCGCATTCTGTTCATGTGACAGAGAGAAAAAAAATGCCTCTGACAGGTCGACTGGAGCGCGTTTTTCCCGGGTAAGTTGTCGTTTCTTCCTGTTTTTTCCTTTTTTCTTTACTTTCTTGCCCTCTTCACCCATATTAGCCTTTAAATCTTCCATATTCTTTGTTCCTATTGATCATTTAAGACTTGGGGTGCCCCATTTGCCCTAACACTTCCCCTCCTTGCATAATCTTGCCACTTCTTCCCATCCAGCCTCCTATGATGTGTATTCTTCCCTTGAAACTACCCCCTTCCTCTGTTTTGGCCCAATTAGCCTTTCATTTTTGAAGTTAGAGGGAAATCTATTTAGCACAGTGTGCGCTAAATCCCTCGGCTAGCCCTAACGCGACTTGCGACACTTGCAACCCTGTGACCCCGGTCGCTAAGTCGCCAGATCGCATCCGCCCTCCATTCTGCTTTCTCGCGACCTAGCGACCTAGTGACCCTATGACCCGGTCGCAGGTTGAAGAGTCGCACTTCCTTCTGTCTTTCAAGAATTTGTGACCCAGTGACCTCGCTACCTGGTCGCAAGGTCGCAAAGTCGCTTCTCCTTGAAGGTTTTAAAATCGTGACCTTTGCAACCCTACGACCTAGTCGCAGGTCGCTAACTAAGCTCTTCCTATGTCTTCAGTTGGAAAAAAACTAATAACTGTGCCTAGGCTTTTATTATTATGGCATCTTTCTTATCCTGGGACTCTTTCATGAACATGACAGGTGAATTCGAAGCGGACTTCGAGTGTGTCCCTGTCTCTTCAGATTCAAGCGACATGGAACCTCCAGTGGCCCGCAAAAAGAAAAAGAGCTGGAAGAAGAAGACATAGAGATGAATATACCAATGTCGTTGCCCCCGATCTAGAGGGACACCTTGTGTACATTTGCCAAAGGGGACAACATGCGTTGGTATCAAGTGTACCAGGAAGTTGCTTGGCTGGAATTCCCAGAGGACCTCCCTGACCGACAAGCATACATACAAGTTAAAAGGTCAAGGCTCCACCATGCAGGTGCCCACCCTGCTATATTCCCATGCGCGAAGGTAATTGAGTGGATTATACAAAACATCGACCCTAAAAAGTGGGTAATCAGGGACTATGAAGGCAAAGCATTTACGACTCTCAAGGGCTCAGATGCTCAAGTTTACTACGCATTTCCTGAATGAGAGGAGGTCTTTACAGAATAATGGGCCACCACCCACACAGTCGCCATAACAGATACCCTAAAGGGATGGTGGGAGGAGCCCGAAAAATTCAAAGCCAAGAAAGACCAAGAATATCTAGTGGCAGGTCTTAGGAAGGTGTATAAACTGGTAGCAGCTATGCTTTGTAAGATATACGGTCGTCCCAATGCCACCACTTTCAGTAGTACGTGGGTATCGCTGATGGAGTATGTCACTGTGCACGACACTCGGTTCAACTGGGCTAGCATGCTGATGGCCTCTCTTCAGAAAAACATATCCTCGACACTGGCACCAGATGATGGATATCCCTCTAAATTCTACATGGCTTCCTACTTGTTGGATGTTGTTTGTGCGAGGTGCCACTTTGAGGGATGGGATCATAATTGGGATCCAAAGCAGGCACTCCTAGTCCACTTAAAGATGAAGGTATTTTTGGATTCCAGGTATAAGCAGGACATAGAGCTGATCTCTCAAGTCTTCATCCTGGCCCTCTACAGAAATTTTTTTGGCCAAGATACTCCTTGCATGTCTTGGTGAGCCATGGAGATGTTAGGTAAGGTGGCACATTGGTTCCCACTTGCCGAATACACGCTCATTTGAGTCTTTGGTTCATACAAAGCTCCCCATGATATGCCCCGATATGTTACAAATAAAATTCTCACTCAAGAGGTCTGTTTCCATATGACTTCCAATTTCTCTATGGTTCTGACTAAAGGCAAGAAGAAGCCGTGGCCTACACTACCTCTCACTATCGGTACCTACATGGTCAAATATTTTAGGGAGGTAGAGGCAGAAGTAGAAGAAATGAAAGGTTATCGCCTAGGGCTGTTGGACCACTGGAAATATGACCCAGAGAGGATAGTCCCTGATCACTATAAGCAGGCTAAGTTCAAATGGAACTACCAGCACACTGAGTGCCCATATGAGGATGAAAAAAGAAATTGGTATAACACGGATAGGAAACTCGCCCTAGGGGTGTGGTCCGATCAAGAAGATCCAGATGATCACACATTGGAGGAAAGAATCTGTGAATTAGGAGGTGCTTCTTCTTCTCAGGCTAAGAAGCCTCGAACCAGTACAGGCCACAACACCACTGCCCAACAAAAAGAGCAGGAGGCCAAAGCTCAGCACAAAACTGAAAAGAAGACAAAAGAGGATGAAGAAAAGCATAAAAAGAGCCTGAGGTCAGAGCAAAAGAAGAAGTAGGCAGAAGAGGCCAGGAGAAGAAAGGAGGAGCAGGAGGTAGAGGCTGAGGCGGAACGATAGCTCAAAATATAATTAGATCAAGTGGAGGCCGAACGCAAGAGAAAAGGCAGAAGAAAAGTGGCTGCAGAAAGAGGAGGAAGAAAGGAAAAGAAAAGAGGAGGAGGATAGAATATTAAAGAGCATCGAGACATCTCCCCAAGTCACAGAATCACAAACTGAGCTACAACCCATCGAAGTTTCTATAGTCAATACACGTTCTGCACTCTCCGATGCGAGCTCTTATGAAGAGAAAGAAGAAGAAGTATTTAACCTTACTAGGCTCACATATGATTAGTTTTCCTTCAAGATCCGACAGGAGAAAAGGAGATGCCTGGCACGAAACCCTTCCGCCCCATCCATAGCCGCGATGGAGAAAGATATAGTCCTAGACACTAGGACTAACCTGGTAATGATAGCATTGGCTGGCATGGCTTTCGCCGCGGCCATGTAGGAAAATGTAAGCCGAATGAGTAGAGAGATCCTCTCTCTACAGAATAAGCTACAAGAAGCAGAGCAGAGGAAGGCAAGGGCAGAGCAGGAGAAGGCAGCGTTAAAGGAGGAGATTCAACAACTCTAAGACAAAACTGCTCCTGTTAACGAAGTACTTCTCACTTTCTGAAGAGAGCTAGATGTATTGGAGGTCACCATGAGGCAGGTCTATGGAGAAATATTCACTATAAAACAAACAGTTTCCCCCTTGCTAATAGCCCAAGAAGAGACTAAGCAAAGGAGCAAGCAACTGAAGGAGGCCTCAGCTGCTTTGGATAGAATGATAGAATGGACCGGTCGGTACCCCCAGGCTCTAGAAAACTTGCCTAAGAAATATTGGATCCACACCGAAGATGCCAAGGTCCAGATCCGGATTAAAATGCAGTCCAAAGATAAGCTATCCAAGGACCTAGATAAGGCAATGGCCGCATACGAGCATTTGATCAGCGACATCAACTCAATGCACGCCCTACACCACATTCCATCGCTGGGTGCATTGAATGAGGAAAAGACATGTGGACAGGTGGACCAGGAGATTCAGTCATTTTTGAAACCTATTAGACAAGTTGCTACAAATTCCGATCTTGCAGCATCACAGGAGAACTTGGGTAAATTCATTGTCACACCAGTCTGGATCTACACCAACCTAGCCTCTTTAGCCAACCAGGTCATGCAGAAAAGAGAGACTTTAATTCCAAATGCCTTGGAGTGTATGCATCGATTAAGGGAAGAAGTTCCCTTGATTTCCCCAATAGCGGCAGATTATTGTGCATGGTAGAACTTTCTCAGAGAGCAACAAGTTGATGCCCCTGACCTCACGATCACACACACATTCTCATTATCAGATGGAAGTAGGTCGCAGGTCGCACTTTGCAACTAGGTCGCAGGTCGCAGCCTTCATTCAGGTCACAGGGAAGCTCAAAAATTGGGGAGGCGAAAAGTCAGGAAGCCCAAAGGGCAAGTTTTGGTCTATAAAACGTCCTTCAAGAAGATTGTAAAAGAGATTTTTTTTGGGACTCAAAGAGTTAGAGAGCATTGTATAGAAGGAAGACACTCTTTTGAATATGAATATAGATACTTGTTAAACTCCTTTTGGATCTGATGTGTTTTGTTGTGCGAACACTATGAGTATTTCTTTGTCAGTTTCCAACATCTTTTGATTAATGAAATTGTGTTCCCGATGGCATCATTTATGCATTATAGTTATCTGCACTTGTGTTAATGATGTTAAGTTTATTTACGCTTCCTCAGTGAATGTTAATAACTTTGTTTACTGAAATTTATATTTTCATCATAAACTTTTAAGGAAGTGAGGGGTGTTTTGCCATAAAGAATAGTTTCTTCTATGGTTAGAACAACATGCAAGCATGACCCTAATGATATACTGTTGACAATATTTCTTTTGGCTTCATTTTTTATTATTCATATTTCTACGCATAGTGTTATATACTCGTTTAACTCAGCAATCATGTATCTTGTATCGTCTGAATAAGCGTGTGTATGCAGGTTAATTGAGTTCTATTGAGACCCAAGGAAAGGAGACTTAAGCGGTAGCCGAACCCACACCCCGGACAGGATCCCTACTCCAAACGGTTTAGAGTCTAGTTGGGACTTTTTACCTGGGAGATCCCCTGCTATTGGCCGGACAGATTTTCCCGTCAATAGGGCTACAACACCAAGTCACCCCACCTCACCCTTGGAGGTATATCTATGAACATCGTAAAATATTCCTCCAACCTGGAGGACAACATATCTCTCTCAACATGTGATGCTGCATGGTCCTGATTCTCCTTCTTCTCCTTTTTTATGAGAGGACCACACCTAAATCACTTGAACTTAGATATGTCCTTATTCTTCTTTCTCTTATCCCCCTGTTCCTGACTGGGACCCTTTGATGCTAGAGCGAAATTCTCCTCCTCCTTCACCCCCTTCGATCCATTGTTACTGTTGCCACTATTGGAGATATTTAACATAGCTCTTCTCAACTCGTCCTACTACAAAATGGCCCACATCATGTCCCATATTCGAAAAGCGTCTCTACCAAATATACTTTGGATTAACACTTTCCAATCCTCTGAGACACTGTTTAATGCCAATTGCACTAGCTTTGATGGTTGAGGTGCTGCCCCAATAGCTACAAGCTGATCTAAGACCTCTTGAATCTTAGTGAGGAAGAAATCTATGCCTGCTCCCTTCTACATCCTTATACATCTCATATTTTCTTCCAGGAACATCTTTCGCTGCTCAAAAGTACCATGATATAGCATGGAGAGAGCATCACACATCTCTTTGGTTGTTCCCTTGTCTACAACATTTGAGATTATATGCTCTTAGACTCCATCCAATATCAATCGCTTTTCCCTCACCATCTACTTCTTGTATTATTTTTGTTGATCTGCATCATAGGAAATTCCACCAAATTATCTATGTAGGCTTTCAAGCCATATTCATCTAGAAGGAAGGACATCCTATCCTTCCAGATGACATAGTTGGAAGATCCATCCAACCTATCCTCATCTCTAAGTCCTGTTTTGGCCTTCTCTAATCAAGTCAAAAACTTTCTCTTTCCTTATGCTTGGATGTTTCTCTACTAATTGCACTCCATTCTGGAATGCACGGATCTGCTAGCTACTACTACCAATCTGCCTCGAAAAATCAAACTTCTGAGGCTCGAAGTTCCATGAGAGAAATTTTTCCTCTACTGTGTGTGCTTTTCTCTTCCACCCAACTTTGGTTTTTCTGCCGCAAAACCCTCTACGTCCCACAAAGGAATATACGAAATGAAAAACTAAGCTACTTATGCTCCCTTTGACTGTTGGAATCACTAACCTATGCAACTTGAATTTCTTACAACCCTGCAACTGAAAACCGAATTCCTTCCCTAACAATTCGGCTTGCATGTCTGAGCACTGCACTGCCTCTAGGAATTTTGGCATGCTGCTCCCTCTGAGCAAAGAAAATTTTCCTCCGCTTCTGAGCTTATTGGATGATCACTTACTTTCTGGTACCATGTGAAAATTTCATCTAGGAAATTATTTTCCTAATATTTTATTTTATTTAACAATTTATTTGCAGTTTTCTACCAAAAATACTAAATAATTCACATAGTGATTTTTACAAATAAATTGCAGAAAAATAATAGCTCTAGAAAATGAGAAAATACAAGCACACACACACACACATAAAAATAACATCGTTATTTTTGAAAAAATGTCCCAGGAAAAACCCATCTTGCGAAAAATGATGCAGCAACTGAGGGTTTTATTATTAAGCAACAATGAACTTTGAGTACAATATATGGATTCCCAACTGAAATCAAAATAGTAAGAAAATCTAGCCAAATTACCTAAGGGAAATCCCCTCCCTCCACAAGCAACCCTGACACAACTTTCCTTTATAAAATTCATCCTCCTAGATCCTTTGCGTGACCCTGTACGTAGTGCTTGCATAGGCCTTATGACTTCTAGCCTCTGAATTGCCTCTAATGAAGTCGTTTCATACGTCTCTGCTAAGGAAATCACTTCTCTAGCACTTAGGAATCTCTGTCCGACCTATGGAATTGAAAACGATTATTACTCCAGCTAAATCGAGTCGCTCTTCTGAAGAAATTGTGTAGTCCTATACACTGCTTCACTGGGAATAACTCAACCTCCTTGCTACTTCTGGAAAAATTCCTCCAAATCACTATCTCTTCCCCTCATTGAATTTTCTTCATTAATCTCTGGCTCTCTGAAAACTACTGATATTATCTAGAAATCTATTAGCCAATGAAATCGAACTACTAGTGCGTTTTCTCCAAGTGCCCATCGAATTCTTCTTATAATCCTCTTTTTAGACTTCAACGACTAAGATTAAATCTTAATGAAGGGATAAGATCACCTTGAAGTTGATCCGCGTGAGTTTCTTGACTATTCTGACCTTGAATTAATTAAATCTGATTAATCAACCATATTCCCTAAGTTTAGAGCTAGGAAATATTTAAAATTTTCTTAATAATATAGTTAAGCCATCTCTCGGTGGAATTTCCATAAATTATTTCTGGGTTTTGGAGATATAATGTATTCTAGACTTTCCACAAAATTTCCTAGCTAGAACACATATGATGCTACAAAATATAACATGTACTAGTGCTTGTGTAGGAGTGAAATGGAGGTTGACGCAAGGGTTTTGTTGAACCCAATATTTTCCTGTTTTGGAGTTGAATCAGTGTTGGGTGAGACAAAATTTGTCTCACTAATTTTTTGTGGCCAATTTCTCTTGTAGAGTATTTCTAGTTTCAGGAATCCAAGTGTACTCGTAAATTTTCATTGTCACATAATAATAAAACCATCGGCAGTTGCATCGATTTTCCCACATTGGGTTTTTCTATGGACTTTTGTCCAAAAATAACAGTGTTATATTTTTTTGTGTGTGCCAATATTTTCTCAGTTTCTAGCTTCTGTAGTATTTATTTTGTTGATTTTTTTTTTTGTGAATTATTCGTTGTTTTCCATAGGAAATAAACTGGAAAATTAATTTACAATTAGGAAAATAATTTCCAGTTTTTGCAATAGTTAAAATTTTGACATGGTATTAGAGAAAATTTGATTAGAAAGGAAGCTCAGAAGTGGAAGGAAGAATTCATCCAGCTTTAGAGGGAGTATGGAAATTCTATTTCCATATTTGCGCAGAAATTGACTTTGTAGTTCCAACTACTGGGAAAAGGGTTCGATTTTTCTAGTGCAGGTGGCAGGAAAAATCCACAGAGCCCAGTAGCAGTTCTAGTAGGCGGTAGTGAAGCCGGGAAGTTATTCCAATGAAGTAAATTAGTATTATCATTGATAATTTTTTTTTATCTAGGAACAAAGGTTTTTTCAACGGTTTGCTAGAGTAGAATTAGTGCCAAGTGGAGGAGAAAGTGCACACACAAAGGGAGGAATTTCCAGATTTTCCTATAGGGTTTCTAGTTCTAGTTTTTAGGAGGAGATCCATAATTTTTCAGTTGCAGAAGTGTTTGGAGTTTTAATCGATTAATTAATCCTCCTAATATTTAATTTTCAAACCGGGAGTCGAAACATGAGTTGTACTGCGTTTTTGGCTCAATGTTGAAATCATAGTGTATAGGTTTCCTTGATAAATATTCCTTAGTACAAAATGATGATCAATTTATGTTATTTGAGGCATATTTAAATTGAAAACAAAGAATAAAATCACACTACTTTGCTTCAATCTAATATTTATGCAATCCAATTAAACTAGAAAAAAATTGTTCCAAAAAGAGATAGAATCAAATCAAGTATTTCTAAAAACAATTGCAACCTTCTATCTATCTTACTCACTTCGAGATCAATTAAAAATGGCATTCACCTAAGCTATTGTAGAATTTAAAATAAGGAGTAGCTTTACTTAAGAAATGCCAAGACAATTCTAAGTTAACAAATCTAATTGTTTACACACACATTTCTAAGTTATCAATCTTTGAACTTCTGTGCTAGAAAGGGAAAATGCTAAGTTTATGAAATTCAAATAAATAAAATAAAATCTATGCGTATTGTCTAAGTTTAATTACTAACTTCTATGTAATTAAATTAACCCTATTCTAAAGGATATAAAACTATTTATAACACTTGACTGAACTTAATTCATCTATAACAAACCACACATTTCAATCCCTGAACAGAATGTAAACACTAAGTATACCTTCAAGAAATGATAAAATGAGGATCTAAATATTCCACTATCGAAATCTATCTAAAACAAATTATAGAAGCTAGCTGATCACCTAATGCTTTTCAAATTAAACTGTTTCTATTTAATGAAACCAACCATTGAATAACTCTACTAACCTAGAAAGAATTATGAAACCTATTCAAAATTGACTATCATTGTCGAAACAACCATAATATCTTTAGCTGAGATGCTATTATAAACACATTATCAATCTCTAATCATTGCATTCGAAATTCACTTGTGCGTACTATGAAAGAATGCGATCACACAACAATCGTTTTCCTAGTCTAAGTGCATGTATGAAATTAATATTCTACAGGCATTCGAAACTTTCAAGCTGACATAAACTATCACACAGTCCAACTGTTTATTAAATTGAACCACAATGCAATCTGACTAATTCAATGCATCAAAGGATGAATGACTTCGTGGTTGCCATGATAAGTTAATGTGTATGTAATTGCTTCAAACTTAGCGATCAAACAGACTCTATTTTCTTGCAAGAGGCAGAGTATAGCTCTGCAGAGAGGGCTCACACATAATCATTTGAGGTTAGATAGTTCCTCTACACCCATTCATCGCTTATTTTCATTTTTTATTGATTTTGGGATGCAAACTAAGAACGATTACAATCACTCTGAGAATTAGACAACATCTACCACACAGCTACCTAGCTTCGTTGAAAATAAAGCTTGATCCCAGATGATGGTGGGCCCTTGCCACACCTGGGGAAGCTTCAATGATTTGAAAAAAAAAATACAATTTAAAACATTTAAATTAAAAACTTACAATCAACTACAGAATTGTAACGATTTGGTTCATAACACAACCATCATATTAACTGGAATAAGACTTAATTACATAATGCAAATGTTTGACAGTAGTTGATCCAAAGAAATAATTCGTAACTTCCTCTATCTATATTTCTCCCTCCTCTGTGTACATGCTGAGCTCTACCTTTTATATAGAGTTTTGCATGAAAAAAAAGTTTAATTACATTCTAAATGAGACATAACAACAAACAAACAAATGCCTTTTCTAATTTCTCTAAAGGGCCTTCAAATAGCTTATGGTTAGATTTGTGTTGATCAACGCATGGATGGAGGAGCTGCTTACATGTTTAGCTCATCCAATTGTGTTCCTCCATGTGGATGACCCAAAACCGTGGCCAAATTTTCCAAACTGTTCATGTTCAACCCGCTTTTGTACTTAAAATTGCACTTAACAATTATTTTAGCCTTCACTCCCTTTTGGTGATGAATTTTGCTGAACGGTTTCTTGGTTATATGAAACATGGTATTATGAGCACAATGAAATATCAGAATGTTGATATTCTTCTCCATTTGGTCACAAACTTCATATTTTTACCTACAACAATCTCATTCCGTACTTAACTCTCTAGTAACTAGTTTAACTTCCTTGTGAACAATTTCGGCGACAGAACTCTTCGAAAAATGAACTTAGTGAAAATATATTGAATAAATCACGACTAAATCATCTCTAATCATCAAAAATATAATAAAACTAATTATAATCAACCACGATGCATAGGATGTGATTTAGCGATAAATGATGTAATTATGACATGAAATGAGTGTAAGGGTGTCAAAATTTAGGTTATGAATAATGGTACTATGTGAAGTAAAAATGGGCATATACGAGGCTCAACATCCCTCTATGCCTAAGGGTTTGCATATCCTAATGCAAACAAATATCTTGCTCATTGACAAATTCTTGACATTTTTTTGTAGATGTTGGTTCTTGTAGGACAACATCGCTTGGATATTTGAAGGTTTTGGTTCTTGTGGAGCAACACTCACTTCAAATTAAAATATCGTACTAATTTACTAAGAACTAAAAATTTGGGACAAGAAATGAATGGATGATGGAGAGAATATGGATGAAATGAGGTGGTGATGGAGATGGTGAATGGCTGCTTGCATACTCATTCATCGTAAGGCCAATAATTATAGGTGGTTTCCTTTATTCTTTCATGGCAATAATGACTTCATCCTCTGAATAGAATTCTTGGAGAAGAAACTATTGTTAATGATTTGATTAATGCACCATAAGGATTTTTCTTTTAACATGGTATTGTAATCAGAGTATATGTGGAGTGAATGGAAGGAAATAGAAGGATAATGGTTTATGAAAGATGAAATGTGAGAAGTGGTGAATCATTAAGCTTCTTTAACCTGATAATGAATTAGAGAATCATAAGTCAAATTTACCTAAATTTTTACCTTTGACATTGATGTGATCAGTGCTGCAAAGTGAAGTGGAGGATGGAATGGCTAGAGATGATGTGACTGATTATCTAAAGATGGAATGGTTGGACCTGATGTGACTATTAGAGAAGTCTGAAAAGAAGATAGTAAAGAAGGCTTAAAAATGAAGGCTTCGTTATCCCTATTGGACATTGGATAAAACAACGCTCCCCATGTGTTTCGTGACATGAACTAACCGCCTCTCGTGGATACTTATCTCTGGCGATGCAATTGTTGACTAACACCTGTGGTTTTTGGTTTAACAACAATCATGATTCCCAACATGTGGTATCAAAGAATAATTCATGAGTTTGATACACACCCAACTTGCGTTGGGGGGGAGATTGTTGGACATTGGATAAACCAATGCTCCCCATGTGTTTCGTGACATGGACTAACCACCTCTCATGGATCCTTATCTATGGCGATGCGATCATTGACTAATGCCTGCAAGTTTTAGTCTAATGGGAATCACGATTCCCAACAAGATTCACATTTACCATTCTTTTTTTTCCTCAGAAAAAAAGCTTAATTTTATTTCATTAGTCAAGAAAAAAATTACATTCAGAAGAAAACACATAACTATTTTTTGCAATCAATACTAAGAACAATTGCAGGGACATGAAATTCTGCACTTACTATGGATAAGTGTTTTAGATCTACACACAATTCATTCTGAATAAAAAACACATAGTATTTTGCTATCAATACAAGGATTGATTGCTAGGACATGAAAGTCTACAAGCACTATGGTTGTAGATCTAATCACATTACACAGAATGTTGGTCGGGCATATTGTTTCAATTCATATTAGAGAAAAAAAACCATTCCATATGCAGAAGTAATGGAATGACAAACAATATGATCACCAATCCAAACAATAAACGCCCATCACATTGGCTTTATTACAAAAGACATAGGGTGAAGATTCGACAAGCTTTGATATAACAGGCCCGAAAGAAGGTGTAAAGAAGTAGTAAATGAAATCTATGACCGAATATGTCAACAACAAGGCCAATTTAGCCTTAGGAAGCCCACAACACATCTAATTCAAAATCTTGATGAACGAGGAGTCAGCTTGCTCAAACAAAGAGAGGCCTGTGAAAGTATTCCTATGAGCATCTGTCCCTTGCCTCTTTCACTTTTCAGATCCCCACCGCCATCTGCATCCCCTCCTTAGAGGCCTGATCTGCATTCTCATTCTTTTCCCTATATAAGTGTCATCATGTGAAAGAGTCAAGACTGGGAATGACCTCCCTTATCGAAGTAAAAATATTGGAAAGAGTGAGATTTCTGCATTGTTGAATTCCCCTTGTCCAATTGATAACATTCATGTAGTCACCATAGATATTAATACTCCAGAAGCCATTTTCTACTAGAAATATGAGAAGAATTTTTGGACTCAGCAGCTCATCATAGTTGTTAGAGCCCTCCCCAATGCTGAAAAATAGCTCATAGAAATAAGAAACAAATAGAAAAAGGAGATCTCCACGCCCACAAACAGTATTCCTCGCTGCCCCATCAAAAAATCCCCATGGAGACTCCCAATCAATATCCAAATCCAAGACCTCCCATTTATTTTCAGCAGAAATATGTTGAGGAAGTGCAGAAAAATAACCAACAGTCAGAGCACCAGTGATTTCATGAGTACAGGTTTTCTCTTTGAAAATCAAATTATTTCGAGCCATCTAACAACCCCAAATAACAAGAAGAGGGAGAGATCTATGAGATGATTCAGCATAAGAGGCCCACCATGACTCCCAAGCTTGTGTCACTGAAATACCCTCCCAACTGTAGGGAGATCCTAATAGCCTTGAGCATTCCTTCCACACATCTTTGATGTAGGAACAATTTAGAAAAATATGAGTGCCTTATTCCACCTTTGAATTTCATAGGGCATACCACCTGGCCCCCTGAAAATTCCTTTTCTGCAAATTTTCCTAGGCAGGGGCCTTGTTTTCCAAAACACACCACATAAAGAGGTGAGTCTTAGAAAGGAACTTGAGCTTCCACAACTTCCTCCACCACCAGATTTATTCCCTTTGAACCCCATTAGCACTCAGCTTTAAGTAACCATCCTTGGGAGTATAGATCCCCGAAGGATCAAAGTCCCACACAATTTCATCATCCCTCTCCTGAAGCTAAATATGTGCACGGTTTAATTCCCTAATGTACACTTCCAGATCCCTTTCCTCCTGAACATATAATCCAGAAGAGGAAGCCATTATCCAAGACTGAACCCAAGGTTCTCTTTGAATTAGATCTGCAATATGGAAGAGAAAGATAATCCCCTTCTGCCTCAAAGCCTCAATCGTACACCTCGGAAGTAAGTGCTACTAAACACTTCCAATCCACGAATCCTCTCCCACTTTTAACCTCCTACCACTACCCGCATTCCAGACCAGATTAGATTCCAAAATATGAAAATAATTTACCACTACCTTCCAAATCACCAACCCTCCTGCATGTGACTTCCTTGGATTTCTAATCCAATCTTCAATGGAATCAGGTTCTAGATATTTCTAAGCAATCACCTGGGTCCAAAGGCTAACCAAATTGATAATTCTCCACCCACCCATTGCAGCAAGGGCCTGAGCAAAAAGAAATATATTCTTAAGGCCCCAGCCCTCCAACCCTTTGGCCACCGCCATTATCTCCCATCTAACCCAAGGGGTCACCTGGGACTCCTTCTTCCCACTACAAAGAAATCTGAAGCAGACCCTACAAGCATCTTTGAGGATGCCTTTAGGGATCCATTAAAGGGACATCAAATACACAGGAATTTCCTCCAACACCGACTTTACTAAGACCAACCTCCCAACACGTTAAAGCCATTTTTGGCTCCACACCTTTAACCTCTTTTCTAGATTTTCCAAGAGCCACTTCCAATCTTGTTTTTTGTAGTCATTTGGTTTTAAATGAAAACCAAAATATTTTAGTCCATCATCTAACCCTGAAGGGTTAAAAGGAAAGACCCAGATGAGTTCAAGCCTCTCTTAAACCCTTAATAAATGGGTGGCAAGGGAATACTTACCAGCGTTCACCTCCATACCAGTGGCCTTGTAAAACAAGTCCAAAATCTCCCTTAGAGTATGAGCATCCCTCACAAAGCTAGAACAGAAAATTAAGACATCATCCACGAAGAGGAGGTGGGTTATAAATAGATTTGGGGAGATCCGAATGCCTTTCAAGGTCCCCTGTCCCTTGGCCTCCATGAGAACCCTACTCAGACCCTCCGCTACCAACAAGAACAACAAAGGAGATAGAGGGAAACCTTGGAAAATCCCTCTTTCAGCATGAAAGAAAGGGGAGGCCACCCTATTAATCAAAACTGAAAAAGATACAACGGTAATACAACTCATAATCCACATGATAAATCCAATACCAAAACCAAGATGGGTCAAAAGCATACGAATATACAAACAACTTAATTTATCATAGGCTTTGGAGAGGTCAATTTTCAAGACCACCCCTTTGAGGTTCTTTGTTTTCAAACATATTTACCATTCTTATTTTAAATTGATGATACAATTATTTTACCGATATAAATTATTTCCATGAAAGTTTTGTTGTATAGATTGGGTGAAGAATTATGTTTTAAAAATTGATTGCAAAAACCATTTTTTTTTGCTACTTACAATGTTCATGTAATATATATATATATATATATATATATATATATATATATAGGACCCAATATCTAAAGATGATAAGGGAATGAATTTTAATATCGTTTAATTTATCATATATGTTATTAGAAACTTATTATGGTTTTGAATTCTAGGAATAATCTATAGTGGATAAGAAAAAAACGAAGGAATAACTCCTCATGATTTGTAATTAATGTTTAAATTATGTGATGAAATTGCAACGAATTAGACCAATCATAAAAATCTATGTAAGAATGAAGAATTAGGAGAAATAAGTGATGTTAGGATGAATATTGCTTAAAATATTTATGGAGAGATTCTTGGAGATATTATGGAGGAAGTTAAGAAAATGGTTTGAAACAAAAATCTAATTTTGACATAATTGACCATCATTATATATGGTGGCCTTTTTTTCAAAAGAAAAAACGTACTTTTGATATTTCATAGGAAAAAAAAAAGTACAATCTCTTGGTTGAATCTTTACCATCAGTAAATAGAGTGTATTTAAACACAAATGTAGCTGGAGCTTGTTATGAGGTGCCCAAGTGCAGCAAGTGCCCAAATTATTTAAATTCTTCTACTCGACATCATTCATATTTAAAATAGATATTTTATATTTCTATTGAGAAGTTCCTACAACCAAATATATCTATAGATTGTTATGAGGTCACTTTGTACAATGGATTGTAGGATAATGCGTAGTTTGATATCTATGCCACTTAGTGTTACATTACTTAGGAATGCACACTGCTAGAATTCAGGTGTCCAATTTCTTGGATCATTCCTTGAGAATTTTGACAAAGAGAAACACCACCAATCAATGGGATTTTGATGATGAGATGTTGAGAGTAATGTGCATAAAGTACTTAGATGATGTTTTCCATATCAGCAAGAAATGTACGCAAAGTTCATCTTATGTACCCCCTATGGGCATGATTGTTATAGTGCCCCTTGTCATTATTTCTAGAATGTAGAGCTAATGAAGAAAGATGAGAAGAGTCACTGTTTTGAGTGTATGTGTTTGAAGTTTGCACATTAAAAATTGCATGCTGATGCAAATAAGGAGGAAGTCGTGTAAAAGGGCGTGATACCATTTTTCCTATACTAATGCCACCTACTAAATAAGCACTGTGATCATGTGTAAGAAATTATATAATACATTTACCTTGATATGTTGGTATAAGTAGCAATAAAGATTTGGGTCGCAGTGTTATGAAACCAGCTCCAAAAATAGAAGAAAAGAGAGATCAACGCCTTAGAAATAAGCCACTTCGAGGGGGCAACATCCTTTACATTACATAAATGAAAATTTCTTGGATGATACAAATGAGAAAACCTCCTTCTATATATAGGAGTCCACGGGGTCACAATACAATCCTAGCCGACCTAACAACAATAATGTAAGGGCACAATAATAACAATATTTTGGTTACATGGGTACAACAATAACAATAATGCGGCTACAGTAACAACAATAAGTGAATACACTAGTAATATAGGGACCTAACATTCCCCTCTCCTTCGAAAAAGTGTTGTCCTCAACACTTGAGTAGCTCTGGGTGATTCTGTATAAAATTCTCATCCTCCCATGTAGAATCTTTAGTGGGTAAGTTCTTCCACTTGATGAGATACTCTAAAATTGATCGATTTCGTAGCTATCAAATTTCTGTTTCTGTGACTGCTTCAGGTTCCAATATGATTTTTCCTTCCTCATCAAGTTCTAGCAATATTGTTTTAACTGGAATTTTTTCACCTATAACCTTCTTTAAGCATGAAACATGGAAAACCAGATGCACTTGCGAAGAAGCAAGAAGCTCCAATTTGTATGCCATAGTAGCAATATTTTGCAACACCTTGTAAGGACCATAGTACTTGGGCGATAATTTATTATCCTTCTTAGCTTGCTTGAGGGACATTTTTTCATATGGTTGTAGCCAGAAAAATACCCACTCTCCTACATCAAAACTTCTATCATTGCAATGTTGATCTTCCTATTGTTTCATTTGATTTTGTGTCAAATTTAGGTTATCCTTTAAGAGTTGGAGAACTTCTTGTTGATGTTCGATGTCATCTTCCATTGCTTTAACCTTAGAATTTTCTCTTAAATATGATGTGATGGATGGTGGATGATATCCATAAAGTGCCATAAATGGGATCATTTTTGCTACAGTATGGAAGGAAGTGTTATACCACCATTCAACGAGAGATAACCACTTGACCCATTGTGTTTTTTTATAAGATACAAAACAAATAATATATCCTTCCAAAAATTTATTCACTATCTCAGTTTGACCATCAGATTGAGGATGATAAGATAAGTTATGAGCTAGTTGAGTAACCACACAAGAAAATAATTCTGTCGAAAAATTTCCTGTAAAAATGGGATCTCTTTCACTTACAATAAAATTTGGGTATCCATGTATCTTTTAAATTATTTCCACAAATGTAGTAGCAATTGTACTTTCTTTAAAGAAATCCTTGCAACTTCTTTATGGTTGTGGGGAATTTCCATTCCTTAATGGTTTTAATTTTTTTAGTGTCTATGTTAACAACCTCGTGAGATACAATATGACTTAGATATTCCACCTCTTGTACTCCAAAGAAACATTTGGATATTTTTTCATATAATTGTTTCTCCTCCAATAGTTTGAGTACCCTATCAACATGTTGAACATGATCCTTGCAAGACATGATGTAGATTTGTATATCATCAAAAAATACTAGCACAAATTTTCTAAGGGTGGGTTTGAAAATGGAATTCTTTAACCCTTGAAGGTGCATTGGTAAGGCCAAAAGGCATGACCAAAAATTCATGATGACCCTCGTGAGTTTGAAATGTTGTTTTCATAATATCTTCAGTCTTCATTCTAATTTGATGATATCCTAAACGAAGATCCAACTTGGTAAAATAAATTTCTCCATGTAATTCATCAATCACATGAATGGGAATTTTATCTTTAATAGTGAGCTTATTGAGCTCCCTATAATCTGGACACATGTGCCATGATCCATCCTTATTGCACACCAATACTAATAGAGTAGAGAAAGAACTTTGACTAGGTTGAATTATACCAACCTCTAACATTTCTGCAATCATATGTTCAATTTCGCTCTTTTGGACATAAGGATATATATAAGGCCTGATGTTTGGAGGAACACTTCCTGGAATCAAATGAATATCATGATCATGATCACAAATAGGTGGGAGTCCTTTGGGAGTTTCAAACACCTTGGAATGATTTTCCAAGAATCTTTGGAGATATGGAGAAATAGATGATTTTGATGTTGGAACTTCTAGTGAGCATAATTGTGCAATTACGCTTCGTTGTTCTTTCTAAAGAATATTTGTCATAACATTAGAGCTTATTATCTTTCCTACCTTCCTTATGATACCCCGTAATTCAACTTCCTTTCCTTTCGAAAAAATTTTCAAGAAAATTTCTTGAAAATTAAAAGCTGCCATCCCCAAAGATTGTATCCATTGTACTCCTAGTACAACATCAGCACCTCCCATTGGAATGGAAAACATTGAACTATTAAATGAATATTCCCCCATGTTTAGCTTGATATTATGGCATTTTCTAGATAAATTTATAGTTCCTCTATTTGCAACCATCACTTGACATTATAGTGTTGGGTATAGGAAACAATTCAATTCCTTGGCTACCTTACAATGAATAAAATTATGGGTACTACCTGAATCAATCAACACTATTACCCTTTTCTTCTTGATATGTCCTTCTATATTGAGAGTTCAAGGAGTGGTAATTCCTGTAAATGCATTAGATTATATGGTCAAACTCATTTCTTCTTCTTCTAGAGTTGGTTCCTCATGTATATCCTCTTCTTTTGAAGTTTCTTGTTCATTTTCTTCCTCCTCTTCACAATCTATGTAAAATAATTTCTTCTCAGCACACTTATGACCTTTAGTGTATTTGATATCACAACTGTAGCGAAGCCCTTTTTCTCTTTTTTCTTCCAAATTTTGTGGTATCAAACTTGTAGGTTGTGGAAGTCTAGGAGTAGAAACATTTCCATCTTTATAGATGTGAGTGGTAGGCTTCCTTGTCACCATAATTTTACATTCAATTTTTCTTGCCAACCTGAATGCCTTCTCAAATGAATCAGGTTCCCAAACGTGAACCTCATGTTGGATGTTATCCTTTAAAGTCCCTATGAAGACATCAATCCTGTGTTCCTCTGGAATATCAATTAACCTTATATTCTATTTTTGGAAGTCCTCAATGTGCTCCACAACTGAACCCTTTTGTTTGAGATTTATCAATTGGCTAAAAAAAGTGTTTCTCTTTGTATCCTCATAATGTGCTATCGTTTCCTCCGTAAAAATTGACCAAGTGACAATTTTTTTATGGGAACAAATCCATTGATACCATACAAACGTATTTTTTTCTAAATATAAAGTTGTAATGTGTACCTTTTGTGTGTTTTGCACATTATTAAGATCAAAATATTGCTCCATATGTAGTATCCATGTTACGAGATCCTTGCCATCAAACTTCCTCATATCGATCTTGGGAATATCCTAGGTCTTCCATCCAACATTAGAGTTTATGAAATCACGATTAAAATTTATTTTGTTCTCATTATGAGTTTCCTCTACTATCTTTTTTCAATTAGGAAAAATTTCTTGTATCAACTTTGTCAAACCTTCCATGTCTGCTTTTAGATCGTTCTTCATGTTTTCCATTTTTTCTTCCATGTCATCCATACCATTCTTCAAACCATCCATCTTATCTTATACGTCTTTCTTCAAACCATCCATCTTAGCTTCCACATATTTCTTCAAAACTTCCATTTCATTTTTTGTTGCTCTTTGTGAGAGCGAAATTTGGTGCACTTTCTCTTGTAATTTTGATATGTCATGTTGCATTTCGTCATATTCATGAGTCATAGTAGAACATTATAAAGTCTTAATGGATGTTGAATTATTTTTAGGGGGTATTTTAGAACCCAATACTGATATCTATTCTATAATATGCCCTTGGGATGAATTCAAACTGATTCTTCAAACAAGACTTATTCAATTCAGAAAAAAAAAATACACACATTTTTCTTGATTTTGAGGAGCTCGATATTTAAACTGAATTATATCTATGATTTAGGATCTTAAATATCTGAAATTCGGTCCTATATTAGCCCTCTGAATCTTCTTTCGAATGCCATAGGTCTGACCTGATTTGGATCCTTCAAGACAAAGTTATGCCCAATCTCCCACAATTACCTAATTATGGACTGGTTTAGTAGAGTGAACTTATACGATATGCCATGTGTCACTTTTTCCTCCTTCAACTCTCAAATTGATACACATGAAACTAAATTCCATGTACTTGTGGCCAATTTTTACAGAATTCCAATCCGATGCTTAGAGAAATATTTATGATGATTTTCCTACGGTCACCTCTTTGAGATGAAATTTGGGAGCCTGAAAAACCCTAACTTACACATATCATAGCTCCAAAAATATTTTGAACCAAGATCTGAAATGTTTACAGAAAATTCCTCAAGATGTTGGCTTCACTAAGTAAAAATTTCAGCTTCTAAACCTTCGAAGAAAAAACGTTATAGCACAAATGCCATGATGACCTGTTTAGGTAAAATTCGGGAGCCTGAAAACACCTTACATTCCACAGATCATATCTCCAAAAATATTGTGAACCAAGATCTAAAATTTTTACATGACGTTCCTCAAGATTTCGGCTTCGCTCTGTAAACATTTCAACTTCTGAACCTTCATAGAAAAAGAGTTATAGTGAAAATTCCTCGATTACCTATTTGGAGCAATGAAACCCTAGAATCCACAGCTCTGATACCAAATGTTATGAAACCAACTCCAAAAATAGAAGAAAAGAGAGATCAACGCCTTGGAAATAAGCCACTTCAAGGGGGGAAATTCCTTTACATTACATAAATGAATAATTCTTGGATGATACAAATGACAAAACCTCCTTCTATATATAGGATTCCATGGGGTCACAATATAATCCTAGCCGACCTAACAATAATAATTTAAGGGCACAATAATAACAATATTGGGGTTACGGGGGTACAATGATAACAATAAAGGGGATACACTATCAACAATAAAGGACTACACTAGTAATATAGGGACCTAACACACAAACTTGATATTATCAGAGAGGGCTATGGATTGGTTTCCAGTTGGTAGTAATCTCATAGATAAGGATGCAATATTATCATTAGAAGAGGACAATGCAAGCCATTTAGAGAAAGGGAAGTGATCAAATTTGAAGGTATATGCCTAAGACAAAATGAGCAACATTGATTACCAATAAAAAAATATTAGGTCCACTTATTTATGTTGGAAATTGGTGAAATGAATAAAACTTCTTTTTTGTTGTCTTAGGCTTAGGTATTATTATTTCCATGTTCTCTTACTAAAATGGAAATATTGCATAATTCAATAGAAGTTCATCATGGAGAGTAAAAGGTTACGACAAATTCATGATTTGTTAAATTGAGTTAAAATAAAGTTATAGGTTGAGAGGTTAAGGAGTCAAAATTCATGTTTAAATGGAAGTCTCATAGTAAGAGTAGGTTAATATCAATTTCAAATTAAATTTGAAAATGAATTCTAAATAGAATGAAAATTGGTATAGTTATGGTCTAAAGTAAGGGAGAAATGGTATTTAGAGTCAAAGTAAAAAGCTCAATGTCATGAAGAAATCATTGCTGTGTTGTAAGAAAAAGGATTTATGATCAATGTACTTGACACAAAGTTGAATTCATGTCATTGGTGCATCGATTAAGTTTTCCAAGTCAAGGTTATGGGTATCCTTGTTGGACATTGTACAACCCAACAAGAAAAATATTTTGTAAGCATGTAATTGCATGTGTCTTGTTGTAAACAAAAGTCCTTCCTACAACAAACAATTTATGTAGGCATAGTGGAAGATTCAAAGAAAAATTATGATCAATAAAGAAAGAAGAAATATACATTAATGAAGATGGAGTAGAAAGAAGGAGACAAAGAGATGAAAATAAGACTCTGTGAACAATAAAGAGGTAGACTCCATGACAAAGGAAGATAATAGAGAAAAGTTCAAGCAAGATACATAAAGAAGATGATGCAAGATGAAGATAATGAGAGAGAACTAACATATAAGAAAAAGTGCAAGAAAGATGTAAAAATAAAAGTGTGACATAGAGAATGTAACCATGAACTTGAGAAAAATAAGGTAAAAATAATGAAGCATATTTAAGCAACAAAAGAGAATAAACCAAAAGGAAAGACGAGAGAAGCAAAAGAAGAAGATATTGATATAGTCAGAAGGATATGAAGCAAGGTAAGAATAATAGTACCATGTGTTCAATATTGAGATGCAAATGCAATGAATCAATAAAAAAAACATCCCTAAAAATTTTAATGGTCCCTAATGTTTTTTTATATAAAAATGAAATTTTTTTATTTGATATGGAAAGGAAAGATCTAAATTAGAATGAATGTAAATTTAATGTATGTGAGTCAATGTGATGTAAGCCTGATAAGGAAATTATACTCCCATTGAAGAGGCAATGGTGCCCAATAAACACTTGTCATGAGAGAGGAATTGAGGTTCAATAACCACTTATTGTGAGATAAAAGGTATTGTGGTCATTCAACACCATTTGATGTAATGCCTATTTGTGGTAAGCTGAAACCACCTAATATTTGTATGGTTAAGGGTAATCCAATAAAACATAGGATATGGTTATAGGTAAGCCACAAAACCCATTTTGATGAATGATTATGTAGGGGGAGGTGAATGTTAGGTATAACTATATGTTGTTGAACCATGTACAAGAAAAGGTTTCCTAAAGAACCAACAAATACATCGAGAGGCAACCCATTATTCCAGTGGAAGGTTACTTTTTTATATGGACTTCAACAAACGCACTATTTATGCTTTTAAAATATAATATGGAAGTTTAATATGGAAATAAAAGACCAAATAAGAAGAATGAAAAAGACCTAAGATAAAGATGGGACCAATTCAAAGGACAATGGAAGATAGAAAAATCACAAATACTCGTTAAGGGAAAAAATTAAGGAATAACTCTTGCATGTGATTTATAATTAATATCCAAAATTATATGATGAAATTATAATGCAGTAGTCTGACCAAAAAATTCTACATAAGAATGAGATATTCAGAGAAATGATAAATGTTAGGGATGAAGATTGCTTAAACGATTTATTGAGGGATTCATAGAGATATTGTGGAGAATGGTTTGAACCAAAAACCTAATTCTAACATAATTTTTATGGTCAAATATCATTATATGAAGTGATCATTTATACAATGAACCCATATGGGAATGTTTAATATAAACCTTTGTGTCCCTTGTTTCATGTTTGAATATTATAGACAACAAGTAGTATTGGAGCCACAATTATATTAATGGAGTGCAAGAGATTGAAGTATGTACATGGGTAAAACATTTATTGGAATTTTGCACAAGAGAAGGAATTGTAAAGTGTTGCCTCTAGTGTTTGTATGTGTATGTCGACTATAACAACAATGGTAGTGGTTTTAAATTGAATCATTCATGAAATATGTTGGGATTAAATAAATAAAGGGGGTGGAGGAAATATTAGACTTATAAATGTGATGAGGGGTCGAGCACTGGTGTATGGACTATGTGTGACCCAAATCTAGCAACATTGTGTTAGGATGAGCCAAATGGTTGGCCCATTTCGAGCTCAAATTTGTTTCGTGTTCAATATAACGAAGTGTTGTGTGTCGTCAAATTCTATGTAACAACTCCAGAAGTTTCTTACATCAATTTCTCCAACTTGGTTGAATGATGCATTTTGATTATGAAAGAATAGATTTAAAATATTGAAGACAATGCACCAAAACCCTTATTGTTGTATCACATGAGATCATTGACGGGAGTTTTAGAGATGATGAACTAGGCAAGTAAGCTAGTTTTCATCTCTATTGTACAGATCACCATTGCATTTTTTTCATTAGAAAATAGTATATTTCAACACAAGTATGGCTGGAGATTGTTACAAAGTGCCTAGTTGCAAAAAGTGCCCAATTTATTTAAAATTATTTGGCTCCACATCTTTCATATTTAAAAAATAAATTTTCTACTACTATTGAGAAGTGCTTGCAAGCGAATCTGTATATATATTGTTATGACGCCACTTTGTATAAGGCATTGTAGGATGATGCACAATTCAATATATCTTCCAGTTAGCATTGCATTACTCAGGAATGTACACTACCAAAATTGAGGTTCCCAATCACTCAGAAGTTTACTTGAGTATTTTTACTAGGAGAGGTGCCACCTATAAATGGGATTTCTATGATGATATTATGTTATGCAACCAACTCACAAAATAGAAGAAAAGGTAGATCAATGACTTGGAAATCAGCCTCTTCGAGGGGCAAACCTCCTTTACATTACATAAATGAAAAATTATTGGATGATTCAAATGAAAAAAACCTACTTTCTATATATAGGAATCTAAGGGTTCCCCATATAATCAGAGCCTAGATAACAATAATAATGTAAGGGCACAAACATAACAATAGTGGGCTTCTATGGGGAACAATAATAACACTATGGGGACTACATGGGCACAATAATAGCAATAAGGGGCTACACTAGTATTATAGGGACCTAACATGCCCCTCTCCTTCAAAAAAAGTGTTCTCCTCAATGCTTGGGTAGTTCTTGTTTCTTCTGTATAAAATTCTCATCCTCCCATGTGGAATCTTCAACGGGTAAGTTCTTCCACTTGATGAGATACTCTGAAATTGTTTGATTTTGTTGCTATCAAGCTCTTGTTTCCATGACTGCTTTAGGTTCCAATATGATTTTTCCTTCCTTGTCAAGTTCTAGAAATATTGTTTGATTTGGGAGTTTGTCACCTTTAACTATCTTTACGCATGAAACATGGAAAACTGGGTGCACTCGGGAATATGTCGGAAGCTCCAATTTGTATGCCATGGTACCAATATTTTGCAACACCTTGTAGGGACCATAGTACTTTGTCAATAATTTATTATCCTTCTTAGCTTGTTTGAGGGACATTTTTTTGCATGGTTGTAGCCTTAAAAATACCCAGTCGCCTACATCAAACTTCTTTCACTGTGATGTTGATTTGCTTGTTGTTTCATTCGATTCTGCGCCAAAGTTAGGTCATCCTTTAAGAGTTGGAGAAATTTTTGTTGATGCTCGATGTGATATTCCACTGCTTGAACCATATAATTATATCTTAAAGATGATGTGATGGACGGTGGATGATATCCATAAAGTTCCATAAATGGGGTCATTTTTGCTGCAGTGTGGAAGGAAGTGTTATACCGCCATTCAACCATAGGTAACCACTCGACCCATTATGTTTGTTTATCAGATACAAAGCAACAAATATATTCTTCCAAATATTTGTTCACTATCTTAGTTTTCCCACCAGATTGAGGATGATAAGATGAGCTATGAGCTAGTTGAGTACCCAGACAAGTAAATAATTCCATCCATAAATTTCCAGCGAAAATGGGATACTTTTTTTCCTACAATAATCTTTGGGTTTCCATGTAGATTTCGAATTGTTTCTATAAATTTAATAGCAACTGTACTGGCTTTAAATGGATGAGATAATGCACACAAGTGTATATACTTGGTAATTCTATCAATTACCACCATGATGACACTCTTTCCTTTAGACTTGGATAAACCTATGATAAAATCTATTGAAACCTCCTCCCAACGTTGACTTGGAATGGATAAAGGTTTTAGCAGACCCTAGGTCTTAATTGTCTCAACTTTATTTTGTTGGCAGACCAAACATTCCGCCACAAACTTTTGAATATCAGATTTAAGGCTATCCCAAAAAAATTGACACTAAGTTAAGTTTTTAAAAATCTCAAGTGTCCTCCTAAGGGAGAGGTGTGTAATTATAAAAGAATATTTTGTTTTGTTTGGAAATTCTTACAAAGATATAAGTGATATTTTTATCATAATGAATAATTTTTCCTGCTAAATGTATCAGAAGTACTAGGATCTTGCTGCAAATCTTGAATGAATGTCCACAATTCTCTGTCATTCTTCCATTCCTCCCTTGCTTCAATTATCCAATCTGGTTGGATAATAGAAATGGCATAAATAAATTCTTCCACATCCTCATCTTTTATTGAGAATGCATCTACAACAACATTTAGCTTCCCTTTTTTGTAGATGAAATCAAAGTCATAACCCAACATCATTGTGACCCATTTTTGCTGTTCTTCTAAAGATAGTATTTTTTCCAAAAATTATTTAAGACTATCATTATCTTTTTTTACCTTTAAGTATCTTCCCATTAGGTAAGGTCGCCATTTATTTAGTGCATGCAGTATTGCCAACATTTCATTCTCATAACTATCTTTCTGTAAATACTTTCCTTTGATTGGATGGCTTTCAAAATCCATAGGTCTTCCTTCTTGTATTAAAAAAACACCAATTCAATTCTTGATGCATTACATCCCACAATAAAGGTTTTTGTGAAGGTTGGCGTAGCTATGAACGGTGCTTGTCACACTTCCTCTTTAAGATGTTTAAAGGCCTTAGTTTCTTCTGGAGTCCAAGAAAATTCATCTTTATTCAATAATGTTTTTAGAGGTGATGCTATTCTCCCATAATTCTTAAAAAAATTGCGATAATACCTTGTTGACCCTAGAAATCCTCGCAGATGCTTTAGGGTTGTGGGAATTTTCCATTCCTTAATGGATTTAATTTTTTTATGGTCTACCTTAACACCCTCATGAGATACAGTATGACCTAGATATTCCACCTCCTGTACTCCAAAGAAACATTTGGAGGTTTTTGCATATAATTTTTTCTCCTCCAATAGTTTGAGCACCCTATCAACACATTGAACATGATCCTTCCAAGACTTGTTGTATATTAGTATATCATCAAAAAATACTAACACAAGTTTTCTAAGGAAGGGTTTGAAAATGGAATTCATCAACCCTTGAAATGTAGAAGGTGCATTGGTAAGGCCAAAAGGCATGGCCAAATATTCATAATGACCCTCATGAGTTCTAAATGATGTTTTCAGAATGTCTTCAAACTTCATTCTAATTTGATGATATCCTGAATGAAGATCCAACTTGGTGAATTAAATTGCTCCATGTAATTCATCTAAAAACTTAATCAATGTCAGGAATAGGAAATTTATCTTTAATAGTGAGATTTTTGAGCTCCCTATAATCCGGACACATGCACCATGATCCATCCTTATTGTGCATCAATACTACTAGAGCAGAGAAATAACTTTGACTAGGTTGAATTATACTAGCCTCTAGCATTTATGCAATCATTCAATTTCACTATTTTAGGAATAGGGATATCTGTAAGGCCTAATGTTTGGAGGAACACTTCTTGGAATCAAATTAATAGCATGATCGTGATCATGAATAGGTGGGAAGGCTTTGGGAGTCTCAACTACCTTGGAATGATTCTCCAATACTTTTTGGAGATTTGAAGAAATAGATGATTTCAATGTTTGAAACTCTAGTGAGTATAATTGTGAAACTACACCTTGTTTTTCTTTCTTTAAAAGAATTTTCATGCCATTAGAGCTGATTATATTTCCTAGTTTCCCTATGATACCCCTTAATTCAACTTCCTTTTCTTCCCCAAAAAAATTCAAAAAAATTTCTCGAAAATTGAAAGATATTGTACCCAAAGATTGTAACCATTGAACTCCTAGTACAACATCAGTTCCACCCATTAGAATGGAAAGCATTGGGATATTCAATAAATAATCCCTTGTGGTTAGCTTGATATTATGGCACTTTCCAAAGAAATTTATAGCTCCTCCATTTTAAACCATCACTTGACACTTTGGTGCTAGATATAGGAAGCAATTCAATTCCTTGGCTATCTTACAATGAATAAAATGATGGGTACTACCTGAATCAATAAACATTATTACCTTTTTATTCTTGATATGTCCTTTTATCGTGAGATTTTGAGGAGTGGTAATTCCTACCAATGCATTAAAAGATATGGTCAGATTCATTTCTTCAATCTCTAAGATTGGTTCTTGGTGTATATCCTCTTCTTTTGAAGTTTCTTGTTCCTTTTCTTCCTCCTCTTCATAGTATATGTAAAAAAAATTCTTCTCAGCACACTTATGACCTTTAGTGTTTTTTCTATCATAACTGTAACAAATCCCTTTTTCTATTTTTCTTCCAATTTTTATGGTGACAATATTGTAGGTTGTGGAAGGCTAGGAGCAACAAGACTTCCATCTTTATATTTGTGAGTGGTAGGCTTCCTTGTTGCCATAATTTTTCTTTCGATTTTTCTTGCCAACTTGAATGCCTTATCCAATGAATCAGGTCCCCAAAGGAGAACCTCATGTTGGACGTTACCCTTTAGAGTCCATATGAAGACATCAATCTTATGCTCCTTTGGATTATCATTTACTCTTATATTCAAAATTTTAAAGTCCTCAATGTGCTCCACCATTGAACCCTTTTGTTTGAGATTTATCAATAGGCTAAAGAAGGTGTTTATTTTTGTACGTTAAAATTTGCTATCATTTCCTCCATAAAAATTTACCAAGTGACTAGTGGTTTATGAGAAAAAAGCATTCGATACCATACAAACTAATTTGGTTATAAATATAAAGTTGCAATGCATACCTTTTGTGTTTTTTTCACATTATGGAGATCAAAATATTGGTCCATCTGTAGTATCCATGTTACTGTATCCTTGCCATAAAACTTCCTCATATCGATCTTTGGAGTATAGTGGGTCTTCAATCTAGTATTGGAGTCTATGAAATAATGATTAACATTTATTTTTTTTTCATCATGAGTTTCATATACTACCTTTTCACCATTAGGAATAATTTCTTGTAGCAACATTTCCAAACCTTACGTGTATTTTGTTATACCATTCTTCAAGTCTTCCATGTTTCCTTTTAGTTTTTACTCTATACCATCAATATTAGCTTACATGCCATTCTTCAAACCATCCATTTCTAATTTTAAATCATTATTAAAACCATCCATGTCTCATTTTAAACCATCCTTCAAACCATCCATCTTAGCTTCCATTTCATTTTTGGTTACTCTTTGTGAGAGTGAAATGTGTTGCATTTGGTCTCGTAATTTTGATATATCATGCTGCACTTCTTCCTCTTTGTTTAGTCAATTTAGTGTCTTGAATTGATAGCATAAATTATCAACCAGGGCTTGTAAACTGATGAGGTATACTTGCACTATATGTGCCTAAATATCCTTATTCTTATTTCATTGTTTTTAGTATCTTGTTGATGTTTTTGAGTTTTGCTATGTTTGAGTTTTAGTATGCTATTCTATGTTCAAAATATGACATCAAATCTATGTCAAAAATAAGGAAAGAAAAGATAACCTTAGACTCAAAACAGAGTGTAATGGTAAATTATGTCCCTAATTAGGAAAATGATGAAAAAAAGAGCATTCTAATCTATGGATGTCCTAGCTTGCAAATGAACATGAAATGTAACTCAGGACATTATATTTCAACTTGATCCTTTTAATTAGAGGTTTGTTGGAATAATTTGTGAAAGAGATTGAACTCCAATGTGATGAGGATCTTCCTAAAAATAGACAGCAACTTAAAATATTATAGTGCAATCTTATTCATATGATAGAGATATTTTGGAACAACTTGAGAAGAAAATTGCTATAATATGCTAAGGATCTCCTATGAATATTTGAAACTACTTATGACATTATAACTAGATCTCGTTCATCAGCTAGAGATTTATTGGAAGATTTTATTGAAGGAGATTAGATATAATGAGATAAGGATCTTCTAAACAACAAGTAACCCACAGTATTACATTTAGGTCTTTTCTGTGATTTAGAGATTTATTGGAACAATTTTGAGAAAAAGACTATTTGTAACAATATGAGGATTTTCTGTCTAATTTCATAATAGAAAATGCTAATTAACTCAACATAGTACAACCAAATCTCATTCATATAATAGTGATGTGTTGGAAAATATTTTAAGAAAAAGAATGGCTGTAAGATAATGAGGATCTTTTAATCTAAATAACAAAAGCTAAAGTACTGGTAACTCAGGATGTCACAATTAAATCCATTCATTGAATAGAGGTATGTTGGAAAAGCTTTGAGAAAAGACTAACTATAACATCATGAGGATCTGTTAGTTAAACAAACAATGCAATACATGATACTAAAAGATATGAACTCAGAAAACTTTATAAGTAAGAAATATAACAACATAGAATTAAAAGCTACTTATCTAGAAAGCATGTAGAAGCCTCCTTGGATAGCAGGGGCCCTCTGCTATCAAATTGGCATAAAAATCTTTAACTCCTCAAGTTTGTCTTCAATACAAAATCCGTGTTATGCTTCTTTTATTATCAAAAATACTTCAAAACAAAGTATCACAGTATTGGCAAAATAAAAGTTAACTTGTTTTCTCGGTCTCACCGAGCTAAATTTATAGGCAATTACATAACTGATATTGAATGAAAGTAGGCACAAGTGTATTCTAAAGTCAAAATCAAACTAAAAATACTTCTTAGGATTCGTGATTTTCTGAAAGCAAATCAAGAGTCCTTATCCTTATAAAAATATGTTTCTCAGACTTTTGGTTTGACCATGTGCATAAGCATCTCCAGTTATTGACTCAGCCTTCGTGGATGACAAGGAATGATGTAGGAAAGATTTAGAATCTAGCCATATACGACTTTTCTTCAGATGACACCTATAGTATGTTCAAAAACCAAAATGGCTACGGAATGTGTAACTGGCTACAGAATGACTGCATTCTGTAGCTAAAACTGCTTAGAAATCATTAAGACAACAAAACCACAAAAGTACAACAAGTTAGTCATTGCATGTATTCCTTAAGTGATTTTAATAATTCTTATTGATCTTTAGGTCTATAAAATGACAGAAAGGAATGATAAGATGAAGTGGAATTTGGCAAAGGAGAAGACACTTTTAGGGCTCAACATACCTCCACTGCAAAACTTTTGCATGTCCTCATGCAATTTCATTCCATTTGTACTGATACTTCTGCAAGAACATCTAACCTCCTTTTTCTACTTCTTTTGGTAGTTAATGCCATCTCGGGTTTCCTCATGAGTGTTTTGAACTTCAGATTAATGAATGCCCTGTTCAATTTCCTGTTTCTTTTCTTCAACTTCTTGCTTGCTTTGTATATTACTTCCATCTTTTGAGAGAGAGTGATATTAATGTTGTTTTCCAATTTAACCTGCTCCCTTAGGGTTTCATTTTAATTCTTAATATGGTTATTTAGTATCTCCAATTCATAATTGTCTATTTTTAATATTTAAATTGGAGGTTCTTGTAGACTGGGGGATCTTTCTTTGTTCTCTGAGGCTTTTCTCTCTAATGATTCCACATGGTCATAAAATTGATGTTGAGCTAGATCTACATATGGGGTTCCTCTACCACGGTTTTCTTTATATTGGTATACAGGAGATCTGTCAACTGGTTTCTGGATTGGAATTTCTTCTTCTTCAAAGGTTATGATTTCAATTCCCTTAATGCATGTCTTTTTCATCATGCCTTTAAACCAGGAGTTTCTTCTCAATTTGGGTGGATTTTCATCTTTTACATCCTCTCCTTCAACACATTTATTTGTTAATTCCTCCTTCCTTTTGTTCTTGAGTTTATTCCTGATTTTTACCAACTTTTCAAAGCTTATTTCATCACTGTCTTCCTATTTTGATACATTAGGCTTGATTTCAGTAGTTTTAACATCTTTTCCTGTCCTACTTCTTCTCACAGGTTTTTCTTTAGACAATGTTTCTCTTGGTTCTTCAAAATGGTTCCTTAGGAGGAATTCATCCCAATTATCTCCTATCTTCTTCAAATGATACTCGATTAACATTTTAATTAAGCCATGATGATGTAAGGTAGTTTCTAAGAACTGAAGCCTTTTCTGGACATTTGAGGACATCCTTTTCAAACTATTAAGTAGGAAAAAGGGCAGATTTATTTCTTCATCTAGAAAATTCATCATGAGTCTAATATGATATACATACAAAGTGCCAAATCTGCCTTCCCGAGTTATGAAATTTTGTAAAATTAATAGCATATTCCTCCATTTATTCTTCAAAGATGAACTAGGAATACCTTTCTTAAACACTGCAGTGTCCATACCTGGGTTTTTTAGCATTTTTATCCAAGCCTCATTATGAAATTCTTTGTTTTTAAACCAATGTTCTCCCTGTCTTGGTAGCTCTGTTGCTTCTTCTATGAATGAATTTATGATGGTGAATTTGATATTCCCAATCTCCACTTATGATCCATCGAACGACCTAGCAAATGAATTTGTGATTTCCTTGTGGAATCCATTAAACTTCTCTATAAAGCTCAGCCATCCAGCCTATTGTAATAACCCTTTAATCTGAGGGTATCCTTCTAAATACTTAGTTCCAATTGGCTCTGACCTTACAATAAGCCCCATTTCTTCTTGATAAAGATTACTTCTCTTCTCTAGCTTCAATTCACTGCTTTGTTCCTGTTCTTCTGTCCAAAGCAAAAGCAATTGTGAAGGGTTGTCTTACCCTAAAATGACTTCCCTACAGATGAGGATTGGCTACGAAAAGAAATAACAGTGAATGGATGTGAACGGAATAGGGTAGTGGTAAATCATGAGGATAATCGGGTGTAAGAGTTTGATATGGGATGAATGACCGTGAAGAAATCTTATGAATATTTTAAAAATCATCAATGAATGCTACGGTCTGATGACGTGACCTAATAGGTCACTTCTAAGTTCTGACCATTAATTTTCAATTAATGATGATTTGTTATGGAGCGGGATGAAATGGATTTGGTCAAGGAGTGTTTATGATAGGGGTTTGATCAATTCGAGTCATAAAATAACTTAGGAAAACATATGACCTAACCACATTATATCTTTAATGATTTGTTATCAAAATAATTTCACACAATTTTACCTTAGCCCTTTTTAAAATTTTTCTACTTTGATGTGCTTTGTCTTTCATCTGAAAAATATTGATCTTTTAGGCTCCATAATCTTCTTTGACTCATCCTCTGTTTGCTGGAGTAGGTTTTGAAGAATCAATTAGCTGTAGAATAGATTTGGCTGCAAAACAGGTAGCTATAGAATGTACCTATAAAAACTCTGAAATATGAAATGGAATGAAGTGAAATGTGGATGGAATGAAGTATGGAATGGAATGAAGTGAAAATGTTGATGGAGTGAAGTATGGAATGAAATATGGATAAAGTGATATATGGATGGAATGAATGAGATGGATCATGAATATGTATAGTGAATCTGCAACTTATGATTTTATGATACTTAATTGTAGAAAAGAACAATTTTGAAAATCTAAAGTGTCAAAAAAATTTTGATTTTCACCTTAGATTTTCTATATAAACATGCCAATCAATGATTGGTTTTCATGTTTATACCTTTATATATATAGATATATATATATATATATATATATATATATATATATATATATATATATATATATATATATATATATATATATCATGATTGAAGAAAAATACAATTAAGTTAGTGAAGAAGAAGAATTCTTATTCACTAACTTCATATCAATGTTATCTTGAAATTTCTTCACAAATTCCTCTCTTGAAAGTGGCTTATGATGTTGGGAAAAATACTGAGAGGGGGGGGAGGGGGGTGAATCAGTGTTTAGGACTTACTCAGAACTTTTTACTTTTTCATTTACTAAAACCCATACGCTACTTTGCTAAGCCCAACTCGCGTATACACGCGGATATCCTTCATAGAACTTGCGTATACACAAAGATCTTATTATGCAGATAATACTTAACTTAGATCTTTGAAACATTCATTCATATGATGTTTAGTTAATAGTAAGCAAGTGCAGTAATAACAGAATAAACCATCACACATAAGCATCACACATGAACACCAGGATTTAAGGTGGAAACCCAAGTCGGGAGAAAACCACCGCTGCCGTCGTCTCAGTCTTCAATATTTATTATATAAAGAAAACATGTTACAACCATGTACTGGTGCAGACTCATACTAGCACGCAGGCACCCACCTACAGAAGGCTACAACCTTCTCTCATTTACTAGCCTCTCCTGGAAGGGAGCTACAACCCCCTGCTCTCATTTACCAGCCTCTCCTGGAAGGGAGCTACAACCCCCTGATCATACAGAAGGCTTCAACCCTCTGACCCACTGCCGACCACGTTTCATCAATTTTCACACTGGATCAAACAGTTTCAACGCAACCCTTTGTTCAATTATCAACAAACATATTTTCCCAATTCTTCATTACAGAACAGTGAGACCACTGTAACCTAATCATCAGAAGTGATCCAGACTTCAGAGAATATATGCATTCAACATCCCGTGTATCCTTCTGTGTATATTAATCTTCAGAAACTTCAACTGTCATATGCACCGGATCCATATGTGTTCTTCAGCAGGCATGCGCTAGCTCTTCATCATTTCTTCTGTTGAATAATCTCAAGACTCATCATCTTTAGATCAATATCTCGATGGGTGCATTATGGACTCAGAATTATCAATTAAGCACGTCATCTGTCCATACAGATATTCCTCTGAATAATTCCTTCTTCGTCAACACTCACACCTCAATTGCCCCTCGAATAGTAATCTTTGTCCTTTATATATTTCTCGCCTTTATTAAAACCATGAGTCAAAACCACGAATCGCTAATGGTATTCCTTTTACAATATTTCCAACAGATTGGCCCTCGGGGTTTTTATTTCTTATTAATTTGTTTATCAAGTGATAAAAAAATGTATTTACAACGATTTAACCCCTTATGTATAACCCTTCGGATTTTATAAATATTATCCAACGCTTGAAAATATTTTAAAACTCAATCCACCAATCAATTTTCATTGCATAGTCATCATTACATCACTACAGGGGCTCTTGCGGTACGGATGAAAATTTTTGGCTGGTGCCCCCGCACTTAATCTCCACCGTCGATTTCCGGTCAACGCTTGATTTCTTGTTCAACTGCGGAGGCACCCCTTCTGGTTTTTTTTTTTAATATTTACACTGCCCCCGTAATATTATTTTTAATTCGATTCCGGGCTTTGTATAAAAAAAGCAAATGCTTTCGAATAGTTTAATATTTCAATAAAACTTTGAATCAAATTTCATTCTTTGACCTCGGGCCCACATCGCAGTCGGCGGATCGACGGTGTCAAACAAAACTTGGGATTATGATTGATCAACCGGATGCGATGACCACATAAAACATGGCCCATAGCGCAATCGGGTCCGAACTTTGAACAAATGCAATCGGGGCACACAATAGAAAAGTTCCGATTGCGATCAGGACATGGATGCGATTTGCACATATTAACTCCGGCATATAACTGGATCGGGTCCGCCACTTCAATCGCAGCATATTACAAAAGGCGTGCGATCAATCAGAAAGTTCCGATTGCGATTAAGATCCCGGATGCGATTGAACCTATTAACTCCATCGTATAACGCCATCGGGTCCGCCAATTTCAAGGTGCAATCGGGCCCAACACTTAAGAGCTTCCGATTGCGATTGGGAACTTGGATTCTATTAGCAATAAACTGTGGCATATAACTCGATCGGGTCCGGCCTTTGATCAGAGCACATAAAAAAGCTCCGCCGATTGAACCTTGTGATTCCATTAAAACATCGCCACGTGGTCAAGTGGACCCACGGACCTTCGCTGCTGTGGTGGGGGCGATTTATATAAGGTTTGGTTGTATGTTTTATATACAACCGTTCCATTGCAGAACTCTACACATCCACAAGACAATTGATTATTGCGATTGGCGATTGTGATTGGATCGCATCGCAAATCTTCATATCAACAAGACACTTCACCAAAATAACTTTTCTATTTCGATTGACATATAAATGGTGGGGATCACTTGTCCCGCAAATTCAGAAATAAAATGACTTCTGCCTATTTAAACAAATTTCCCATTCTAGTTGTTGAGGGCTTTAAAAGCCCAAAATGACTGTCTTTAATAAACTCTGCTCCTCGTTCCTTTCTCCATGAAACCCAGTCAGCGATTCCGAGGGTCTCCACTCCTCTAGTCGCTTGACATATGCTACCCCTCCGGAATTGAGCTCCCATCCATTATGCAAATTCATACAGCAGTTATATAGATCAATACAATGTCATTATGTATTCAACTTCGCGTTCCGTCATCACCAAGTGTTCCGCTACTTCATTAATCTGTGCCATCTCCCATCAACTCCCTCATTAGATATAGAGTATCATTCAAGCCTTCCAATTACACAGGACATTATTCGACTCTATTACAAAGATTATTCATAAAGAGGTTCAGGGGATTCCACACAAGAATTACATCAGTTAATACCCATATCCCTAACTCTGCAATAATGATTTCATTCCTCTCCGGGCCCCGTAGGTATCCTCTGCCCATTATGAAATTGATCACACAGGTCATATATATTCCAAATTTACTCAACCATACTTAACACAATTCCACAGTTCTTTATCAACATAGCCAGATATTCAATTTGTCCTTGTCTAGCAGCTCTCCCTTTTTCCATCTCCTTTGAAAACTGTATTAAACCCCTAATTCAACTCTACTGCTAACTCTACTGCTCTGTCTCTAAATCCTCTGTTTCATCTGCTGCCTCTGCTACCTCTCTGTCTCTTTTTTCCTTATGGATAGATTAGGTGCTGCTCCTGTCTTCTCTATTTGCCTTGTTGCTGTTCAGATGCTCCTCCTTTGCTACTTCCTTTGCCTCTGTTTTCCCTGATGTCTCTGCTGCCTTTCCATATTTCCAATCAACTTTATCAAGTAGGTTTCCATCAAGGACAACACTCTGCATCATATTGCCAACATATGATACAATTTCAGTCTGTGTCCATTTACAATAAAAGCTACCTTTCCTTCATCTATTTTCCCGATTTTTATTGCTCCATTTTCAAATATTTTCACAATCTCATATGGCCCAAGCCAATGAGTTTGAAATTTACCTGAAAAATCCTTGAACTTTGAATCAAATAAGAGGGCCTAGTCACCTTCTATAAATTTCTTTTCCTTGATGTACTTATCATGCCATCTAGTCCTTTATTGTTGGACTAGGTTTGTTCTCTGGACTGAATCTTGTTTGATCTCATCCAATTCATTAGTCTGCTCCAATCTGTGCTTCTGTGCTTCTGTTAGATCAAGTCCTAACTGGACTGCCATTTTGAAAGTTTGGATCTGAAACTCTATGGGAAACAAGACTTGTTTTCCATAAACAAGTTCATAAGGAGTGTGACATGTTGTGTTTCTCCATGTAGTTTTGTAGGCCCATAAGGCTTCAGGAAGCCTTTCTGCCCAATCTCTTCTATGTAAATGAACAACCTTTGTTAGGATCCCTTCAATGAATTTATTGGTAGATTCCACTTGGCCATTTGCTTGTGGATGGTAGGGAGTAGATTTTCTGTGTCTGATTTTGTATTTTTCTACCATTTTCTCCACTAGATTTGATGTGAATTGAGCTCCTTGATCTGTAAAAATTTCTCTTGGGACACCAAAACAAGTAAAAATATCCTCAAAAGGAATATTGACTACAGATGCTTCAGTAGCAGAAAGTAATGGTTTCGCCTCTACCCATTTGGTAACATAATCAGTGCAAACTAATATATATTTCTTTTTTCTTGATGGAGGATTAATAGGTCCTACAAAATCCAAAGCCCATTTCTCAAAGGGTTCAATGTGTACCTAAGGTTGCAGTGGAATCTCACTTGAAGGAGAAGGTTTCCCTACCCTTTGGCAGCTGTCACACCTTTTAACATACTCTTTAGCATCCTTAAAGAGGGATGGCCAATAATATCCTAAATGAATGATCTTATAAGCTATCCTCTTATCAGCAAAGTGTCCACCACATGGTTCATCATGACATGCCTTGAGAATCTCAGGCATCTCATCTTCTAGAACACATCTTTTGATAATGAAATTTGGACCTGTTTTGTATAACTCATTAGCAATCCATGAATATTTTTCATTGTCATAAATGATATTTCTTTTATCTCTTGTAGTCATAATTGAAGGAAATTTTCTTGAAACTAGATAGTTAGAAATATCAGCAAACCAAGGAGTTTGAGTGGTAATTGCAAAAAGATATTCATTAGGGAATTTGTCTTCAACTAGAGTATTGTCTTTAATGTTTTGGAATCTAGATAGGAAATCAGCTACTGTATTTTGTTTCCTAGGCCTATCTAGAATAGTGATATTAAACTCTTGTAAAAGAAATAACCATCTTGTGACTCTGCCATTAGTAATTGATTTGTTCATTAAGTACCTAATTGCATAATGATCTGTGTGAACAAAAGTTTCATAGCCTGTTATATAGTGTCTAAATCTATTTATGGCATGGACAACAGCTAAGAACTTTTTTTTAGTTACAGTATAATTTAACTCTGAAGGAGTCAAATTTTTACTTGTATAGTAGATGGCATAAGGAATCAGGTCTTTTTGTCCTAATACAACTCCTAAAGTTGTATCTAAGGCATCTGTTGAAATATGAAAAGGTAATTTCCAGTTAGGTCCCCTTAAAATAAGTGCTTCAAAGATTTTTTTTTCAGGGTTTCAAAGGCCAACTTGCAGTCAGGATTCCAATTGAATTCACAGTCCTTGGTAAGTAATTTGAAAAATGGAGATGCTATCTTGGTGAAGTTTTCTACGAATCTACTATAATACCCTGTAAATCCTAGAAAACTCCTAACATCTTTTTGACAACTTGGAACTAGTAGTCTAGAGATGACTTCAACTTTTGACTTATCAACTTCAATCCCTTCTCCTGAAATGTGATGTCCTAGAACAATCCCTTCAGTAAACATCATAAAACACTTTTCATGACTTCATGAAATATTTGCTTCTTTACTGTTAGCCACCTATATTTTTCAATCATATCAGCTGGTGGCTAAATTTTCTTTTGCAGCCTTCAAGAAACAAATTCAGGCCTAAAATTGTTGGTACTTGAAGTCTGTTGGTAAGGTTCCAAACTACTGATTGGTTCTATATGCCCTTTGTCCTCTCTGCCTCTGATTCCCCAAGAAAATCCAAGTCAAATATTGCTGCATCCTCCTCCTCTTTCCTCTCCCCCTTCTTCCATCTTTCCTTCATTTCTTCAAGTCTCCTTTCACCCATAAAAAACTCCATCAAACCATTTTATATTCCTTATTCCTCCTTTAATCTCATTTCCTAAGGTTAAAACCCACTTTTTAACCTATCGGAACCTTTCTCCTTTTGCAAAAATCATTTAAAAACCATAGAAAAACATGCGTTTATGCTAGGTTTTGTTCTTTGGCCAAGCTCCCCCTTTCCGTTTCCGCCTTCATATCCCCCAAATAACCATCTCACAAGACCGCCAGCGCTTTTAACCCTCGTGAATAATTTATCACCCGAAAAACATTGAAAACCTTTGTAAAACGCAAAGTCGGGTTTCTTTTATTTTTCCACCAAAGAAATTATATTAAAACTCGGCCGTCGATCTGTCCCTCGGATCGACGGCGCGGAGTGTATCCCGTCATCTGGTGGACCCCCCCCCCCTTTTCGCCGCGCTGGTTTTTATTTTCCGCCTGTTTCATGCCCGCACCACCTTTCGTCCGGAAGCGGTTTTATGCCGTCGGCCAGCGATCCCACACGCTGGCCGACACGTGTTCTCCACCTCACCCCCAAAACCGTTGTTCCATGTCTATTCCCCGCGCGTTAAGCCTCGTCCTATGGCCCCGCAGCGGGATTCATCCCCACCGTCGGATCTGGGCCCTCCCATCCGACGGTCACTGATCACCTTTTCCGCTCACCCTTTAACGAACTCGCCCGCCCGTTAAATCTTCCCTGGCGCGTTCAAGAGTCGATCCCTGCCGTCGATCTCCGCGGATCGACGGCTCTCATTTGTTCTTCCGATTCCGTTGTACAGTCCACCTTTTTCCCCGTTGACTGTCCAAAATTCTCCCAACCGTTGATTGAAATATGATCAACGGCTCTGATCGCTCAAATTCTCCCGCACGCCCTCCGATGCAGTCTGTCCATATAACGCAGGATTTCCTCATTTTTCTTTTTTTTTGCAGGTTTTGAAGGTTTTTCTTCATGTTCCATAAAGATCTGAAGGATGGGGGTGACGACTCCGGTCCTTCCAATTTATCCAGGGAATCAATCAGACGGAGAAGAACAATGATGTCTACAAAGTTCCATGAGCTTTGGTTGCCGCATATCCCTGTAAAGCTCGAAGAATGCCATCGATATCGGAGCAGAGGAAGAGTATCAGATTTTGAAGACAGAATGAACCAGAGCAGTAGTTTTATGAATAAATTGGCGGGGATTACGGCTAAGACGATTACCAAAAGCCTAATCCCCGGCTCAGAACACGGATTAAAGCAAAACCTAAAAGTGCTCAGCAGACAGATCGCCTCCACCGCCATACTTTGAGGCGAATTGATTCCTCAACCACCACAGTGCCACCTATTGCCTCAGAATGCTCAATCAGAGGATGAATTTATTGAACAGGATCAGATATTATGCCTCGAACAACCAAAGAAGTTATTGCTGCACCGGATTTCAACGACAGAATGTTTGCAGAGTGACCCTAACAGTACGCAGAGCCTCAAAGGTCAACATAAGCTCTCTTCGAGCTTACTTCTTAAGTATAAACACATTAATGCAATGTAACACCTATAGAAATTCTTCATCGAACCTCACGGGTTCAGGAAGACATTAATTCTGCATTGATTGTATTTAAGATCTTTTCATCAGATCTCACCTCCTCATCCTTCTATAAATACTTCAATAGAAGATGAGTGAGGGGTTGGTTTTTTGTTAGTTGGTTGTCAATGTAATTTCTGAAGCGCTATAGCTATTTCTGAGTGGAAACTCTTGACTGTAAATAGTGGTTTCATAGGCTCTTGGAGCTCTGCTTGTAACAAATAGGTTAGGTTGTGAAGAGAGATGTACAAACATTGACTTCAAAGATTGTGTAACTGCTCAAATGCTGCCCATTTGATAACTTTGATTACAGGGGATCCTGGCATTTTGCTTAATAAGAAAGGCTCCCCACCGTAACTTGTCATTTTATTGCGCTTTTCAATTTGTTTCATTTTCCACCACAGTTGAATGAACAAGTAATGGTTAGAATCATTAAAATTTCATGAATTTTCCAAGGAAAATTTTTTATCCCGATGTTTTTTTTTCTTTATTGTGTTATTGAATGATTTAATTCTGGCCAAAGACAGAGATGCCCATGCCCTTACCGTCACCGAATGTTGTTTAAAACACTTTCAACATATGGTGTGTAAGGAATGAATTATGAAATCAGTGTTAGTCTTAGTCCCTTTCTTGCTTGCTCAACTATTTTTCTGCTTCCTTAGGATGCAGTCAAAAGTCGTACTGAAGCTAAAGCACCTATCGCATCTGGGCTATCCCTGCATATTCTCAGGATTGTCCTGAGGTTAACTAAGTAAAGAAGAACTAAGATGAGGAGAAAGGTGAGCCCTGCCCGCTAGTCTCTGCTCCAAAGGTTGCCTTCAAGTTTCCCTTTGTTTTTAATTTGTTTTCTATTAGAAGTGTATCAAAGGCTGGATAGTTTCAAAGTACTTACCAGATCCTAGTTTGCTTCTATGTTTTTCTTAAGTGCCTGGTCAAAGGCTGGCTAGTTTCAAAGTACTTACCAGATCCTGGGCTGCTCTTTGTTCTGCATCTGTTAAATTCCCTTTCTTGTTGTATCACCCCATTCCATAAATCAAACTTCAAAGAGATCCTTAGGTCTAGATGACTTGCCCCATAGATTACTCTTGAACCTGGTTGTTTCAATTAAATTTTATTATGACTCCATAGCCCAATGGATTGAAAACTTGCCATCATCTTCTTTAGAATCAAAGCTTATTCTGTTCACTTGCAACTTCTCACCTTTGAACCTATTTGCATATAGATCTTTCCACCTCAGACGGCAACTATGTTCCACCACCTGAGAAAACCAAACAAAACCCTTGGCCTTCATAACTAGCCTAATATCATCACCCTAAACTTCAAAGACAATATCCATCTTTGTACATATTGGAGAGATCCCTCTCCGGATTCAGGAAACAGATCCAGAACTTTGTGTTAATAAAATGATGTTAATTTCGTTAATTTGATTTCTTGCCAATCTTGCTTGTTACAGACTCCAATATTTCTGCGACTCCACCTGGGTATTCCTCACTCAAGAATCTTCAATATTTTCGAGATTCATGCCAGCCTTTTCAAGCACTACCAAGAATGGTAGTACCAGATTAAGTGATTTACCTAACCGTTGACAAACTAGGTCAATCCTAGGATTCTTTTAAGTTTTTATCTAACCTTTGAAAATCAGCTAGCTTAGCCATAAGGATAGACTGTCTTTGTTTCATAACCGTAGCTAAGTTTTGAGGCAAAGTTAGGACATTCTTTTAAACCACAAATATAAACAATTCAGAAAATACCAAAAACATTTCAGATTGGTAGTAAAACACTAGTTTTTGATATCTTGTATACGTCTTTGATGTGTTTTACCCTATACTCTTAGACAGAGTCTGGAAAGGGCCAGGTAGCCTCTGGATCTCATCCCCTTTAGGGGTGACATATCTGGTGAATGCCCTCCCAGTCAATTTCTGGTTAGAGTTGGTTGTGTTTTGAGATACCCTTGAAAAGGAATGTTTCACAAACACTGTGGTGGACAGTGTACTCCTCTGAAAACACTCTGAACCTTCCACCTGGCGACTCCACCATCCTGAACAGACCTTAAGACTCCACTGGGAAGAACCCTTATCATTATAACGACATTCAAACTCAGTTAAAGGACTGCAGGATTCGAATTGAGAAAACAAGATTAGTTAACCGTCTAAAGATTGTCATATCTGGTTGAGCTTCTCTTGTTCAGTTAGGTCTAAACATATAAAAATTGTGGCTCCTAAAAAGATTCACACTAGAGCCCATCCTGACCCAGACCCTCCCGAAATAGTTGATAACCCAGAAAGAATTCTCAGGAAGTCTCCTAGGATACAATCCTCAACTATTTTCAGACCTCTCCTAAGAGCTAATTCATTTCCTGAAAACCTTTCAGCTCTTCATGAATCACAAATTGACTTATTAAACCCATTCAGAACTAGGTCATTTGGTGATTTAGGTCAGTTAGATTCTGAGCCCACACGTTTATCTCCCGAAACAAGTGAAACCCTTGACAATAGAGAATCGACACCTCCGGATTTACATTTCTTACATAATCTAGGTGTTTCTCATCCGAGATCAGCTCAGAGATCTACTGTTGTTCCATCCACTTCTGTTCATATTTCATCCACTGTTCAAACCACTCCACTTCAACCTACACCTCCACTTGTAAATCCACCCCCACCACATATCATGGTAGCATGGTATGCTCCCTTAGTCCTTCCTGTACCATTAGTCAATCTTCCACAAGATTATCAGTCCAAAATTCCATTATATGATGCTAATAATACCATAATAGCATCTCAACATGTGGAGAAGATGAATGACTACTTTGACAGAAATGAAATTGATAATGAATCTGTCAAAATCAGATTGTTTGCTCAAAGTTTGGGGGGAGATGTGAGAAAATGGTTTAAAGGTTTAACCCCCCATAGTATTAACGACCTTCAAGCCTTCCATCAAACATTTTTAAACAAATGGGAAGTAAGGAAAAACCCTCTCCAAGTCCTTGCCGACTACAACAATCTCCATAGGAACCCTGGGGAAAGTGTACAAGCTTATTGTACCAGATTTAACAGTGTGTATAATGCACTTTCCCCTGAACTGAAACCTCCTCAGGGATCAGCTTTAAACAAATTTCCTGAAGGGTTTGATCCAGACATGACATATTCACTCAGAGAAAGAGTCTTTGCAACCCTTGAAGATATGCAAAGAGGTGCCCTTTCTGTAGAGGTGAACCTCATGGAGAAAAGAGCAAGGATGAAAGCTGAAAAGAGAGTATCTTTTAGAGAGGAATCCACCCCTTCTACTTCAAGCTCAAAGATGGAAAGAATGATGGAAGAAATGATGAAGAAAATGAGCATTCTAGAGAGAGCGCAAGCAAGTTTAAATCAAAACGCTCCTCAAAACAGAAACCAAAACCAGAATCAGAATCTTAGAAGAAATCAGCCTCCAAACAGACCCAGGGAAGATGATCAGTAGATCATCCCTCCCTTTCATCAGAACTTTTTAAGCGAGGTTGAGGAAACAGATGAAGCAACAGAGGATAACGATATAAACTTGTTTGGGGTAGATGATGATGACTTTGAGGTTCATTATGATGAAAAACAAGGTCTTTATACACCTTGTGATGACAGAAGAGATGATAACCAGAATTACTATCAAAACATGGAAAACGCTGTCATAGAGCCTTTAAGGGAATATGAACTCAGAAGTAAATCTAATCAACAAACCCCCAACAATAAAACCTCTGACAAACCTTCTCAAAACAACACTGCAACCAAGTCTAAAACAATAAAACAAAAGGACAAAACGGTGGCTGTTGATTCTGGTAATGGTAAAGAGAAAGACTCTCAAAATATTGAAAAGAAGAGTGCAAACATTAGTAGTACTAGCACCTCAGTTAGTACTCCTGCAAAGACAACTGTTTCAACTGTAGATAAACCAAATCAGTAAGCTGTTATTGCTGATAAAGTGGCAGTAAACAAGGCTGAAGTCAATACTCTGAAGAATCAAAACCTTTTCAGCCTAGAACAGGAAATCTCAAAGATCAAAATCTCTGTTCCTTTGACTGAGTTAGCTGCCCAACATGTATATAGGTCCAAAATCCTGAAGGCTTTGAACTTAGAAAATAATGAAGACACCCTCAATCTTAATGATGACCAACCAGAGCTTATTTTTGGTCCCGAGATTGAAGGAAAGTTCCAAGAGGGTCATATCCCTCCCTTTTATGTAAGCTTAAACGTTCATGACAAAGTTCTGCACAATGCTATGCATGACTCAGGCGCTTCCCATAATTTAATGCCAAAAGCTGTAATGGAAAGCCTGGGTCTTGAAATTACCAGACCTTACAAAGATTTGTACTCCTTTGACTCAAGCAGAGTTAAATGTCTAGGTTTGATAAAGGATCTCTGTGTTAACTTAGCCCAGATCCCAGCCAAATGTTTAGTCATGGATGTTGTTGTGGCTGATGTCCCCCCAAAGTATGGAATGCTTTTATCAAGATCTTGGGGTGCTAAACTGCAGGGAACCATGCAGATGGATATGAATTATGCGACTATCCCTGTTTTTAATCAGACTAGAAGACTTTACAGGGAATCCCACATGCAGTACACAGTGACAAGTTAGGATCGGCCTCAAAACTCTCCTCTCTATGCTATAAGCACGAGCCTTGATTCTTTCATCATGTTTAATGATGAAACACTTACGGGACAAGTCATTTCAAATGAAATGATGACTGAAATAGAGGGAGAGGGACACAACGCTGAAATGCCGGAACAGTCTATTGTGTCTGAAGATCTTAGCCAACTAAACACAAACCTTGAACTGCAAGTTATCCATCCTTTGAATTTAAATTTTGGCAGTCAGGGAGACAGTCCTCAACCCGATGAAAAACTTGAGGAATCAAAAAATACAAATTCCATTCATCAAACTGAAAATCTGCCTCTCTGGACTATGTATTTTGATGGGTCATGCACCAAAACAAATGCTGGTGCAGGTGTCTGGATCACTAACACTGAAAACAATCATGCAGAATGCATCTCATGCAAATTAAAATTTCAGTGTTCCAACAACATAGCAGAATATGAATCCCTTCTCTTAGGCTTGCATCTTTTGAAAAAGCTAGGTGCCAAGAGAATCAATGCATATGGGGATTCTGAATTAATCATTAGGCAAGTCAATGGGGAGTATAATGCAAATCACCCCAGACTTAGGGCCTACAGGAATGATGTCATTGATCTTTTGAAAACATTTGAGGAGTACACCTTATCTTTTGTCCCAAGGAAGAAAAACATTGCAGCCCACAATTTAGCCTTTGCTGCTAGAACCTGCCCAATGCTGTATGACGACACCTCTCAAATAAAATTCAGACCAGCTATCCCAGATAATAAGAAATGTTGGCAGGTATTTGATGGAGATAAACAAATAGAAGACTTCATGCAATTCAGAAATGAGTTTGAACCCCATAGTTTAGATTCAGACTATGATACAGACTGCAGTGAAGAAAATTTTCTTGGTGAAGAAGAACCATCTCCACAGCTGGTAGATATAAACCATCAGACTATCACATCCACACACCAAACATAATTAAGTCCAAAACCTGAAACAGAAGAAATGGAAACTTTGCATTCTGATAATGATAGTCTGCCCAAGGGTTTGGCCCCTCTAGAAGAACTGTTTGATTTTGATGATGTGGCCAACAAACCAAAACTGGAACCTGTGGAGACTGAGGTGGAGGAATGTAATATAGGCAGTGAGGAAAAATCGAGATTGATTAAACTGTCTAAAACTTTACCAGCTCACATTAAACTCAAATATTTGGAGCTATTTAAAGAATTTTCTGATGTTTTTGCATGGAGTTACGAAGATCTTAAATCCTATGACACTGAAATAATACAGCACAAAATCCCTCTTAAAGAAAACCAAAAACCATTCAAACAAAAACTGCGCAGAATCAACCCTGTCCAGTTGCCATTGGTTAAGAAGGAAATTATGAAGATGCATGATGCTGGTATTATTGTCCCTATTAGATATTCTGAGTGGGTGTCTAATCTGGTGTCAGTTAGGAAAAAGACTGGAGAAATCAGGCTTTGTATAGACTTCAGGAATTTAAACAAAGCTTCATTAAAAGACAACTACCCTTTGCCCAAGATGGATCATATTTTGCAAAGGGTGGTGGGGTCTAAAAGAATTTCTTTGCTGGATGGCTATTCAGGGTATAATCAAGTCCTAGTCCACCCTGATGATCAATTAAAGACAGCTTTTACTACACCTTGGGGCACTTTCATGTATGTGAAAATGCCTTTTGGTTTGATGAATGTTGGAGCGACCTTTCAGAGAGCCATGGACATAGCATTCTCGGAAGAACTGGGCTTCTTCATCATTATCTATCTTGATGATGTGACTGTGTTTTCAAAAACAGATGAAGAACACTTAGAACATTTGAGGAAATTTTTCGAGAAGTGCAGAAGGTTTGGGATATCTTTGAACCCCAAGAAGACATTATTTGGTCTCCAAGAAGGTAAGATTCTTGGACATATCATTTCGGAAGAGGGTATAAAGATAGATCCCATGAGGATTGAGGCCATATTGCAAATCTCTCATCCTCGAAATATCAAAGAGTTGCAGTCTTTCATCGGAAAGATAAAATTTTTGAGAAGGTTCATCCCCAACCTGGCCGAGCTCCTTAGGAATATCACAAACATGTTAAAAAAGGATCAAGGGGTAAAATGGACCGCAGAAGCAAAGACATCTTTTGAACTGGTTAAACAAGAATTAACCAAAACACCAGTTCTCATAAGTCCGGATTTCTCAAAAGATTTTTATATCTTCTCGTTTGCATCAGAACATACTATAGCTGCTGTCCTTTTACAGAAAAATCCACAAGGACAAGAGCAGCCCATTGCATTCCTTAGCAAGGCATTGAGGGATGCCCCTTTGAGGTACAACATTATGGAAAAATAGGCTTTTGCTTTGGTAAAAGCTTTAAAAGACTTCAGGGTATACATCCTTCACTCACACATCATTGCCTTTGTCCCGAATTCAGTTGTTAAAGATATTCTAACCCAGGATCCATATGGTAAAAGAGGTAAGTGGATTGCTGTTATTCTTGAATATGATTTAGAGATTAAACCCACTAAGCTCATCAAAGGTCAGGGTCTAGCTAGGTTAATGGCTGAATCAAATTGTGAAGTTCTTGATATTAATATGATTAATGCTTTGGACGACCAAGAAGAATTCTCAACCCCCATTGTTGAAGATTATTTTGAGAATTCTCCTTGGTATACTGATATTGTTTATGTTTTTCTCAATTTAAATACACCTCCTGGTTTATCCAAAACAAAGGCAAGATTCCTAAAGTTAAAAGCTATAAACTATTGCATTATTGATAAATGTCTTTATTGGAAAAATGCTAGTGGTATATTGCTTAAATGTTTGCCTGAGTTTGATGCAGAAAAGATTAAGCAGGAATTCCATGAAGGAGAGTGTGGAGGCCATTTGTACTGGAAGTCAACAACCAACAAAATTTTGAGGGCTGGTTTCTATTGGCCTACTCTTTTTCTTGATGTACACAAACTGACAACCACTTGCCATAAATGCCAATTGTTCGAGGGCAAGAGAAAATTACTACCCCTTCCTCTGCATCCAATTACTGTTGAAACCCCTTTTCAACAATGGGGACTTGACTTCATAGGAGAAATCCACTCACCATCCTCTGCCCAACATAGGTGGATCCTTACAGCCACAGACTATTTCACTAAGTGGATAGAAGCCATTCCTTGTAGACAGGCCAATGATTCAGTTATCATAAAATTCATAGAAACCAATATCCTTTCCAGATTTGGCTGTCCTACCAAGATCATTACAGATAATGCAGCAGCATTTGGATCAAAGAAAATGGTTGAATTCTGTCATAAGTATCAGATAACATTGGGACACTCCACAGCCTATTACCCTCAAGGTAATGGACTTGCAGAATCTTCCAACAAAAGCTTAGTGAACATAATAAAGAAACTGTTAGAGGACAACAAGAAGTCTTGGCACATAAGGCTGGTCCATGCACTATGGGCTGACAGATTAACATTGAAGAAATCCATTGGTATGTCACCTTTCCAGCTTGTATATGGTACAGATGCAATTTTTCCTAACAGCCTTGGTGTACCAGTTATGAAGTTAATTCAAGAGTTGCAGACTGAAGAGAATGACATAATCAGAAGAATAAATCAGACCATCCATCTTCAGCAAACCAGGGAGGAAGTGTACCACAAAGCATTACAGAAGCAAGACAATATCAAGAAGATATTTGACAAGAGAACAAAGGCCAGTAATTTCAAAGTTGGGGACAAAGTTTTAAAGTGGGACTCCAAAAGGGAAGACAAGGGAAAGCATGGTAAATTTGACAATCTATGGCTTGGCCCTTACTCCATTCATTCAGTTGTTGGGAACAATGCATTCTTCTTACAAGAACTGAGTGGAGCAGAATTGTTTGGGGGTCCTGTCAATGGCAGGATGCTTAAGCATTACCGGTCTTAAATTATTTCATGTTTGAAGTCTTTTCATCTTTTTTCCACTATAAATATTTCATCCACCGTTGCATTTAAAGTTATGAAGAATCAAAAAATACAAAAACAAATAAAGAAAGAAAAGAGGGCAGAAATGAAAACAAGAAAGGCAAGGCCCCATGCCAAAAAAGAGAAATGAATCTGAAAGTGTGCAAGCCTAAATGCCACTCCTTGAAACACACTTCTAATTGGTCAAACTGTTTAATCTTGACTAATTAGCTTTCAATTTTCTGCTGATAGGGTAGCAAATTTGATTTTCCAAACTGTTTAATCTTGGCTTATCAGTAGATAGAGTAGGGTAGAAATGAAGGTTCAAAAAAACTCAAAATCTGAACCAAAATTTCCAAAGAAATGACTCCAAACTACGCCAATTTCTGAGTCAGAGAGAAAAGACCTGGTTCTAATTCACTCAAAACTTGAACCAGAGGAAACATAAAGATAGCTCACTGAAAAGAAAGAACAGAGCTGTGAATATGAGAGAAGGCCATAATGAGAAAATTTTCAGATCTTAAGCCTTCTGTTTTGATTTAAAATTTTCTGCAAATAATAATCTATGTGCAGCTTGTCTTTATGCCATAGATCATAGCAAGTCAAACAGCTCAATCTTGGCTTGGCTATTTTTAAATTTCTGTTGTAGAATTTAGAGAATGAAAGTTGGTTGGACTGTTTAATCCCAACAAACAGTAGAATAGGTAGAGGAATATCTGAACTCAACTGTTTAATCTGAGTTCAGGGAGAAATAAGGAATAGAAGTAGATTAGATTTACTGCTTTCAAAAGAATAAAATGTTGTGTTAAGAGTTTGCCAATCCAAGTGCACTCTGATGAAGAAAAAATGTTAGATCAGTAGGATTGAGGTAGGTAGAGGTTGTATTGATGAAATTCATCTCTTTCATGACTGACATTATTTTATCCAGAAGTAAAAAGCAAGAGCAAGTGATGGACCAGACACCAATCAACATCCCAGAGAAATCAAGTCTGAATTCTTGATGTCTTCAAGAAGACACCATCCCCAAGTGGAGCCACTGTTAGCCACCTATATTTTTCAATCATATCAGCTGATGGCTAAATTTTCTTTGCTGCCTTCAAGAAACAAATTCAGGCCTAAAATTGTTGGTACTTGAAGTCTGTTGGTAAGATTCCAAACTACTGGATTGGTTCTACATACTCTTCCTCCTTTCTGCCTCTAATGATCCATGAAAATCCTGATCAAATATTGCTGCATCCTCCTCCTCTTTCCTCTCCCCCTTCTTCCATCTTTCCTTCATTTCTTCAAGTCTCCTTTCACCCATAAAAAACTCCATCAAACCCTTTTATATTCCTTATTCCTCCATTTAATCTCATTTCCTAAGGTTAAAACCCACTTTTTAACCTATCGGAACCTTTCTCCTTTTGCAAAAATCATTTAAAAACCATAGAAAAACATACGTTTTCTATGCGTTAGGCCTTAGCCCCTCAGGCTAAGCCCGTGCTTTCTCTCCCTCCATATGTCCCTCCGCCAGAACCGTGTGCTAAAAGACCGCCAGGCGCTTAAACCTTCAGAAATAATTTATTACCCGAAAACATTGAAAACCTTTGTAAAATGCAAAGTCGGGTTTATTTTATCTTTCCACCAAAGAAAATCGTATTCAAATTCCTCCGTCGATCCGTCCCACAGATCAACGGCGCGGAGTGTATCCCGTCATCTGGTGGACCCCCCCCCCCTTCGCCGCGCTGGTTTTTATTTTCCGCCTGTTTCATGCCCGCACCACCTTTCGTCCGGAAGCAGTTTTAGACCGTCGGCCAGCGATTCCACGCGCTGGCCGACACGTGTTCTCCACCTCACCCCCAAAACCACCGTTCCGTGTCTTTTCCCCGCGCGTTAAGCCTCGTCCTATGGCCCCGCAGCGGGATTCATCCCCACCGTCGGATCTGGGCCCTCCCATCCGACGGTCCCTGATCACCCTTTCCGCTCACCCTTTAACGAACTCGCCCGCCCGTTAAATCTTCCCTGGCGCGTTCAAGAGTCGATCCCTGCCATCGATCTCCGCGGATCGACGGCTCCCATTTGTTCTTCCGATTCCATTGTACAGTCCACCTTTTTCCCCGTTGATTGTTCAAAATGCTCCCAACCGTTGATTGAAATATGATCAACGGCTCTAATCGCTCAAGTTCCCCCGCACGCCCTCCGATGCAGTCTATCCATATAACGCAGGATTTCCTCATTTTTCTTGTTTTCTGCAGGTTTTTAAGGTTTTTCTCCGTGTTCTATGAAGATCTAAAGGATGGGGGTGACGACTCCAGTCCTTCCGATTAATCCAGGGACTCGATCACACGGAGAAGAACCATGATATCAACAAAGTTTCATGAGCTTTGGTTGCCGCACGGCCCTGTAAAAATTGAAGAATGCCGATTAATATCAGAGCAGAGAAAGAGTATCGGATTGAAGATAGAATGAACCAGAGCAGTGGTTTTTTGAGAAGATTGGCGGGGATTACGGCTAAGACGGTTATCAAAAGCCTAATCCCCGGCTCAGAACACGGATTAAAGCAAAACCTAAAAGTGTTCATCAGACAGATCGCCTCCACCGCCATACTTTGAGGGGAATTGATTCCTCAACCACCACAGTGCCACCTATTGCCTCAGAATGCTCAATCAGAGGATGAATTTATTGAACAAGATCAGATATTATGCCTCGAACAACCAAAGAAGTTATTACTGCACCAGATTTCAACGACAGAATGTTTGCAGAGTAACCCTAACAGTACGCAGAGCCTCAAAGGTCAACATAAGCTCTCTTCGAGCTTACTTCTTAAGTATAAACACATTAATGCAATGTAACACCTGTAGAATTTCTTCATCGAGCCTCACGGGGTCAGGAAGACATTAATTCTGCATTGATTGTATTTGAGATCTTTTCATCAGATCGCACCTCCTCATCCTTCTATAAATACTTCAATAGAAGATGAGTGAGGGGTTGGTTTTTTGTTAGTTGGTTGCCAATGTAATTGCTGAAGCGCTGTAGCTATTTCTGAGTGGAGAACTCTTGACTGTAAATAGTGGTTTCAGGGGCTCTTGGAGCTCTGCTTGTAAAAAATAGGTTAGGTTGTGAAGAGAGATGTATTAAAACATTGGACTTGAAGATTGTAACCGGTTTGAAGCAATCAATAAAAGCTGATTTATGGGATCCTGGTCTATGCTGATGGTGATGTTATTCTCACTGTAACTTGTCATTTTATTGCAGTTTTCAATTTGTTTCATTTTCCACTATAAAGAATAGTTTAAACAGTGTTAGAATTTGCTGTATACCAGTGAATTTCTCTGGCTGAAAAATCTTTATCCCAATGTTTTCTTCTTATTGTGTTATTTAGAAATGATTTAATTCAGTCTAAGCACAGAGATGCTGGCGTTCCCTCATCTTTTCGTCACTGCTGAATGTTGTTTTTAAATGTTACTTTCATATATGTTGTGTAAGGGATGAATTGAGGAAATCAAAGGTTAGCCCTGAGTCCCTTTCTTGTTTGCTCAACTATTTTTCTGTTTCCCTTAGGATGTGTCAAAAGCTGACTAGTTTCAAAGCACTTATCAGATCTTGGGCTATCCTGTGTTATCTTGGTGATTGTCTTGAAAGTAACTAAGTAAAGAAGAACTAAGATGAGGAGAAAGGTGAGCCCTGCCCGCTAGTTTCTGCTCCAAAGGTTACCTTTCAAGTTTCCCTTTGTTTTTAATTTTTTTTCTATCAGAAGTGTATCAAAGGCTGGCTAGTTTCAAAGCACTTACCAGATCCTAGTTTGCTTCTATGTTTTTCTTAAGTGCCTGGTCAAAGGCTGGCTAGTTTCAAAGTACTTACCAGATCCTGGGCTGCTCTTTGTTCTGCATCTGTTAAATTCCCTTTCTTGTTGTATCACCCCATTCCATAAATCAAACTTCAAAGAGATCCTTAGGCCTAGATGACTTGCCCCATAGATTACTCTTGAACCTGGATGTTTCAATTAAATTCTATTATGACTCCATAGCCCAATGGATTGAAAACTTGCCATCATCTTTCTTTAGAATCAAAGCTTATTCTGTTCACTTGCAACTTCTCACCTTTGAACCTATTTGCATATAGATCTTTCCGTCTCAGACAGCAACTATGTTCAACCATCTGAGAAAACCAAACAAAACCCTTGGTCTTCATAACTAGCCTAATATCGTCACCCTAAACTTCAAAGACAATATCCATCTTTGTACATATTGGAGAGATCCCTCTCCAGATTCAGGAGGGCTAGATCCTAGAATCCCAAAGTTGGTTGAAATGATGTTAACTCTGTGATCGGACTTTGCCAATCTTGCTTGTTACAGAGACCTAACATTTACATCTCTTTATAACTTTTTCCAAGTTTTCTAAGGCTTCTTCAAATGTGTTTCCATAGACTGTGAAGTCATCCATGTATACCTCTACACAATCATGTATTAGATCTGAAAATATTCCTAATACTTCCCTTTGGAATGTTGCAGGTGCATTGCATAATCCAAATGGCAATACTCGGTAGGCATAGGTACCCCAAGGACAGGTAAATGTGGTTTTGTCTTGATCTTCAAGTGCTACTTGAATTTGGTTATAACCACTGAACCCATCCAAAAATGAAAAGTACTTTTTGCCTGCTAATGTGTCTAACACATGATCTATGAAAGGTAAGGGAAAATGGTCTTTAAGAGTAGCTTTGTTTAGTTCTCGGTATTCAATACATACCCTCCATTTTCCATTGTTTTTGGGCACAATCACCAAAGGAGAGACCCACTGACTATCTGAAATGGGATAAATAAAATTAGCATTTAACAATTTCTACAATTCTTCTTTAACAATCTCCCTAAGGTTTGGATTCATCCTTCTCTAAGGTTGTCTGATTGGTTTACAATTTTCCTCTATATAGATATGATGAGTGCAAGTCTTAGGATTGATCCCTTTCATGTCAATGTACTCCCAAGCATATGCAGAAGAGTGTCTCTATAACATTTTGACTAGCTTTTCTTGTTGAAATTTCTCTAGGTTTTTGTTTATATTTAAGGTTTTTCCTAGAAATATTTCAATTACAGAGCTGCCAAATTCTTCCATGGAGTAAAGAGACATCTGCCTTGATGATAAGAAATCAATGTTAGATTCTTCTTGAAATTTTTCATATCTAAATTATGAAGAAGATTCACAATTTTCCAAAGTATTCAGAATCTGACTATCTTCACTAATTTCTGAAACAGTGAAGAGAGGTTGTATATCTTCTTCATCATCAATCCACTGAGTATCCTCTAATTCTGTGATTGTTCTTGCTAGAGGATACAAGTTAAATTCCTTGTTTGAACTTCCATCAGAGATGTACATATCACCAGATCTACAGCTAATGAAAGCATCAGCTGTAGCTAACCAAGGTCTTCCTAATATAATAGGATGTCCTCCTAGATCATTTTTAGGAGTTAGGATCATGAAATCCACAGGATACTCCCGATACTCCCAAGAATCTAAGGAAACTAGAATGTCTTCTATTATCGCATCTGGTTTGATCACAGATCTATCTACTAATTGTAGCAGTGTGGGTGTAAAAAGAAGATTAGGAAGTTTTAGTTCTTCCATGATTTGCCTACTCATGATATTGATTGTTGCTCCTAAATCAATAAGTGTGTTTTGGATTTCAATTCCATTGATGTGTATTTTAACAACTGGATTTCCTGGGTCTAGATGCTTTGGAATGGAAATTTTACCCATCATTATATCTGCTATCTTTCCTACCAGTTGTATTTTCTTTATCTCTTTTATTCTTTTTTCCTGTTTTTTTCATACTCAACTCCTTTATTGTTTTTGCTAAGATTGGGATTTCCTTGATAGCTTGTAATAATGGAATCTTAATACAAACATTTATTAACTCATCTAGGAAATCATAGTTAGGCATCATAATTTGTTTCTCTACACCCCTATTAATTTTTAATCCTTTTGGAAAAGGAGGTGTAAGGAGTAGATGTTGATTGCTGCTCTAATATAGGAGTTGAAATTATTAGTTCTTTCTGTTTTGATTTTTCAATGTTTTGGTCTTGAAAAGATGTGCTTCCCTCAAGACTTTTATTTACCCATATAGAATCTTCCTCAGAATTGTTTTTCTCTTGTATAATTACAGAATGTTTCTTCTTTTCAAGTATTCTTCCAGACCTAAGTTGAACATCATTAAGGTCTAAAGGGGTAATCAAATAGGTTTGGAATTTTTGACCTTCTATCATATATGTATTCTGAGGGTTTTTATTGTTGGGGTTTGGTATAGGCTGGGCAGGCAATTGATTTTCTTTTTGAGGAAATGGTAATGGAAGTGGTGGATTTTGATTTTGGTTTTGATGTTGTGGACTCTGTTGAGGATTTTGTTTTGGGGGAAAGTTTGAATATGTTGGATATGAGGGATAAGAAGGTGGATATTGATAATATTGGGAGAAACTTCCATAAGGATTTTGTGTTGTGCCCAAGGTTGAGATTGATTTTGAAATTGGGGCCAAGGTTGCTGCCAAGAGTTCCAATTTGGTGGGGGTTGATTATACATTTGATTATTAAACCCAGGTGTCTGAGGTCCCTGCCAAGGTCTTCTAGAGACAAATTTAAAATATTCTGTGGAATTTGTGGGTGTTTCTTCTTGAAAGACTGCCTTAAGACCAGGGAGTGAAGGACAACTCTTGGTCTCATGATTTTCTGAACAAATTACACAAGTCCTTATTACTTTTGCATCTAAATGACACTCTCTTAAGGCATGCTTCTTCCTACATTTGGGACAAAATATTGCTAAGTCATTTTCATCTTTTTGCTTGTTTTGTAACTTAAGGGTGTCTATTTGTTCATTAAGACTCCCTAGAATGTCATATTTTAATTCATCAAGCATATTACCTATTTTTTCCCTACTTACTATTCCAGATGTAGATTTACTTACCCTTGCAAGAGCAGGGTCTCTTGGTCCTTTTAGAATTTTATATTTTCCCCTTGAAAGATTGATACATAACTCAGCTATATTAGGTAATGGAAGCTGAGATATGTCCCCTTTTCCCATCATATTGAGGATATCTATCCATTCATCCCTAATTGTTTTCAATAAGAGAGATTTCAAAGTTTATTGATCTAGAGTTTCCCATTTTTCCCTCTTGATGTTATAATTGAATCTTTCCAACAAATCTTCCAGATTTTCATCCTTTTTTTGCATCATCTCAAACACTTCTTCCTTATGATTGACTGGTATACAGTAATCGAACTATCTATCTATAAATGCTCTCCTCATGTCATCCCATGTCCTAATAGACCTAGTTATTAAACTCATAAGCCATTTTAATGCTGCTCCTTTCAATGTTGAAGGGAACAGTTTAAGTTTATGAGAATCTTGTAGATAATCATAGGTTCTACATAGAACTTCAAATTCAAATAAGAAGGTTTCAGGATCCTCACTTTTTAGTCCATGAAAGTTTGGAAGAACAAAAGGTGAGATATTTTTCATAGTTGCATTAGTCTCTTCATCTACTATAGGGAATCCAAAAGGACTTCCAGTTCCCCTTCTACCTCTTCCTCCTTCTGCATTTCCTCTACCTCTTCCTCTACCTCCTCCAAATAGTGTATGTTCTCCATTAAAGACTTCTCCTTCCCCTTCTTCTTCCATGATAGACTCCTCTAAACTGATATAGGGTTCAGTTGGGAGAGCTAATTGTTCTATTGGTTCTTCTATTAAGGGTATATTGAAGAAATAGTCCTCTTCTTCCTCTTCACTAGGGATTTGTAATTCTTCTGCTAGAATTTATTCCCCTATGCAAGTGAAAAAGGTTATCCCTTCTGTAGGAGTCCTTGGATCTTCTTCCTCTAGAATTGCTTCAGTGGATGAAGTGAGGGATCTTCCTGATGGGATATCTGATCTTGAGATTTCTGGAAGCCTACGACTAGTATAGTATGGAATGTGAGTTGGATTTGGAGGTGTGCTACTTCTTGGTCTTGGTGGAGTGAGTGGAGTTGTGGGAATTAAACTTCTGCCTCTTACAAATCTACCCCTAGAATCTATTTCTCTATGTATATCATTGTTTTTGGGAAATAGGAAATAAGGCTACCTAGTTATACCTCCCCGGCAACGGCGCCAAAATGTTTAGTCAATTCAAGGTCCTGAATTGATAGCATAAATTATCAACCAGGGCTTGTAAACTAATGAGGTATACTTGCACTATATGTGCCTAAATATCCTTATTCTTATTTCATTTTTTCAGTATTTTGTTGATGTTTTTGAGTTTTTCTATGTTTGAGTTTTAGTATGCTATTCTGTGTTCAAAAGATGACATCAAATCTATGTCAAAAAAAAGGAAATAAAAGAGAACCTTAGACTCAAAACAGAGTGTAATTGTAAATTCTGTCCCTAATTAGGAAAATGATGAAAAACAAAGCATTCTAATCCATGGATGTCCTAGCTTGCAAATGAACATGAAATGTAACTCAAGACATTATATTTCAACCTGATCCTTTTAATTAGAGGTTTTTTGGAATAATTTGTGAAAGAGATTGAGCTCCAATGTGATGAGGATCTTCCTAAAAACAGACAGCAACTTAAAATATTATAGTGCAATCTTATTCATACGATAGAGATATTTTGGAACAGCTTGAGAAGAAAATTGCTATAATATTCTAAGGATCTCCTATGAATATTTGAAACTACTTATGACATTATAACTAGATCTCGTTGATCATCTAGAGATTTATTGGAAGATTTTATTGAAGGAGATTAGATATAATGAGATAAGGATATTCTAAACAACAAGTAACCCACAGTATTACAATTAGGTCTTTTCTATGATTTAGAGATTTATTGGAACAGTTTTGAGAAAAAGACTATTTGTAACAATATGAGGATCTTCTATCTAATTGCAGAATAGAAAATGCTAATTAACTCAACATAGTACAACCAAATCTCATTCATATAATAGTGATGTGTTGGAAAAGATTTTAAGAGAAAGAATGGTTGTAAGATAATGAGGATCTTTTAATCTAAATAACAAAAGCTAAAGTACTGGTAACTCAGGATGTCACAATTAAATCCATTCAGTGAATAGAGGTATGTTGGAAAAGCTTTGAGAAAAGACTAACTATAACATCATGAGGATCTGTTAGTTAAACAAACAATGCAAGATATGATACTAAAAGATATGAACTCAAAAAATTGTCTAAGTAAGAAATATAACAACACAGAATTGAAAGCTACTTATCTAGAAAGCATGTAGAAGCCTCCTTGGATAGAAGGGGCCCTTTTCTATCAAATTGGCATAAAAATATTTAACTCCTCATGTTTGTCTTCGATAAAGCATCCGAGTTATGCTTCTTTTATTATAAAAAATACTTCAAAATAGACTATCACAGTATTGTAAAAATAAGAGTTAACTTTTTTTCTCGGTCTCACCAAGCTAAATTATAGGCAATTGCATAACTGATATTGAATGAAAGTAGGCACAGGTGTATTATAAAGTCAAAATAAAACTAAAAAACCTTCTTAGGATTCATGATTTGTTGCAAATCAAGAGTCCTTATCCTTATAAAAATCTGCTTCTCAGACTTTTGGTTTGACCACGTGCATAAGCATCCCCAGTTATTGACTCAGCCTTCGTGGATGTCAAGGAATGACGTATGAAAGATTTAGAATCTAACCATATATGCCTTTTCTTTAGATGACACCTGTAGTATGTTCAAACACCAAAATGGCTACGGAATGTGTAACTGGCTACAGAATGATTGCATTCTGTAGCTAAAACTGCTCAGAAATCATTAAGACAACAAAACCACAAAAGTACAACAAGTTAGTCATTGCATGTATTCCTTAAGTGATTTTAATCATTCTTATTGATCTTTAGGTCTATAAAATGACAGAAAGGAATGATCAGATGAAGTGGAATTTGGAAAAGGAGAAGACACTTTTAGGGCTCAACACTCTTCATATGTCATAGTAAAGTATTCTGAGGGCTTAATTGGCATGGAATTATTTTTGGGAGGAATTTTAGAATCCAATACTATTATAAATTCTTCAATATTCCCTTGTAATCACTTTAAACTGATTATTTTAAACAAAATTTATGCAATTTTTAAAAAATGCACACATTTTTATTGATTTTGAGGAGCTTGATATTGAACCTGATGTATCTCTTTGATTTCAGATCACAAATATTTGAAATTCAATCATATACTATCCATTTGAGTTTTCTTTCTAATGCCATATGCCAAACCTAATTTATATTCTTCAAGGTAAAGTTGTGCTCGATCTCCCACAATTTACTAATTATGGACTAGTTCAATAGAGAGAGATTGTATGGAATGATATGTGTCAGTGTTTTGACCTTTGGCTCTGATATTGATATACAAGAAACTAAAGTCTGTGCAATTTCGACCACTTTTTACAAAATTGAAATCTGATGCCTGAAATGAAAGTTATGACGATTTTCTCTCGGTCACCTATTTGAGATGAAATTATGGAGCCTAAAAAACCCTAACTTCCTCAAATCATATCTCCAAATATAGTGAACCAAGATCTGAATTTTTTACACAAATTTTAGCGAAATTTCAGCTCGATGTGGTAAAAATTTCATCTTTTGAAGCCTCGTAGAAAAAAAGTTATAGCAAAAATTCCAAAATGACTTGCTTGAAGAAGCAAAACCCTAGAATCCCAAGCTTTAATACCAAATGTTATGCAACCATCTCACAAAATAGAACAAAATATACATCAAAGACTTAGAAATCAGCCTCTTCGAGGGGGAAACCTCCTTTTCATTACATAAATTAACAATTCGTGGATGATTTAAATGAAAAAAACCTACTTTCTATATATAGGATTCTAAGGGGTCCCCATATAATCAGAGCTTACATAACAATAATAATGTAAGGGAAAAACAATAAAAATAGTGATTTTCTATGGGGCACAATAATAAAACTATGGGGACTACATGGGCACAATAATAAAAATAAGGGGGTTACACTAAGAATAAAAATAAGGGGCTACACTAGTATTATAGGGACTTAACAGATGATGAGAGTCATGTGCATAGATGATAGAAATAACAACAATTAAAATAATTTTTAAATGTAAATTTTTACCTCAATACGTCTGGTTTTACTGATAAAGCTGTTGTATAACGATAGGTAGTTTGTAACAGTGTCTATTGATTAAAAATTTTTATTTCGAGAGGGAAAAATTTATCCCATAGTCATTGTTGAACTTGATTAATATAAGTATTCCAATGCCTTTCCCCATGGATGTTTCCTTGACACATTGTCAGGGTTTTACCACATATATCTAGTGTCTTCTTTATGAATTTGGTTTCTTGTTTTGTGTGAAATTTTCCTTCTTGTTTAATTAGGTGTACATGCTCAATATACCAACAAGTGCTATCAGACATTTATGGTTGTGAGCACTGTGAGATGAAGATAAATATTGAAGCAACTATAGAGAAACCGAGTCATAAGGTAGGATTCATTGCAGAGAGAGAAAGTTGTGGGTAGTCTGCCTGTAGGGAATTCCGTGCCAGAGAAAAGTGGTGGGCCGAAGAAACCACGAGCAACTATTGAGAAATCAAAGCCTAGGGAAGCTATGAGGAGCTCAAAATTTCAAAAGGATAAGGCCACGATCATTCGAGACCACATGAAGGGAAATCTGTGTACAAAGAAGGTTATTCCTATAAACCATAGCCACCATTAAAAATAGAGGCAGATGGAGTGTAAAGAGGTTAGGCACAAAACCCATATGAAAAAGGAAACAAATTGTAGATGGGACGAATCTACCTATAATTTGGAGCCACAGAGAAGAGAATTAAGTTGGAGCCACATATCAGAGAATTCTTGGTCATATTTTCTTTAGAGCATATTGAATTGTGATTTACTAGGGAGTTTAAATCCAAGTTGCAGGGTAATTCTTTTTTATAAAACACTAGCAAAGATTCAAATTTTTAAAAGAAAATTTGAATTTTTGGGGTTTCTTAAAAATGAAGTAGGGTTTTTGGTTTAAGAACAAAAATCTCATTTAAAAAAAGAATTGAAGCTAAAAAAAAAGAACAAGAAATTTTGTTTTGAAAACCCTAATTTAAATATTCATATAAAAACTTTGAAAGAAGATAGTCAATTTAAAAAAAAAATTGTTAAAAGATCCCATGTAGAAGGAAAACAAAAAAAATGGATAACACTAAGTTTGAGGTGGAGAAACTCACTAGAAAAAATAATTTTTCATTGTGGAAGCTAAAGGTACGGGATTTTTTGGTGCAACAAGGGTTGCACAAAGCGTTAGATGGGGCCAGAAAGAGACCCGTTGGCATGAAAAACCTCGAATGGGAGGACTTGGATGTCCAAGCTCTCAGTACCATTAGGTTGTGCCTAAAAAATTCCATTCTCTTCAACATTGTTGAATAGATCTTAGTAGCATGCCTGTGGAGTAAATTAGAGACATTGTATTTGACTAAGACTAGAAACTAACAAGATTTATTTGAAAAGGAAATTTTATATAATTTGGATGAAGGAAGGCACTAAGATTGCAGACCACCTAAATGTATTTAATACCCTTATTTTCCATTTCAAGAGTATGGAGGTCAAATTTGAAGAAGAAGATAAATCCACTACATTGTCATGATCCTTGTCCGATTATTGGGGCCATTTTGTGACTTATATCAGTTTAGGCACATATGATTCTCCAGAATTTGATTCAATTATGGGAGGTCTATTATCTGAAGCAGTACGGAGGGCCTAACATTGAAAATTCTACGTTAGAAGTTATGGTAGCAAGAGGTCGGTCTAGGGAGAAAGGAGATAAATCAAGAGGGTCTTCTAGATCAAAGTCAATAGGAAAAAAGTGTAAATCCAAATGTTGGTTTTGCAACAAAGAAGAGAATATTAAGCAATATTGCTGGAAAATACAAGAATTCAGTGAAAACTCAAATAAGGAAGAAAATTAAGTTGAGTTAGGTATGATAGATGAGTTTTTGTCAGTCGAATTAGGTATGATAAACGAAGTTTTTTCTATGCAATGTTTTTCAACATCTTGAATATTGGTTGTTATATTTTGGAGCTTCTCATCACATAAGTCCACATAGAATCCGTTTCAGTTCATAGCAAAATGTGAATGAGATTTTTGTGTGTATGGGTAATAATTTATCTTTTCAGACCATTGGGTTGGGAAATTTCAAAATAAAAATTTATGATGGTATGATAAGAAAATTGGAAGATTTCAAACATGTACCTAAGTTGAAGAAGAATTTGATTTATTTGGGAGTACTAGATTCAAAAGGTTACAAATTCATAGGTTAAGGTGGAGTGATTAAAGTTTCAAAGGGTGCTCTGGTTGTTATGAGGGAAAATAAGATCAAAAACCTTTACATACTTAAATAAAGCACTAAGTTCAATGGGGCAGCGAATGCATTAGAGGAGGAAGGAGAAGCTACTCGCCAATGGAATTAGTGGCTAGGTTAAATGAGCGGGAAGGACCTTTAGGTACTGATGAATCACAAATTACTTCATAATTTGAAATAATTGAATTTATATTTTTGCAAGCAATGTGTATATGGAAAAAAATGTAGACACAAATTTAAATATGGTATTCATAATAGTAAAAGAGTTTTGGATTATATTCATTCTGATATATGGAGAACATCTTCTACATTTTCTTATGTAGGTGCATCCTATTTTGTAACATTTTTTGATGATTACTCCAAGAAATTTTGGGTCTATATGTTAAAAATAAGGCTGATGTATTTAATGTTTTTAAACAATAAATAAAACATGCAAAAATATTTAAGAGTTGACAATGGCAGTGAACTTACTTCATTATAATTTGAACAATATTGCAAGAAAGAAGGGATTGTTAGACATAAAAAAATGATTTATATACGCCTCAATGTTGAGAAAGCAGTTTCAAAAATAGAAGAAAAGAGATATCAACGCCTTAGAAATAAGCCACTTTGAGGGGGAAACCTCCAATACATTACATGAATGAACAATTCTTGGATGATACAAATTAAAAAAACTTTTTTCTATATATAGTAGTCCATGGGGCCACAATGTAATCCTAGCCGACCTAACAATAATAATTTAAGGGAACAATAATAACAATATGGGGGTTACAAGGGTACAATAATAACAATAAGGGGGTTACACTAACAAAAATAATGGACTATACTAGTAATATAGGGACCTAACATTCCCCTCTCCTTCAAAAAAGTGTTGTCCTCAATGCTTGAGTAGCTCTGGGTGCTTCTGTATAAAATTCTCATACTCCCATGTAGAATCTTCAGTGGGTAAGTTCTTCCACTTGATGAGATACTCTGAAATTGATCGATTCCGTAGCTGTCGAGTTCTTGTTTCCGTGACCGCTTCAGGTTCCAATATGATTTTTCCTTCCTCATCAATTTTTGGCAATATTGTTTGAACTGGAAAATTTTCACCTATAACCTTCTTTAAGTATGAAACATGGAAAATTGGATGCACTTGTGAAGAAGTAGGAAGCTCCAATTTGTATGCCATAGTACCAATCTTTTGCAACACCTTGTAAGGACCATAGTACTTTGGCGATAATTTATTATCCTTATTAGCTTGCTTGAGGGACATTTTTTTGTATGGTTGTAGCTGTAAAAATACCCATTCTCCTACATCAAAACGTCTCTCATTGCGATGTTGACCTGCCTATTGTTTCATTTGACAATGTGCCAAATTCAGGTTGTCCTTTAAGAGTTGGAGAGCTTCTTGTTGATGCTTGATGTGATCTTCCATTGCTTGAACCTTCGAATTTTCTCTTAATGATGATGTGATGGATGGTGGATGACATCAAAAAAGTGCCATAAATGGGGTAATTTTTGCTGCAGTATGGAAGGAAGTGTTATACCAAAATTCAGCGAAAGGTAACCACTTGACCCATTGTGTTTGTTTATCAGATACAAAACAATGAAGATATCCTTCCAAACATTTATTTACTATCTCAGTTTGATAATCAGACTGAGGATGATAAGATGAGATATGAGCTAATTGAGTACCCAAACAAGAAAATAACTCCATCTAAAAATTTCCAGTAAAAATGGGATCTTTGTTGCTCAAAATAACCCTTGGGTTTCCATGTAGCGTTTGAATTGTGTCCATAAATGTAGTTGCAAATGTACTTTCTTTAAATGGATGATATAATGCACAAAAGTGTGCATACTTGGTAAGTCTATCAACTACCACCATGACGACACTCTTTCCTTCGGACTTAGATAAACCTGTGATAAAATCCATTGAAATCTCCTCCCAACGTTGAATTGGAATGGATAAAGGTTGTAGAAGATCCGGGGTCTTAATTGTCTCAACTTTATTCTGCTGGAAAACCAAACATTCCGCCACAAAATTTTGAATATCAGATTTAAGGCCATCCCAAAAAAATTCGTTCTTCACCCTGTGGTAAGTTTTTAAAAATCCTGAGTGTCCTCCTAAAGGAGAAGTGTGCAATTACAAAAGAATATTTTGTTTTAGTTGGGAATTCTCACAAAGACATAAGCGATCTTTGTACCATAAGGAGTCATTTTTCCAACTAAATGTATCAGATTTACTAGGATCTTACTGCAACTTTTGAATGTGTCCACACTTCTTTGTCCTTCTTCCATTCAACTCTTGCTTCGGTTATCCAATCTGGTTGGATAATAGAAATGGCACAAAGCAATGCTTCCACCTCTTCATTATTTCTTGAGAGTGCATCTGCAACAACATTTATCTTCCCTTTTTTGTAGATTATTTCAAATTCACAACCCAACATCTTTGTGACCCATTTTTGCTGCTCTTATGAAGATAGTCTCTGTTCCAAAAAGTGTTTAAGACTATCATGATCAGTTTTTACCTTGCAGTGTGTTTCTGTAAATACTTTCCTTTGATTGGACAACTTTAAAAAGAAATGGATCTTCCTTCTTGCATTAAAATAGCACCAATTCCATTTCCTAAGGCATCACGTTCCACAATAAAGGTTTTTGTGAAGTTTGGCGTAGCTAAGACTGGTGCTAGGAAAATTTCATCTTTAATATGTTGAAAGGCCTTAGTTGCTTCAGGAGTCCATGAAAATGCATATTTATTCAATAATGTTGTTAGAGGTGCTGCTATTCTCCCATAATTCTTAAAAAAATTGTGATAATACCCTGTTAACTCGAGAAATCCTCGCAATTGCTTTATGGTTGTGGGGGCTTTCCATTCCTTAATGGCTTTAATTTTGTTAGGGTCTACCTTAACACCCTTGTGAGATACAATATGACCCAGATATTCCACCTCTTGTACTCCAAAGAAACATTTGGATGTTTTTGCATATAATTGTTTCTTCTATAATAGTTTGAGCACCTTGTAAACATGTTGAACATTATCCTTCCAAGACCTGTTGTATATTAGTATATCATCAAAAAATACTATCACAAGTTTTCTAAGGAAGGGTTTGAAAATGGAATTCATCAACCCTTGAAATGTAGAATGTGCATTGGTAAGGCCAAAAGGCATGACCAAAAATTCATAATGACCCTCATGAGTTTGAAATGTTTTTTTCAGAATATCTTCAGTCGTCATTCTAATTTGATGATATCTTGAACGAAGCTCCAACTTCGTAAAATAAATTGCTCCGTGTAATTCATCAAATAATTCATCAATCACATGAATGGGAAATTTATCTTTAATGGTGAGCTTATTGAGCTCCCTATAATCGGGACACATGCGCCATGATCCATCCTTATTGTCTACCAACACTACAAGAGCAGAGAAATAACTTTGACTAGGTTGAATTATAGCTGCCTCTAACATTTCTGCAATCATACGTTTAATTTCACTCTTTTGGACATAAGGATATCTATAAGGCCTGATGTTTGGAGGAACACTTCCTGGAATCAAATGAATAGCATGATCATGATCATGAATAGGTGGGAGTCCATTGGGAGTTCCAAAAACCTTGGAATTATTGTCCAAGACTTTTTGGAGATCTGCAGAAATAGATGATTTTGATGTTGGAACTTCTAGTGAGCATAATTGTGCAATTATGCCTCGTTGTTCTTTCTTTAAAAGCTTTGTCATGAAATTAGAGATTATTATCTTTCCCGACTTCCCTGCAATACCTTGTAATTCGGCTTCCTTTCCTTCTGAAAAAAAATTCAAGAAAAGTTCTTGAAAATTAAAAGCTACCATCCCGAAAGATTGTAACCATTGTACTCCTAGTACAACATCAACACCTCCCATAGGAATGGAAAGCATTGGACTATTCAATACATATTCCCCCATGGTTAGCTTGATATTATGGCATTTTCTAGAACAATTTATAGTTCCTCCATTTGCAACCATCACTTGACATTCTGGCGCTGGGTATAGGAAACAATTCAATTCCTTGACTACCTTACAATGAATAAAATTATGGGTGCTACTTGAATCAATCAACACTATTACCTTTTATTCTTGATATGTCCTTCTATCTTGAGAGTTTGAGGAGTGGTAATTCCTGCCAATGCATTACACGATATGGTCAGACTCATTTCTTCCTCTTCTAGGGCTGGTTCCTGGTGTATATCCTCTTCTTGTTCATTTTCTTCTTCCTCTTCACAATCTATGTAAAATAATTTCTTCTCAACACACTTATGACCTTTAGTGTATTTGCTATCACAACTGTAGCAAAGCCCTTTTGCTCTTTTTTCTTCCAATTTTTGTGGTGTCAACATTGTAGGTTGTGGAAATCTAGGAGTAGCAACACTTCCCTCTTTATAGAAGTGAGTGGTAGGCTTCCTTGTCGCCATAATTTTACATTCAATTTTTCTTGCCAACTTGAATTCCTTATCCAAAGAATCAGGTTCCAAAACGAGAACTTCATGTTAGATGTTATCCTTTAAAGTACCTATGAAGAGATCAATCCTATGTTCCTCTAGAATATCAGTTACCCTTATATTAAATTTTTGGAAGTCCTCAATGTGCTCCCCCACTAAACCCTTTTGTTTGAGATTTATCAATTGGCTAAAGAAGGTGTTTCTCTTTGTATCCTCATAATGTGCTATCATTTCCTCCGTAAAAATTGACCAAGTGACTTTTTTTTTACGGGAGCAAAGCCATCGATACCATACAAATGTATTTTGTTCTAAATATAATGTTGCAATGTGTACCTTTTGTGTGTTTTGCACATTATTGAGATCAAATTATTGCTCCATCTGTAGTATCCATGTTACAGGATCCTTTCCATCAAACTTCCTCATATCCATTTTTGGAATATGGTGGTTCTTCCTGCCAAAATTAGAGTTTATGAAATTATGATTAGCATTTATTTTGTTCTCATCATGATTTTCCTCTACTATCTTTTCACCATTAGGAAACATTTGTTGTATCAACTTTGTCAAACCTTCCATGTATGCTTTTAGATCATTCTTCAAGTTTTCCATTTTTTCATTGATCTTAGCTTCCATGTCATCCATCTTAGATTCCATGCCAGCTTCCATGCCATCTATCTTAGCTTCCATGCCATTCTTCAAACCATCCATCTTAGATTCCACGCCTTTCTTCAAACCATACATCTTAGTTTCAACGCCTTTCTTCAAAACTTCCATGTCATTTTTTGTTGCTCTTTGCGAGAGTGAAATTTGTTGCACTTTCTCTTGTAAATTTGATATGTCATGTTGCCATTCTTCATCTTCATGAGTCATAGTAGAGCCTTATAAAGGCTTAATGGGTGTTGAATTCTTCTTAGGGGCCATTTTAGAATCTAATACTAATATATATTCTACAATATGCCCTTGGAATCAATTCAAATTGATTCTTCAAACAAGACTTATGCAATTTGGGAAAACAAAATACACACCTTTTACTTGCTTTGGAGGAGCTCTATATTGAAATTGAAATATCTTTGTAATTGTAGATCCTCAATATCTGAAATTCGTCCTTGTAGTATCCCTCTAAAGCTTCCTTCAAATGTCATAGGTCTAGGGTATCATCATTAGAAAGAAGAATTTGCAGAAAAAGTATCATCAAGATCCTTCTCTAGAATATTTGTTGGAAAGGTTCATCTCTACTTAAAGAAGCAAGTGTTACATATACAATGTACATTCCAGTTAATGTGGGATCCACCGTTTAGAAGGATGAAGGTATGATGACAAGAAGTGCAACATAATGTTTTTATTGAGGTATTTACCATCTTCAAACAAGGGAAAAGGGATATGTTAAATGAAATCAATATGACCATACAAATAAAGAGGTATGCATACATTTGATGACTTTTTGATAGATAAAAAAAGTCATGTTTTCATTTTGCTTCAGAAAAGGATGATTGAAATCCTCTATCTCATGAGCATGTTTCAAGAAGAAGACTTCCTTATGGTTTATGCATGAAGGCATATACATAATATGCCTTGAAATCTTCTATGTATTGATAAAATTAACATTACATGACGTCATGAAGAATATAAGGTAGTGGGAAAAAATTGTTCCTTTCAAAAAGGGCCATGTATAAAAATTCCGAGGAAACAGTATGTAAAGAAGTTGAAAGGAGAGTTTGTAAGATGCATATACATGGATAATAAAAATCTTATGTAAAAAAGGATTGGTTTTGACATCTCCACAAAGAAATTATGAAAACCCTGATAAGTACGATGAAGAAGAAGAACCTCGATAATGGAAGCCTTGGAGATGAATTCATATAGAAAAGAATTTTGATGTTGGAGAAGCAGATGTTTTGACAAAAGTCCATCATAAAGAGGTAATTCTAGTTTAATTTTCACTTTTTATTTTTGAAAGAAAGCATCTCTTGAATTGGAACAAGGCTACTAGCAGAAGCTTTTATAAATTCACCTACAACTAGTACACATAAATTTGGATGGATGATTCTAAAAGGAACATGACTTGGAAGAGGTATCAATACGAAGGAAAGCTAGATGATGACAAAGAAGGTCACTTTCTTATGATAATAAGGATGACATTATTAGTAATAATTGGTTCACTACTATGTTTTGTTGAAGGAAAGTGATGATAAAAAGGGTCGAAGCCCTATGAATAAGTTATGGAAGAAGATGGCTCGTTTATGTAGAATTTGAATTTTATTCATGACATGATGATGTAGAAAAAGGAGCCCTACAAGAAGGTGATAGTACCATGATCTCCACAGAAGAATAGATAGTTGATGCTGAAAAAAAGTACCTAGTTAAGAGGGAGCTCGGGTATAATCCTTTCATGTAAAGGAATGAGTAAATCCTCCCCAGTTGAGAGGGATAGCTAGACACATCATTCTTATCTTCACATCATGAAGAAATGATGGACGATTTCATAAGAATATGAGATGGATACTTATTGTTATCCATGAGGATTTTACATCAGTACAAATTGACAATGAAGTCTAGTTCATCTTCAATTTCTTCAGTGATTTTATGATTGAAAGGGAAGGCCAGTTCAGTCTTCAGGTTCTCTAGTGTTCCGGATGAAAGAGGAAATCTTCAATTATCTCATGGTGTGAAAAATTGTAAAGTCATGGTGCAATGTGGTAAATCCTAAAGGTGAAAATATATGGTGGAGACCTATGCTAAGTGGGGTCTTAATACTAAGTTCTAAAACCTAGGTGCATGGTGGTAGCACAAATGATATATAACTATGGTTTAAACTATGTTTAAAACCTTTTAGAGCTATATGTAAAGTCCTAAACCTAAGTTATTAAGACCTTTCGGAGATGTCATAAGATATGTTATAAAGTTTCAGACCTATGTAAAAAAACCCATAAACAATATATTAAAACAGTCAGAGTTGACCGCACTGAGGGTGGACTTAACCACAACGAAGTTCATATGTGAAAAAAAAATAGTTAAGCCATGCAATTGAATGTTAATGCAACGGACCGCACAATTTGGAAGACTGTAGATGTTAGCCGCCAGTTGTGTTGTCACATGGAGGCTGATCGAAGCAGAACCGTCGGTCGGAATTGTCGGGACTTAAGAACCATGTCGCAACTTATGGGTAGACCGTAGCTTGATCACATGACAGGTTGTTCACCACTCCGCTATCTGCTCAATATCGGGGTTTATTTTTAGACCAGAGTTTGTTTTTGGTTTTTGTATTAAATATGCGCAGTTGTAACAGTATCCACCATAAACTTAATCTATTAGGTGTTTCACCTCCATTGCACCGAGAGCTTCTATCCACATGATTGCATTTATTTGTAAAAAAAAATTTCCAATGTTGGTTCTAGAATGAACTTATTTAAACTTGGCCATTTCACCACGAAAGAAAAAAGAGTGTTTTGAAGGCTTGTATTCAAATTCTAGAAGAGAGAGGAAATTTTGTTTTCAGTGTAAATTGGTCATCTGGAGGTAGAATTAGGAACCAAGATAGGCATTGGAAAACTAGGAGAGAGAGATTTCTATTTACAATGAATAGAGGTGCTTGTGAGCACATTCAGTTGGTTTTTTTCTGTGTAATTACTTCCATGGATCAATCCTTAATAAAACAAACACCCATCTTGAAAGTAGACCCAAAGACGTATTCCACCAGGGACAAACTCAGTAATAAATGTTTTTTGTCTTCTATATTTTTTATTTGTTGCAAATTCATGTTTAATATGCTTCTTAAGTTCTTTTTTAAGTCATAAAGTCATTTTTTTCCCTTCAGTCTTCCACACTAAGCAACCGAGTTAACAATCAATTCACTATTGCCAAATATTCAGTTCTACTTCAGTATTATATTAGATCTATTTCAGACCATATATTTTGGCATCAGATCAGGTTGTGTTGCAGAATTTTTCTTCAGTGAATTTTAACCAAGTCCATGTTCTGACGTGGAGAAGGAACAATTGAGGAGATAGACTTAGAAGTTGGAAAGCGGAAAGTTTCTCATTAATCGACAAAGGGAGGAACCGATGCAAGTGAAACTCCTGAAGTGAAGGTCATGGGCGAAGAAAAATTTAAATGTTTTTGAACATGCATTGGATGCTGGGAGAACTCTACGAAGATAAAGAAGGCGAGAGATGCAGATTCTTATTCAAAGGCATTGAAGAAGGAAAAAGGAAAATGAAAATATGATAAACCTCCTTTTCCTCCATCATCTTCATCATCATATTCTTCTTCTTCTAGTTCAGATTTTGAAAGAGAAAAGAAACCTCAGAAATCATCTCTTTTGAAACTTGATGTAAAATTTGAAATACCTATTTATGATGGCGAAATGAATCCTGAGAAACTAGATAACTAGATGAAGCAGTTAGAAGTGTATTGTAGAATTCAGAACATTTATGATGAAAGAACAAAAATTTAGTTAGCTACACTTATAATGGGGGGGGAACTTTAATCTGGTGGGAAATTAAAACTCAAGTAGATTTAAAGCGGAAAGGTAAAGTCATCTCTTCATCCTTTGGGATACATACAGCAAGCTATTATTGATTGGTAGCATTTGAGGCAAGGAAAAGAGTGGAATGTTTTGGAGTTTACTCAGGTTTTCAGGAAGAAAACTTTGGTACTTGGTATTCCATTGGATACACGTGAAACTTTATTAAATTACATTGGCAATTTACATTCATATTTACAACATACATTATTGGTGTTTAATCCTTATGACTTTGATGAAGTGTGTGTTCAAGCCATAAATATCGAATCAGGTGGTAGACTGTTAAAATTTTCACAGAAAGCATCCAAAGAGTTGGAATTCAAGGATTCCAAAGACAACAAGAGGAAGAGAAATTCGAAGGGAAAGAAAACAATGACAACTCAGAAGGAAAGTGAAAGATCTACTTGTACTCACTACCAGAGGATAAGACATGATGAAGCCAAATTTTGGAAACTTCACCCATAACTCAGACCAAAGAAGTTCCAGAAGAAGAAAGGTGAAAAGAAGGCTAATATATCAATCCAACAAGATTTGGGCTCCGATTCAGGTGATGAAAGGAAAATAACCGCAGTGGTTTCGACAGGTAAAAGTTCTGACACTAGTTCAAGTTCTAGTACTTCTGCATCTTCTTCAAACATAAATCATCTAGATGACGATAAAATATTTGAGTTATTTCACATAAGGGTAAGTTATAAGGACACAAAAATAGATACATTGTTTGACAGTGGATCACAGGAAAATTTAATATATGAATAATTAGTTAAAAATTTTGGTTTGGAGACACAGAATCATCCAAGACTATACCCATTAGGTTGGCTAAAAGAAAAGACTCAGATTAATGTCACAAAGCAATGTCATTTAAAATTTTCCATCACAGCTAATTACATTGATGAAGTGGATTTAAATGTGATTCAATTAGACATATATGGATTTGTGCTAGGAAGTCCTTATCTCTATGATCGTGATGTTGTATTTCATAGGAAAGAGCATAAATATCACCTTAAGAAATATTTAATTGAATACATCTTCCAAGCACATAAAATCAAAACACACTTGGATTTAGTTATTGCTAATCAAATGAAGAGACTAATAAGTTCAAGTAAGAGATATGTACTCATTTTTGTAAAAGAACAACATAAGGATCAACATGATGCTTTTTCAGGTTGTGAATATTAGTTTAAAGATAGTTTTGTTAAAGTGGTATACTATTTTCAAAGTCTATTTAAAGAACCAAAAAATATGCTTCCTAAATGGGAAATACAAAATGAGATACAATTGATGTCTGATGCCCCTATTTATAACGTCATGATGTATCACATGTTAGTTATAGAGAACGAAGAAATAAAGAAACAAATCCAGGAGTTGGCTGAAAAAGGTTTCATTCGACCCAATTCATCTCCATGTGGTTCACCCATAATTTTGGTTCCTAAGAAAGACGAGACATGGAGAATGTGTGTCGACTTTAGGGCCTTACACAAAATCACAATCAAGAACATGTATCCTCTTCCCAAGATAAATGATTTACTTGACCAGTTGAAAATTTTTGTCTCTTTCCCTCAGTTGGATTTGCGTAGTGGGTATCATCAAATTTAGAATGAAGAAAATGACATCTGGAAAACTACATTTAAAACTAGGAAAGGGATATTTGAATGGTTAGTGATGCCTTTTGGTTTGTATAATGCTCCAAAAAATTTCATGTGGGTTATGAATGTTGTATTACATCCATACATTGATTAGTTCGTCATAATATACTCAGATGATATCCTCATTTTCAGTTCTAGTATGGAAGAGCATGTTAGGCATGTTAAACAGGTCTTCGAAGTGTTGCAAAGGGAAAAATTGTACCTTAAACTGTCCAAAGGTGAGTTTGGGAAAAATTCATTGATCTATATTGGTTACATAGTTGGAGGTGGTCATTTGAAAATCAATCTAGCTAAAATCGATGTGATTGTTAAGTGACTAAGACCACAAAATGTGACTGAAGTTAGGAGTTTTCTAGGTGCAGTTCAGTATTGGAGAAAATTAATTTCTCTGTTTTATTTGATTGCATCACCGTTACATGCTTTAATATGTTATAAAGTTTCCTTTCAATGGGGAGGGAACAACAAAAATCTTTTATACACTTGAGAAGAAAATTTTCACAACACCAATATTAGCTTTACCAAATCTTCAACAATCATTCAAAATTGAAACAAATTATAGTGGTTATGCAATGGGTGCAGTCTTACTTCAAAAAGGGAAACCTATTTGTTTTCATTTAGAAATTTTTTCTAAGGCAGTTATAAATTATCTGACATGTGATAAAGAACTATTTGCTTTGGTTGTAAGTGTTAAGAAATGGAAATGCTACTTAATGGGTAAAGAAACAATGATTCACACAAAGCATCAGCCTCTTTAGTAACTTCAGTCACATACTAAGTTGCAACAATGTCACCATTACAGATGGATGGGGTTTCTTTAACAATTTCACTTAGTAATTAAGTATAGGAAAGGTGTCACAAAAAAGTAGCTGATATGTTGTCTAGGACATATTTGAATGCTTCAGTAGTACTGCACTAGGACATATTTGAATGCTTCAGTAGTATTGTAGAATAGTTCTTCAAAACTTGAAATTTATTTAGAACAATATAGTACATATGCTAATTTTAAAGATATTTATGAATCACTAACTCATGATACTCAGGTGGAAGAAGTCAATTTTCATGTTCATGATAGGTTGTTATATCATTTGGGTAAGTTGTGAATACAACATATTGAAAAGGCGCACGTTATTAGGGAAGCACATTATTCTTACATTTCAAGGCATTTTGGTGTAAGAAAGAAAATAGCACAAATTCAAACGTATTGCTACTGGCCTCACATGTATGAAATAATTATTAAGTACATTAAATGATGTGTTATATGTTTGAAAAGCAAGCCAAGCAATCAAAATATTGGTTTTTATATTCCACTTCCAGTTCCTTTGCGACCATGGGAGAACATTTCCATGGATTTTGTTGGAGGAATTCCTATGTCCAGGAGAGGGCATGATTACATATATGTCGTGGTTGATCATTTAAGCCATAAGTGCATTCTTGTTCCATGAAAAAAACAATTGAATGTTGAACAAACTGCATAGATGTTCTTTCAACATGTATGAGTTCATTTTGGGTTACCTACTTCCATTATTTATGATCGATACACTTACTTTGTAGGAGAGTTTTAGTCCACTTTGTGGATATTCATGGACACAAAGCCGAATAAGAGCACAAATTTTCATCCACAGACTGTTGGGCAGACAGAAGTGCTGAACAGGACAGTGATACATATTCTCCAAGGTTACTACAGCAAATATCCTAAGTTGTGAGATGAATCTTTACCTTATGTGCAACATGCTTACAATCGAGCCTTACATTCTTTGACTAATCGATCGCCATTTGAAACATGTTTTGGGTATCTACCAAAATAACTAATGGATTTTATGTTTGGTGAAGAAGATAAAGTGGATGGACACGAAAATTCAAACAAAGAAGTTAAGTTCATTCAATGGATACAACAGATACATGAAGCAGTGTAGGATCAGTTAGAGAAGAGTAAGGACAAGTGAAAAATGCACCATGACAAGCATCAAGTGGAACATCATTTTCAGGTCGGTGATCATGTATGGTTGTATAATAGTAAAGACAGGTTGAAAGGTGAAGGTAAGAAACTGAAACCCATCAGATATGGTCCTTTCAAGGTTGTGGAAAAGATTGTAAATAATGCATTCTGATTATATTTACCTCCTTACATGCGTATTTATTCAGTTGTAAATGTAAAAATATGAAGTTGTATGAACCTCCAATCATCATTGATCCCAAGGAAGATACACTGAATCCTAATGTTGATGATTTGGCACCTGAGTATATGAATGAGTTTCAGGAAGATACCATCTTGGATAGAAATTTTGCACTTCCAGGCGAGGAGATGTTGAATATCTTCGAGTGGGACTCAAGAGCATGAATCTGAGAAAGGTGAGGTGGATGGAGATCGAAAAAATGAGGGTTTTTTAACCTCACCTGATGTCTGCTTAAATAAAACTTTTGTTGGTCCAAAATCTTTCAAGTGGAGAGGATTGATCCAGGAGGATTTTACTTCAATACAAATCAACAGTGAAGTCCATTTCAAATTCATTTTCTTCAATGATGTTCTGAATGAAAGGGAAGTTCGGTTCAGTCTTCAGGTTCTCCAGTGTTCCAGATGAAAGAAGAAATCTTCAATTATTTCATGGTGTGAAAAATTTTAAAGTCGCAGTTAATGTGGTATCCTAAAGGTGAAAACCCATGGTGGAGACCTATGCTAAGTGGGGTCTTAATCCTAATTTTTAAAACCTAGGCACATGGCAGTAGCACAAATGATATATAACTATGGTTTAAACTATCTTTGAAACCTTTCAGAGCTATATGTAAAGTCCTAAACCTAAGTTCTTAAGACATTTCAGAGATGTAATAATCTATGTTTTAAAGTTTCATACCTTTGTAACAAAACCCATAAACTATATATTAAAATAGTCAGAGTTGACTACGCGAAGGGAGGACTTAACCACAGTGGAGTTGATATGTGAACAACACAGTAGTTAAGCTACATAGTTGAATGTTAATGCAATGGACCCCACAGTTTGGAATACCACAGATGTTAGCCATCTGTTGTGTTGTTGCATGGAGGCCAATCGCAGCGGAACCGTCAGCCGGAACCACTGAGACTTGGTCACAAGACAGGTTGTTCCTTACTCTGTCGTCTGCTAACTATCAGGGTTTATTTTTAGACCAAAAAATGTTTTGGGTTTTTGTATTAAATATGTGTAGTTGTAATATTATCCACCATAAACCTAATCCATTAGGTGTTTCACCTCCATTCCATCGAGAGCTTCTATCCACTTGATCACATTTATTTGTAAAACAAATTTTCCATTTTTGTTTCAAGAATGAACTTATTTAAACTTAGCCATTTCACCATGAATTAAAAAAGAGTGTTTTAAATACTTTTATTAAGATTTTGGAAGAGATAGGAATTTTTGTTTTCAGTGTAACTTGGTCATCCAGAGGCGGAATTGGAAACCGAGACATGCACTGGAAATCTAGGAGAGAGATATTTATGTTGAAAGTGACCAGATGTTCCTGTGAGAAAGCTTATTTTGGTGTTTTTCTGTGTAAATAATTCCTTGGATCAATCCTTAATAAAATATACGCCCATCTTGAAAGTGGACACAAAGACGTAGTTCAGCAGTGAAAAACACCGTAATAAATGTTTGTTGTCTTTTATCTATGATCTTTGCTACAAATTCATGTTTAATATGCTTCTTAAGTTCTGGTTTAAGTCATAAAATAATTTTTTTTCCTTCAGTATTCCACACTAAGAGATTGAGTTAACAATCAATTCATTATTGGCAAATATTCAGTTCTACTTTAGTATTAGTTCAGATATATTTCAGATCATATTGAGGATAAAAGTAGTCTCGAGAACTGATACTCTTTGAGGATGAGGTAGGGTGTCCAATAGGAAATTGTAGTTGAATATGAGATTCCTCTAGGATGTGTAAATCCAATAAGGGAATGGTCCTAAAAGGACATCCCTTGTGAAAATTCAGATGGGGTATGTTCCTTGAGAGACAATGATGAAGGTGTCTATAAATCATTGTCACCCAAAAATTGTGATCTAATCTAGTGTAGAGATAGAGTTTTTAGTAAAGGAATTTCTATATGAAAATTTTGGTTAATTTGATGAGAGACACTTCTATATGCTAAAAAGATAGTTTATGAGATGGCTTACCAATCTAACTCTTCTTATTATAATTATTCAGTATGAGAATGCCCATGTACCATCAAGGTATTATGAATACCTCCCTAGTCAAGAGGGAGTGTTGAATTATATAGCTAGGTTCAATCTTAATAATATCTTATGTACTCTTGATTTTATGTAATTAATGTAAAAGAGAAAAACTATTTTATTTTTATTTTATAAAGCATGAGATTTCATGCTTAAAGTCAAAATTTTCTAGGTCAAGCACCCATTGTGTGCTTCTAAGGTTTTTCAAAAGAGTCATTATAATATGTAATAGACCCTATTTGGCATATTATAACTATTCAAAGAATTTATTTTGATTCAAATAGTGTCAAAGTACCCCTCTAAGACAAGTCAACCAGCAAAAGACAAGTCACCCCTTTTTAGGGTTATTCAAGCTCCAAGGAAAGGTATAAATATAAAGCATTCAACCTCATTTGGGATTATCGTCAAGGAAGTTCATTCAAGGAAATATATAATACCAAAAGGAAAGTGAAAAGGGAGTAAATATATAAGGATGAAGTCTAAAATCCAAAAATTGTCTCTATTCTCTCACACGTGAGAAAAATAAGCTAGGATTCTGTAACTACAGAGATGAAATTTCATATCTCCAAAGAAGGCCAAAATTTTGATGAAAATAAGAAATTGATATAGTCCATTTGTCTAAGAAAAATAAGCAATCTAAGAAAATAATAAAGGATGCCTAAAATAGCCTCTCTATCCCACACGTGAAAAGTTGCAGCAGTTACCGGAGGGTCGAAGTTTCAACAATTACTGGAGGATCAAAGTTGCAGCAGTTGCTAGAGGGCCAAAATTTGTTATTGGAAGATATTGAAGAAGGTGTGACTTGGTTTGAATTTGAGAATATAAGATCATATTCTGGAAGGAAGTTTGACTTGGTCTTGGAGGGATCTTGGTATTGAGTCTAAAGGGTTTTAGAATTTTTCATTTGAAGTTTATGAAAGAAGAGAATAATTTATTGTGGGTTTTCCTCTCTGGGAGATGTTTTGGCCCTGGCTAGAAGCCTACATCTTGTGTCCATTTATTCTATTGAAATTCATGTTTTTAGTAGCTATTTTATGATAATAACACTATAATAATCAAGATAAGAAGAAGCAAATTACAAGTACATCAAGTTAAAGTAAAATAATGTCACAAACAATTATTAAAGTAAAGAGAAATCACACCTAATCCAACTACCCTATAGTTCTCAACAAGAATATTCCTCTTCATCCATTGCCATGGTTATTGAGGATGGGAATCTTCTTGTTATCAAGAATCAATGAATGATGTGGATAGTGAAAAATGGAAGAAGGTTATGGACGAGCAAATGGATTCCTTGGCCAAGAAAAAAATTGAGGATCTTGTAGAGCTTCCTAAAGGAAGAAGTGTTTTTGGATGTAAATGTGTCTTAAAATTGAAGAGATATGTTGATGGAAATATTCAAAGATATAAAGCAAGGACAATAGAAAAAGAGTATTCTTAGACATAAGGTATTGAATTTCATGAAAAAATTTCACCAGTTGTAAGAATGAATTATGATTTATATTCCTACGGTGCTAGCACTAAATGGAATACTTGATCTTAAGTTAGAGTAGTTAGATGTTAAAAAAAAAATTCTTTATGTATATTTGGATGGGGAGATATATTTGGAATAGCTAGAAGGTTTTGTACAAGATCATCGCAAGATAATAGTTTGCAAGATTCTCAAAAAATCATTGCATGGATTAAGAGAATCACCCAAGAAATGGTACATGAAGTTTGATTCCTTCATAGTGAGCCAGGACTTCAAAATTTTCAATGGTATGTTAATTATCTTGGTTTTGTATGTTGATGATATGATTTTTGCAAGAAAAAAAATGGAAGATATCAATAGTGTAGAAGCTCTGCTTTCTAAGACGTTTGATATGAAGGATTTTGGAGCTGCAAACCAGATCTTAAGCATGGTGATACATAGAGACAAGAAAAATGGAAATATCTCGTTATGGAAACAAAAGTGTGTGGATAAAATACTTGTAAAGTTTGGTATGACAATGTGAAACCCGCTAAATTTACTTTGGCTTCCCATTTTAATATTTATTTGGATTTAATTATATTATTGATGAATAAAATCAGTATATGTATCGTGTATTGTGTGAAAATGCACTAGGTATCTCAATATGCGTGATGGTGTCTACAAGGCCTGCAATTTCACATGTAGTTGGAGTTGTCAGTAGGTTCATGGAAAATCCACGAAGAAAACATTGGAAAGCAGTAAAATGGGTTCTTTGGTATTTGAGAGAACAAGTGGCTATTGTATCATATTTAGTGGTTTCAGTGATTCATTCTATGGATATGTTGATTCATATTATGCTGCTGACTTGGACAAGAGGAGATCTACTTCTAGATATGTCTTAAATTTTGCAGGTGGAGAGATTAGTTGGATGTCAAAGATTCAGGAAACAATTTTTTTTTCCACTATAGTGGTAGAATATATAACTGATTCACATGCATGTAAAGAGGCAATATGGTTGAAGGTCTACTAGGTGAGCTTGGAAGGATGCATGATAAATTAAATGTATTCTTTGATAGTTAAAGTTGTGATGTTCCGAAATGGAATTCAGCAGCTTTTACACCACTGTAGAACTCCTTTGTCGGAAATATGAACAAGGCTATATCAGAGATGGATTGAGAGGGCTTTTACCAGTTATGTCACCTCTAAAGAGAGGATGAGAACTGGAGGCTATCTGGCCCTTTCTTAGTCTCTGCCTATAGCTATGCAAATATTTCTTCCTCAAGAAGATCTTGCTCAAAAGGATAAGCTACAACAATACATAAACATGAACTGGAAAATAGCAATGAATGCATATACTTCAGAAATGCAATAAACCCTCATAGCCTTCTCATTGATAATATGGTAGCAGAAATGTGTACAAGATCTTGAGGAAATGATCACTCAAGCTGAGAAAATCCTTCTCTAAAGTCACAAGTACAATGGACATGAGATACACCGCTACATATATTATGCCCAACTATGACTACACAGTCTATGAAGGAGGACTGTTGCAAAATAATGATACAATGAAGATATGTCAATATGAAGCTCAAATAAAGAGTGCGGAGGTGAATCTCAACCCTTGGAAACTATAATGATCAATCCCTAAAGGGATTGGCTACAATACATACAAAATGGCAAATCTGCAAAAATGCCAGAGTTGTTGGAGTAGCTGCAACTATAAAATGAGAACATGAAGAATATGGCTGAATAATGATGCATAAAATGTATATACCTCCTCCAATGGAAATCTAGAGTGAAAGGTTGATCCTTTCACCAAAGATCTCACCCTCCAAAATGCCGGTGCAACCCCTCACTGCAATTGCACTCAAGAACTGCATAGTCAAGGAGAGGAACTACATTGTAGGTGATGGGAAGAGATTGGCCTCCTGCCAATATATGAGAAATGGAGCTGATATCTCCCCTATTGATCTCCTGGATGCATAAAAGCTTCCTCCTCTAAAATCTGAGCTCCAAAATAATGATGTGAGAACCTCCACTACAACCTCAGCAACACAATGGCTCTTACTGCAAGAATCACTGCACTGAAAGGAATAGCTTTGGCCTTGAGCCAAGATGTGGAGAAGATGAAGATCAAACCTTCAAGAGCTTCTCAAGAAGGGATGGAATCCTTGAACAAGAAATCCCTTGTGCTGAACAGCACAGTTATCACAGTTGTGCAACTGTAGAAAGCAAGCAATTCGAAATATCCAAGCTAGCTCAAAATTGTTTCTTTCCCCTCCTTTTATGCAAATGAAGGCTCCTTAGCCATGGACCCACACATTAGGGTTTCCTCCTCCTCATGCAATTTTGTAGGCTTCCCAAGCAAGCCACACCTCCATCTATTGTGCGGTTTGACTTGGACAACATGACCTAGCCCTCTTTGTAATTAACCCTTTTCACACATGGGGTGTGAAAACAAGCTCCAATGATGCTCCTCTTTCATAATGTGAGGGATTTTATTGATGTTTTCCATAACCATGGGCCTCCTTACCCATTTATTTAGCTGCAATAGGATAAAAAGAAAATTTTTAATGTTCCATTTAGCCATGTGCTAAAATGGAAACATTACAATCCTCCCCTCCCAAATGTTGCTTGTCCTCAAGCAATTGCAAGGATAGAACTGGAAAAACCTCCACTAAAGGCATGGAGTCTGAAATATGTTGAGGAACACCTCCCCAATGTAGATCCTCCATCCCCCAAGCAATGATCCATAAAAAGTGAGTTACCTCCCAACATGGTATCTCCTGACAATCATCTTCCACCTTTGGCTCCTACAATATAGGTGGGCTGAAAATCTGATCTTGGTAGAAACATTAGCCTACCCCACACTATCCTCCTCTCCACTTAGGATAAGTATAGAGTATATGCTAACCTTGGGCTGCAATAAATTTTCCCTCCAGTGGCAAGATGGAGACTATACCTCGAAGGATCTCTTCTCCAGCGTTATAAAACATGTTGTCCCAAATCATCTCATATGTGATGAGTTGGTAGTCATCACCATATGGCATCAAATCAATCATATGGCTCTCCTCAAATGGAAACAAATGTGTTTCTATAGTTGCCACATGTCCTCTCATGTTCCCATTAGAACATGCAATGCAAATAATGTGGGAGATCTCTCCCCCAAGGGACACATCCAACCAATGTGCCATTCCCCCAATCATGCTCTCAACAAATACAAAGACAACAACAACATAATGAATCATGATAAGAACCATGATGGTTGTCATGTGTGGCAAGGGAGAAGGATAATGGTCCCTCAAATGTAACCAATGCAGTTTGACCCTCAACTGCAAAAGAGTATGATAAAAGGTGTGGCCTCTAAAACACCTACTTGCTATCCTACTCTCCTCAAATGTATGGAGAAAGTGCATGATGTATGGTGCAAGGTGAGCATGTCCTCCAAAATACATTCCCTCCCCAAGTCCTCCTAGGGAGTGGTCACCAATAGTGATCATAGCCTCCAGTAGACCATCGGGTTCAGAAAAAAGAATGCTCCACCTTGGAGCAACATCCTGTACAAATATGGTCAAGGGGTGAATATACAAGTCATCATGCAAATAAATTATACCCTTACCATAAGTTTTTTTCATGCAAATGGAGTGGCTCAAGAGTGAATATCCTCCCATCCTCAAAGAGAAGAGAAGTGGTTGTGCTAACTCCTCCAAGTAGTTGTGTATCTCCTCCATCTGCACCTGATCTATGCATCTCCTCTTATGCTAATATGTCAATGCCATGCAAGAAAAATGATCCTGGGAATACTCCACCAACAATCCAGAGCTCCCACTTGGATCCATCCTCCATAGTGACAGTGTTGATGATTCCTCATGAAAGGCATGTGTCATATGGTCATCCCCTCCTTTGAAATTTCTCATGCCAAAGATGCAAATTGGAAGGCTACTAACCTTCCCATGCTGCTTCTTCCACAGTGTAGAATCTAAAATGAGAGTGGGTGCAAAATATATTGAGGGAATGGCCCCCTCCTCCTTGAGTCTACCCAAGACTCTCAGTGCTGTGAATTTGTCTCCCAAGGCCTCCACTCCTCTAAAAAAAATGAGTGGTGCCCCAACATGTGAAGCATCTCCCATCAGCTGGTGATCTAGTGGTCTCCCTGGAAAAATGTCTCCATGTAGTGAGACATCATCCTCAAGGGGTGACAACATAGATGAATGAAAAATTCTGTCCATGCTTGCACTGCGTAATCCAATCACCCTCTTAAGTGCATCATCCTCCAAAAATGAGTAGGGATGTGTACTCCTCATCTCAATATGCTGGGTCTTCTCCCTACTTCCTCCTTGTGTCTCGATGGTGATACACCTTCTCAAAAATGGCACATGTGTGCCTTGATCTCCATGCATGAGATCCTAGGGACTTCCTTGCAAGGATGCAAGAGTCCTTCTCCTTGGAGCAAGAGCTCCTCCTTCCTTTGCATGAGGCACTAGATAGTCTCTAGATAGCACTGCGCTATTGCCCTCAGCTCCCTCAACATAAATGGGCAACCCTCCAATAATGTTGCTGCAAATATGGAATCTCTCCCAAGGTGGAAGCAGTTCCTGATCATCAAAAGCCAAGGAGTATCCCCTTTTCACCATGATGGTTCCATCTCCTACTCCTACAACATTGTTCATCATATGAGAGCACATATGCCTTTTCTCTCTCCAACACCACCCAAGCACATATGTGGATGTCTCCTTCCTTCCTTCATCCTAGTACTCCTCCTTTGAGGACTACCCTCATCCCAAATCAAACTTCTACATTTCATGGGATTTTGAAATATAGATTTCCTGAGGATCAATTTGACCCTATGAGGATCCAAATAGTGGGTAGGAAAAAACTTCCCATCATGATGTGTGTGGCACAAGGAATTTCCACCATAGTCATGAGAGAAGCTATCCATCCGAAGATGTCCCCCATCTTCTATTTGTTCCTATGAGAAGGAAACACCCTCCTCCAACTGCTGAAGAACCTTGCACTGCAAAAAGTGTGGGAGTGCACCTCCATTTAAATCTCTCTGTGAGATCTCCTTTGCATCACTGCTCTTGTACAATGCAGTATTATTCTGCTTCTCTAGGTCAACTGCATGCAATGATGTAGACCCATCCAAGGTGTTTGTTGAAATGACAAGAGATGAATTTCCAATCATACCTTGGTGAAACTTGGAAGCTCCTTGCAAGGCTGCAAGTGTTACTTCCTCATGAGTATTGGCCTCCCAAACTATTGAAGATGAAGGCTGCTCCTCCATGGTCTCAACAGTGCTGGTACATGCCTCATCAAATGGTGGTGAGGGCTCCTCCCTCTTTTTTCCAAATCTGCTGATCATTCTTTGAGAAAAATCAGCAAGTTTTGAAACCCTTGCATGGTCTAGATGGATGATCCACCAAATTTTTGCTTCACCTTGTAAGTGCAGCGCTGCAACTTCTACTGCCTCTTTGTCCACTATAGGATGTACCAGGACAAAGGCCTCTAGCTTCTTTTCCCAAACCTCTGCTGCACATGTGAGTGATCCATCAAATGTGGACAATAGAAATCTATTTCCTCTCATCATCCTGTGGCTGTGGGGTCTTCCTTCTTCTTTCTATTGAATAAACTGTGGAAAGGATAAAGTCTCTTGGGAGACTCTATGGTTTTCTCGGTATTCAGCTAGGTACTCACTTAGAATTTTGAATTCCAAGTTTCCTCCATGCTTCTGCTCTGCTTCTTTGTGAGAATAGGAAGTGCATGGTCCTTCCTCTTCTCCTCCTTCAATCTTCCTGACCTCCTTGGAGAGGTCTCCTCTAGATATGAAAATATATGAGAGAAATCTCATCTTCTTCATCCTTGGGCTCTCTACTTCTGAAATTTGAACTTCACAGGCTGTGCCAAGTTCGATGCTTTGATACCACTATAATGTTTCGAAATGGAATTCAGCCGCTTTTACACCACTGAAGAACTCCTTTGTCGGAAATATGAACAAGGCTATGTCAGAGATGGACTGAGAGGGATTTCACCAGCTATGTCACCTCTAAAGAGAGGATGAGAATCGAAGGCTATCTGGCCCTTTCTCAGGCTCTGCCTATAGCTATGCAAATATTTCTTCCTCAGGAAGATCTTGCTCAAAAGGGTGAGCTACAACAATACATAAACATGAGTTGGAAAATAGCACTGAATGCATAAACTTCAGAAATGAAATAAACCCTGATAGCCTTCTCATTGATAATATGGTAGCAGAAATGTGTACAAGATCTTGAGGAAATTATCACTCAAGCTGAGCAAATTCTTCTCTAAAGTCACAAGTACAATGGACATGAAATACACTGCTACATATATTATGCCCAACTATGATTGCGCAGTCTATGAAGGAGGACTGCTGCAAAATAATGATACAATGAAGATATGGCAATATGAAGCTCAACTAAAGAGGAGGGAAATGAATTTCAACCCATGTAAACTATAATGATCAATCCCTAAAGGGATTGGCTACAATACATACAAAATGGAAAATCTGTAGAAATGTCGGAGTTGCTGGAGCAACTGCAACTCTAAAATGAGAACATGAAGGAGATGGCTGAATAATGCTGCATAAAATGTATATACCTCCTCCAATGGAAATCTAGAGTGAAAGGGTGATCCTTTCACCAAATATCTCACTCTCCAAAATGTCGGTGCAACCCCTCACTACAATTGCACTCAAGAATTGTAATATTCCTAATTAGCGACAACTAATTGGAATATTCGATTTTGTATAGTTTTCCCATCTATAGTTTATAAATAAATAAAAAGTGAGTAGAGAGGGTTTAAATCACTTAAGTGAAATAAAAAATCATCCTAGTAGCATATCGTTGTAACTTAAGGGGGAGCCAAGGGGGGGCCAAGCACCACGTAGAGAGGGGGCTCACGTTAGCTCTAGAAGCTTCTGCGTAGGAGAGGTTGGACACGTGGCAAGAGATGGAGTCTACTTTGACGAGATGGCCTTGGGATTGGAGGAAGTCCAACGTTATAAAAGAAGGAGGAGCCTTCTAATTTCATTCATTATGTTGTTGATGATATTGAGCTAGACATTTTTTCGTCTTAAGCACGATGGCTGTTTACCCTGTTTGCAGCACTGTTTAGTGCATTGAGTGTCTCCAGTTGGAGATCTTGCCCTTAGCCCTAGGGGACTTCGAGTGCCTGCTCAGGAAAGGTTATTTCTTTATTATTTTGTGAGAGGTTTCGTTTTTTGGGTTTGCTGCGGAGCTGGGCTTTCATAGAGACTGCGCAGTCACTGGGAGAGAGGACACAGTCCTTTTTGGAGGTACTCCGGATCAATATTTCTGCAGGAGATTTAGCTGATATTTTGAGCAGAGGATCAAAATTTTCCAGTAGGAGGATTTTGGTGGAGTTTAGGGCAGTTTCTCAGCTATTCTCATTTACCCTCTGTGTTGAGCCTTAGAGGCCAGCATAATTCCTTGAGGAGGTATTTTCGGGTGGTTTTTCAGGGGTTGGCCATTTTTGATATGGTTTCTGGGTTTTGTCTGGATTGGTGAGTAGAGGAGGTTTGCATATTTTCAACACATTCCAGCAAGGGGATCAGCCCCTAGTATTCAGTTCATTCCAACAGTTCTAGCAACTACACCGCAGTTTTCCAGCAGCTGGGACGCAGTTCAGAGAGCAGCCATTTCCTGTATATTTTGATAGTATTTCTTCACTTGCATTGAGAAATATTAGGTGCCATCACTCTGATCACCTATTTTACTTCATTATATTTCTCAGATTAATAAAATAGCTTAGCATTTCCTCTCTATGTTTCTGGATGAGTTTCCGTATTTGCCGCATTTCCTTTCTATGCTATTATATGTCTGCTGCACTGTTATTTTTATATATTCTTAAGCATGATAGTTCTATACCACTTGGTGTGTTTATATTTCACTCTTAGACAGAGTCTGGAAAGGGCCAGGTAGCCTCCGGATCTCGTCCTCTCTTCAGAGGCGGAATATCCGGTAAATTCCCTTCCAGTCCATCTCTGGTTGGAGTTTGCCTTGTTTTAGAGATATCCCTAAAACAGGCTATTACAGTGGTATCAGAGCCTAGTTCTGGCTTAGCTTGTGGTCTATGACACCAGGGAAGAGACCATATATTTTTTACAGAGGCAAGAAGTACAGAGACCGTGAGCATAGGTTGGAGAACACCTATGGAGATAGAGATTGTGTTTGGGTGGTGGACACAGAGCAGGAGAGAGAGCCTGTGACAGACGCAGAGTAGGAGGAGCCCGTATTAGATTCAGAGCAAAGAGGGCCAATGGAAGATGACACAGAGGCCAAAAAGTTTTGGGAGGCACTCCTCAAATCGGTGCAGGATTTGGCTAGACAGATTGAGGTGATGGGTCATAGATTCACTGCTGTGGAGGCTAGACAGTGTGATACCCCACGGGTTTTCCAGGTAGGAGAGGGATCATGTACATCCCATCATTTGCCGGAGCAGGGTGCTGCTTAGTGTGATATTCCTCAGTTGATGGCTTCACGTGCACCTACCCGCTCTACTATGCCCACTTTCTTGGGAGCAGACACAGGGGCAGGAGCCCAGCAATAGGCAGAGCCCAGACACATGGGCGAGTATTTTGCAGAGTATCAGGCCTATGGGAAGGAGTTCAGGGATGCTCTCTCATTCCGAGATTTTTTTTAGCTCCAGCGGGATAGTAGACCCCACGACCATCATAGAGGGCACCGACATTATCATGATGGAGATAGACACCACACATCTAGCAGATTCCATTTTCCTACGTTTGATGGCTCATCAAACAGTTCGGCAAAGTCTTGGGTGGAGAAGCTGGACATCTATTTCCAGCTTAACCAGATGTCGGAGATGGAGACCATCAAGGTGGCAACATTGCATTTGGATGGTGACACTCGGGCATTCTACAGTGACGACATATTCCAAGTTTACCAGGAGGTTGACGGAGCGTTTTGACCGGGGGGATCCGGAACAACACTTTGTTGAGCTGATGAGGATCAAGCAGACTGGGAGCCCAAAGACTTACATTGCAGATTTCTTGAGGATTTCAGTGATGGTGCTTGGATGATCTATATGTTTGTGGAGGGATTGGCAGAGCCACTTCGGGGTCTAGTCAGATCTACTAGACCATCTACACTCTAGGATGCTATTAGCAGGACCAGGGACTTACAGGATGCATTGCCTAGGACATGGACACCTTACCCCCAGAGACAGGGTTTCCAGCCCAAGGGGAAGGATGTGAGGGTTCCTCCTCCCAAGGGGAATCCAGGTTGGGTACATATAGATGATGATGCCAAGAGGGAGTTGAGGAAGAAGTGGTTGTGCTTCACTTTCCAGGAGCCGTGGGCACTAGGGCATAGGTGTGCTGCTGGCAAAGCACACTTTATTAAGGTATTCTCCGATGATAGTGGGGGCAAGGATGAGGAGGATGATGAGGAGGTAGGAGATAGTCAGACGGCCCAGGATCAGTTGCCGCCTCCACCTCCAGGGACTGGAGGTGCAACTTTTGCACCCATAGGAGGGACCCTTACAGCCTTGCGAGGAGTTCCTAAGTATTTGATGCTGCGCATACGAGGGACAATACGTGGCCAACGAGTATCAGTCTTGGTTGACAGTGGGGCGACCCACAACTTCATTGATTCACAGATGGAAGAGAGGAGGGGTATACCGACTGAGAGCTTTGACAGATTTTCAGTCTTGGTCCCAGGAGCCCAGACGATGCAGTGTGCCTAGTATGTTCCAGAGTTGGCAGTGACGATGGGTACCTACACCGTGACCGATCACTTTTTCGTGGTCAACATACCAGATACCAATGTGGTATTGGGTGTTCAGTGGTTCATTACTCTGGGGAAGGTCACCATGGATTGAGAGGCCTTAGAGATGGAGTGGGATGACAAGAAGACCGGGAAGCATGAGAAGATCTGTGAGATGCACACTTACCCACCTCAGACAGTTTCGGCACACTAGATGGAGGCAGACTTCCGGAAGGGAGACATAGAGTGGGTGGTTGAGTTTCGGGCATCAGAGGCAGAGACCACCAGTCGAGCAGTTCATCCAGATATACAGGCCATCCTTGACAGGCATGATGTATTTTTTGGGGATATACCACCAGGTCGGCCACCGGACCGAGGGTTTGAGCACACCATTGAGCTTGAGTAGGGTATTCAAGCAGTGATCACTACCCCTTATAGGCATCCCAAAGCCTATCGGGATGAGATTGAGCGGGCCATCCAGGAGTTGCTGGCTCTTGGGCACATCAGACCGAGCACGAGTCTGTTTGCTTCTTCCGTAGTGTTGGTGAAGAAGAAGGACGACACCCTAAGGATGTGCATTGATTACAAGGCTCTGAACAAGAAGACCCTAAATAACAGGTATCCTATACCCAGGATTGATGAGTTGATGGATGAGCTGAGAGGAGCCAATTTCTTCTCGAAGATTGATTTAAGATCACGGTACCATCAGATTCGCGTGAGGGAACAGGACATTCCCAAGACCGCCTTCAGGTGTCATTATGGGCACTTTGAGTTCTTGGTTATGCCTTTTGGGCTGACTAATGCACCAGCCACTTTCTAGTCTTGCATGAACCATATCTTCCGCATTCATCTGAGGAGGTTTGTATTGGTCTTCTTCGATGACATACTCATATATAGCAGGACTTGGGAGGAGCATCTCCAGCATATAGAGGCAGTACTACGCATCTTGGAAGAGCAACAGTTCTATGCTAAGCTCTCTAAGTGTGAGTTTGGGATGACGAAGATGTTGTATTTAGGACACATTATTGGAGTGGATAGAGTGAGGGTCCATGAGGAGAAGATTAGAGCCATCAGAGATTGGCTATAGCCAAGGAACGTGACAGAACTTCAAGGGTTCATTGGGATATGTACCTATTACAGGAATTTCGTCAGATGTTTCTCATAGCTTGCTGCACCCCTTATAGATTTGACGAAGAAGGGGGCATTCATTTGGTTAGATATAGCGCAATGAGCCTTTGATAGACTCAAGGAGGTGATGAGTAGTTTCCCAGTGCTTTCATTGCCGAATTTTACGCAGCCATTTGTCTTGGAGTGTGTTGCGTCGGGAGAGGGGATCGGCGCAGTATTGATGCAGGGGGGACACCCTATAACCTTTGAGAGCCGGAAGCTCCTTCTGCATGAGAGGTTGTATTCTATATACGACAAGGAGATGTTGGCCATCATGCATGCCTTGGCCAAATTCCAGCAGTATTTGGTAGGGAATAGGTTTAGGGTGAGGACTAATCACAATAGCCTCAGGTTCTTTTTGGAGTAGAAGTAGCTACAGGAGAGGCAGTAGAAGTGGATCAGTAAGATCCAATCATATGACTTTGACATTGAGTATGTCAAGGGTAAGAATAATGTGGTAGCAGATGCCCTTTCACGTAGGCCTGCCACGTTATCTCTTATGAGCTTAGATATAGATTGGAGGGCTCGACTTTTAATGGAGTACTCTAAGGATAGATTTGCATGTGAGGTGCTATATGGGTAGGTGGCGAATGACAGGTACAGGGTGGTTGATGAGATCATCTACTACAGGGACAAGATCTTCTTGACTGAGGGATCTCAGCTTAAGAAGAAGATACTCCGGGCATCACGTGATTCTCCATTGGCAGGCCATCAGGGGTTTACCAAAACCTAAAGGGCCATCAGAGAGAGGTTCTCATAGAAGGGGCTCAAGGAGGACATACTCCAGCACATCAGGGAGTGCGATGTTTATCAGAGAAAAAAGGGGGAGATGAGCCATCCCGCAGGATTGCTGCAACCTCTTCCCATTTCGAAGGGGAAATGGGAGAGCATATCGATGGACTTCATCATCGGGTTGCCCATGGTGCAGGGCAAGGATTGTATCTTTGTCATCGTTGATCAGCTGAAAAAGTATGCGCACTTCTTCACCATATCCACGCATTATACAGCAACACAGGTAGCCAAGCTATTCTTCAGAGAGGTTTTTAGGCTGCATGGTCTTCCTAAGACCATCATCAGTGACAGGGGCAGCCGCTTCATGGGCGGATTTTGGCAGGAGCTTTTCCAGCTAGTGGGGACGGAGTTGACACCGAGTAGCAGTTATCACCCACAGACAGATGGACAGACGAAGATAGTTAACAAGTAGCTAGAGGGCTACTTGTGTAACTATGTCAGTGGGCAGCAGTGAGCATGGTTGAGATGGTTACATTTGGGGGAGTACTGCTACAACACAACACATCACATGTCCATTGGTATGTCACCGTTTTATGCTTTGTATGGGTATCATTCCTTATCTTTTGCTGATGTGATGTTCGGTGCTAGCAAGGCTCCTAGAGCCAAGATTTGGATCCAAGAGAGGCAGGAAATTCTCCGAGCTCTCAAGGACAATATGGCTATAGCACAGAACCAGTAGAAGCTGTATGCCGACAGGGGTGGTGGAGAGACAGTTTTAGGTAGGGGACTTGGTCTACCTACGATTACAGCCATACCGACAGTCATCGCTGAAGTAGAAGGGAGATGAGAAGCTCAAGCCTCGTTTTTACGAGCCATACAGGGTGATACGCAGGATTGGGCAGGTTGCATATGAGTTGGAGTTGCCCCAAGGCAGCAAGATCCACAACATTTTTCATGTATCATGCCTGAAGAAGGCGCTGGGGCAGCAAGTGACTGTGACAGATGAGCTACCACCCACGGATGATGAGGGGCACTTAGTGTTGCAGCCAGAGGCTATTATTGATACCAGGGAGAGGCAGCTACGGAGCAGGACAGTCCGGGAATTCTTGGTGAGGTGGAAGAACTTTCCAGATGAGGATGCCACTTGGGAGAGTGAGAAGATTTTGCAGCATCCATCACTTCAGTTGCTTGAGGACAAGCAACATTTTTCCGAGGGAGACTGTAATATTCCTAATTAGTGACAGCTAATTGGAATATTCGATTTTGTATAGTTTTGCTGTCTATAGTTTATAAATAAATAAAAAGTGAGTAGAGAGGGTTTAAATCACTTAAGTGAAATAAAACATCCTCCTAGTAGCATAAAGTTGTAACTTAAGGGGGAGCCAAGGGGGGGCCAAGAACCACGTAGAGAGGGGGTTCACGTTAGCTCTAGAAGCTTCTGCACAGGAGAGGTTGGACATGTGGCAAGAGATGGAGGCTACGTTGACGAGATGGCATTGGGATTGGAGGAAGGCCAATGTTATAAAAGAAGGAGGAGCCTTCTCATTTGATTCATTTTGTTGTTGATGATATTGAGCTATATTTTTTGTCTTCTTGAGCACGTTGGCTGTTTAGCCTGTCTGCAGCACTGTTTAGTGCATTGAGTGTCTCCGGTCAGAGATCTCGCCCTTAGCCCCAGGGGACTTCGAGTGCCTACTCGGGCAAGGTTATTTCTTCAGTATTTTGTGATTGGTTTTTTTTTTTGGGTTTGCTGCAGAGCTGGGCTTTCATAGAGACTACGCAGTCACTAGGAGAGAGGACACAATCCTTTTTGGAGGTACTCTGGATCAGAATTTCTGCAGGAGATTTAGCCGAGATTTTGAGTAGAGGATCAACCTTTTCCAGTAGGAGGATTTTAATGGAGTTTGAGGTAGTGTCCCAGCTATTCTCATTTAGCCTCTGCACTGAGCCTTAGAGGCCAGCGTAATTCCTTGAGGAGGTATTTTCGGGTGATTTTCGGGGGTTGGCCATTTTTTATATGGTTTATGGGTTTTGTCCGGATTGGTGAGTAGAGGAGGTTTGCAGATTTCCATCTCATTCCAGAAAGGGGATCAGCCCCTAGTATTTAGTTCATTCTAGTAGTAGCAGCTACACGGTAGTTTTCCAGTAGCTGGGACACAGTTCAGAGAGCAGCCATTTCCTGTATATTATGAGATTATTTATTCACTTGACTTGAGCAAGATTAGGTGCCATCACTCTGATCACCTATTGTACTTCATTATATTTCTCAGATTAATAAAATGGCTTATCATTTTCTCTCTATGTTTCTGGATGAGTTGCCGTATTTGCCGCATTTCCTTTCTATGCTATTATATGTCTGCTGCACTGTTATTTTTATATATTCTTGAGCATGCTAGTTCTATACCACTTGGTGTGTTTATCTTTCACTCTTAGACAGAGTCTGGAAAGGTCTAGGTAGCCTCCAGATCCTATCCTCTCTTCAGAGGCGGAATATCCAGTAAATTCCCTGCCAGTCCATCTCTGGTTGGAGTTTGCCTTGTTTTAGAGATATCCCCGAAACGGGATATTACAAGAACTGCGCAGTCAAGGAGAGGAACTGCGCTGTAGGTGATGGGAAGAGATTGGCCTCCTGCCAAGATATGAGAAATGGAGCTGATATCTCCCCTATTGATCTCCTGGATGCATAAAAGCTTCCTCCTCTAAAATCTGAGCTCCGGAATGATGATGTGAGAACCTTCACTGCAACCTCAGCAACACAATGGCTCTTACTGCAAGAATCACTACACTGAAAGGAATAGATTTGGCCTTGAGCCAAGATGTGGAGAAGATGAAGATCAAACCTTCAAGCGATTCTCAAGAAGGGAGGTAATCCTTAAATAAGAAATACCTTGTGTTGAACAACACAGCTATCACAATTGTGCAACTGTAGAAAGAAAGAAATTCGAAATATCCAAGCTAGCTCAAAATGGTTTCTTTCCCCTCCTTTTATGAAAATTAAGGCTCCTTAGCCATGGACCCTACACATTAGGGTTTCCTCCTCATGCAATTTCGTAGGCTTCCCAAGCAAGCCACACCTCCATCTATTGCGCAGTTTGACTTGGTCAACATGACCTAGCCCTCTTTGTAATTAACCCTTTTCACACATGGGGTGTGCAAACAAGCTCCAATGATGCTCCTCTTTCATAATGTGAGGGATTTTATTGATGTTTTCCATAACCATGGGCCTCCTTACCCATTTATTTAGCTTCAATAGGATAAAAAGAAAAATTTTAATGTTGCATTTAGCCATGTGCTAAAATGGGAACATTACAAAAGTACTAATTATTTGGGAGTATCACAACAAGACTAAACATATAGATGTAAAAGAACATTTTGTAATATAGGTAATTGATGGTAATGAAGTAACTTTCAAAAGGTTCCACACACATGAGGGATGGAACTTCCTTCAATAGTATAGATCCTTGGGATCTTCACCTTTCATATTCTTCTCAAGTTCTTCCTTTTCTTTAGTTGTGTGAGATCCACTCCTCTCCTTCCTTTTGTTGTTTTTCTTGTTTTACGGATTGTTTGGACAGTCCCTCTTAAAATTTTCATACTCATTGCATCATAACATTGAATATTTGACATATCTCGCTTTCCTTTATACTTTCCAATTTTCCCTTTATTCTTCTTCTTGGATTATACAATAAATGCTTGTGTCTTTTCATTTGATTTGATGTCATCCTTCGCCTTTATCCTTGTTTCTTCAAAGGTTCATAAAATGGAGTATTGTCTTTCCTTGAGTAAACACTAATTTCTCCATACAGATGGAAAATAATTTAGCACACATCTAGTCATCTCTGAATCATAAATGACTTGCCAAATATCTTGCAACTGATCCCTTAATTATGAGACATTCATAATATTTGTGGACATATCTTAATCCTTTGACATCCTTGTTATCTATAGTTGATTCTTCAAGGATATTTTTTGATGAATTTTACTTTCTTTGAGTTCTCAGATATGGTTAGGGCACACGTCATCCCTAATACTATTATGAAAACAATCCCTACATACCTGTATTCTCCTCAATAAACTATGATGGCACTTCTATGTATGAAACCAAGAGTTTTGGATAATTTATAGGCCTCTTGGCCCTCCTTAAGAGAGAGTCCTTCTACTCGAAATCTCACAAAAACTATGTGGCCTTAACAAAGAGAAAACACCACAATACCCTGCACAATATCTGCCCATATTTTCTCCTCCTACCCTCGAACCTACTCTATTAGGCTCATCTTAGGTAATCTCAAGAATGAACCAAAATAAAAACTCCTTCTCACCTTCAGAAATATCCTTTGATTTACGACCAATTCAGAGACACTTCTTGTGATGTTGTGCTCTTTGTATGCTTTCAAGAATCTTCAAAAGATTTCAAATATGCCCTAGAGTGACGACTTCTAGGCATCCTTGAACAATATTAAAGTTTCTCCAAACAATGAATGATGTTCCCAGGATTATTGATGCTTCCTTGCCTTCCAATGAGCCTTTCCAAGAGAGATCAATATTATTTTTCAATATACAAAGCTTTCAGAAGAGGAGTAGCAACCTTCCTTCAAGATGTTCCTTTTGATTCCTATTTCTTGTAGTCTTCCTTATATACTTTTCGTATGTCCCTCCTTAAGGTATTTTTAGAGTCTTTCCTTGTCTCCTTCTTGCCAATGATTTCCTTAGATGGATTTCCTCTACTTATGCCAACAATAATGAGCTTGAATTTGCGTTCTCTTCACCTTAGCTCTAATACCATGCTGGAGAATCTAGAAGGGAAACTATTAAAAAAAATTCTCCTTATCCTTGATAAAAGCTTGTGAATTTATGTTATATTATTATTTTTATTTGTTAGATTATTTTCATCAAAAAATTATCAAGAGAATTAACCATGAAGATCATAAAACACAATGAACACAAAATATAGGCTCTAAGCCAGGGAAAAACCCCTTGAAAGGGAAATCCAAGAAATAATCTCTTCTCTTCTTATATTGTTGTAGATCTAACTTTTGTGTGTGAGTTATCCAAATGAGTCAAAGTCCCTCTTATTTATAGCCTTTTTAAGGAGTCGAATAGGCCTCTTCTAGGCTAACTTCACCATGGCAGGGCCAACTTGGTCTTAGAGGTCTTCTTAACTTTCTAGATACAAAAAGAAACTCTTTTACATATTAAAACTTGCCCAATAGGGTATTATACAATTAATAATGACTCTCGTGATTCATGCCAATTATTCTTATGACTTGAAAAACCTTAGAAGCATCAAGAACATGCTTAACCTAGTTGATGAATTAAGAGAAACATGAAACCCATGCTTGAAAATAATAATTTTCTTTCTTCTTTTGCTTGATACATAAGATATACATAATGATATGAGTACAATGAAAATTATGAAGACCAAAACTAGTTATATTTTCCAACACTATGGACATGATTGTTATATCACCTCTTTCCATGATTGCTACAATGTATAATTATTGAAGCAAGATGTGAGGAGTCATTACTTTAAAGTATGTGTTTGAAATTTGTACATTAAAAGTGTCTGTTAATGAAACTAAGGAGGAAATCATGTAATAGCGTGAGATATCATGTTGCCAATACTACAAAATAATGACTATGATAATGTGGAATAAATGACATAATACATTTACCTTGGAATGTTGGCAATGGTATCAATAAATGTTTGAGTCGTAAACTTGAGATTTTCATAGAGGGCTATGGATTAGTTGGTAACAATCAAACAAATTAGGTTGAGTTATTATCATTAGAATAGGATCAAATGAAATCCAAATAGAGAGGGAAATAATAAAATTTGAAGGTATATTGCCAGGACAAAAATGAACAACATTTATTTTGAATGTTTTTCATGGCTCTAAAAAAATAAAAATGATCGGGTCCATTTCTCTATGTTGGAAATTAGTGAAATGGGTAATACTTACTTTGGTTGTCTTAGGCGCAGGATTTTTTATTGCCATGTTCTCTTATCAAAGGGAAATATTGAATATTTAAATAAGAGGTCATCATGGAGAGTAAAAGGTTTTGAAAAGTCATGTTTTGGTAAAGTTCAATCGACTTGGAGTTGAATTTAATGGTTGAGAGATGTAAGGATTCAAATTTGATGTTTAAATTGAAGTCTAATAGGAAGAGTAAGTTAACATAAATGTCCAATTAAATTTTAAAGTGAAGTCTAAATAGAAGTCAAATTAGTGAAGTCGTTGTATAAAGTAAAGGTCCAATGGTAATTGAAGTCAAAGAAAAAAGCTCAAAGTCTTGAAGAAATCATTGTCATGTTGTAAGAGGAAGGGTACATGAGTGTTAGCCAACACCGTAATAAATTATCTCTATTCATAACTTGAATTTAGGTTTAGATTACAGAGTAAAAGTAAAATGAAGTTAAAGTCATTTCATTGGTGCATATATTGTTTTCCAAGCCAAGTTCATGTGTTTTCTTGCTAGACATTGTACACCTCATCGAGAAAATTGATTTGTGAGCATGTAATTGCAAGTTTCTTGTAGGATGGAGATATGATTCCTAAAAGAAACAATTTATGCATGCACAATGGAAGATTTAGATAAGAATTGTGATCCATAAAGAAATAAGAAACATACCTTGACAAATATGAAGTTGTTAGGTCCTTATATTACTAGTATAGTCCCTTATTGTTACTAGTGTAACCCCCTTATTATTATTGTTGTACCCCTATAACCCCCATATTGTTATTATTGAGCCCTTACATTATTATTGTTAGGTCAGCTAGGATTACATTGTGGCCCCATGGACTCCTATATATAGAGAGGAGGTTTTGTCATTTGTATCATCCAAGAATTGTTCATTCATGTAATGTATTAGAGGTTTCCCCCTCAAAGTGGCTTATTTCTAAGGCGTTGATATCTCTTTTCTTCTCTTTTTGTAGCTGATTTCACAAAATTTGGTATCAGAGCTTTGGATTCTAGGGTGTCATTGCCCTAAACATGTCATCATGGAATTTTTGCTATAACGTTTTTTATATGAAGGTTCAGAAGCTAAAAATTTTATAGTACGAATCTGAAATCCTGAGGAACATCGTCGCAATATTTCAGAGCTTGGTTCACAATATTTTTGGAGATATGATCTATGGAATTTAGGTCATTTTGCAAGCTCCTGAATTTAACCTAAGCAGGTCATCGTGGCATTTTCACTATAAATTTTTTTCTACGAAGGTTCAGTAGCTAAAATTTTTAGGGAGCGAAGAATAAATCCTGAGGAAGAGCATCAAAAAATTTCAGAGCTTGGTTCGCAATATTTTCAAAGATATGGTCTGTGTAAGTTAGGTCTTTTGCAGGCTCCCGAATTTCATCTCAAAGAGGTGATCGTGGGAAAATCTTCATAACTCTCTCTCTGAGCATCGGATTGGAATTCTGTACAAAGTGGCTGCAAGTACACAGACTCTAGTTTTTTCTATATCAATTTCAGATCCGAAGGAGGAAAAAATGACATGTGGTAGATCGTACAATTTCACTCTACTGAACTAATCCATAATTAGGTCATCGTAGGAGATTGGGCATAACTTTGACTTCAAGAGTCCAAATCAGGTCAGACCTGTGTCATTCAAAAGAGCTTCAGAGGGATACTTTAGGGCTAAATTTCAGATATTGAAGATATGAAATGATAGAGAGTATTCATTTTCAATATAGAGCTCCTCAAAATCAAGAAAAGGTGTGTATTTGTTTTCAAATTGCATAAGTCTTGTTTGAAAAATTAGTTCTAGGTGATTCCAAAGGCCTATTGAGCATAGATATCAGTATTGGGTTCTAAAATGCCTCCTAAAAATAATTCAATACCCATTAATCCCTCAGAAGGCTCTACTATGACTCATGAAGACAAAGAAATGAAACATGAGATATCAAAATTCCATGAGCAAGTGCACCAAATTTCACGATCACAAAGAGCAACAAAAAATGAAATGGAAGTTTTGAAGAAAGACCTGGAAACTAAGATGGATGGTTTGAAGAAAGGCATGGAAGATAAGATGAATATTTTGGAAGCTAAGATGGATGGCATGGAAGTTGGCATGGAAGCTAATATGGATGAAAAAATGGAAAACATGAAGAATGATCTAAAAGTAGACATCAAAGGTTTGGCAAAGTTGATACAAGAAATGTTTCCTAATGGCGAAAATATAGTAGAGGAAACTCATGATGAGAACAAAATAAATGTTAATCGTGATTTCATAAACTCTAATGTTGGATTAAAGAACCACCATATTCCAAAGATGGATATGAGGAAGTTTGATGGCAAGGATGCTGTAACATGGATACTACAGATGGATCAATATTTTGATCTCAATAATGTGCAAAATGTTGGGTATGTGTTATATTCTTTCTATGACTAAGAATGCACGGGGGGGGTAAGATGGGGGGCGATAGCCCCCCCGTTGCATTGGGTGCAATGGGGGGGCAGTAGCCCCCCCCTGTCGAGGTCTGCAGCAGCACCCCGGTGAAAATTTTTGGTCCTTAATTTTTGGTGGGTAGTCCACGCCCATGGTTTTGTGCATGGTTTTGCACATAGTTTTGGGGTACGATGGTTTTCGGCCCCTAGTATTTTTGTAGATCCGGTCAAGGGAACTAAAGTTATGTTATAATCCAGGGTTAATGGATTAGGGTTCATGTATGCTTCGACATGTATATATATATGTTGTAACACTAAAAGGAATGTAATGAAAAATCAAGCTGGTCGTCCCGATTTGGGATCCAGGGGAAAATCTCTATGTTTATCTGTTTTATGTTTTATGCTCTCACTATTGTTTATTTTCTGTTATAAGATTCGTGTGTAGATAATTTATATTGAGGGTTAAAACCTACATTTGGTATCAGAGTTGTTTCAGCTTCAAGGGGACGCCTTTGCTACTGAGGGTTTTTTGCTCGGGCCTGAGGTAGACCCTGTTTAGTGGGAGATCTGCAGGATTGATTCTTGTTGTGAAAGAAGATGGCGAGCGGAGAGAAGATAGAGATCGAGAAATTTAATGGTCAGAGTTTTGAGTTATGGAAGCTCAATATGGAGGATCTGCTGGTGGATAAAAATCGGTGGATCGTGGTAGATACAGGTACTAAACCAATGGCAATGTCAGATGAATACTGGAAGAAACTGGATCAACAGTTAAGAGTTAACAATACTATTATGGTGTCTCGTATTCAATATTGCTGGGTCGGGACTGGGAAGATACTGACGAAGAATTTGTGGGAAAACTTGGGACTTTGTACCAATCTAAGTCTTCCGTGAATAAGTTGTTCCAAGGTAAAAATCTTTATAACTTGAGGATGAAGGATGGAGACTTCAAGTGGACGAGCATCTAAACGCCTAAATACCGTGGTAGCCGCCTTTCATTCGTCGTTATTAAAATCCCTGGGACATAGATGTTGCGCACCGCTTGTTGTGTGCCCTCAATGCACTGTGATGGCTCGTTATTGCACGTAAGTGCCATTATAACTACTTTGAATTTCGATGACACCAGTCTGAGCCTTATTGTCTAGAGGAAATGAGATGAGAAATATGGAGGGCCGTAATTGCATGCCTTATCTATACGAGGAAGGTCCCAGAATAGAAACAAGAATGAGGTTTTGAGTGGGAGATCTAAATCTAGAGGGAGATCTAAATCTTCTGGAAAGTTTGTAAAGGTATGTTGGAAATGCAGAAAGGAAGGGCACTACAAAAAGGACTACAGATCTAAAGCTCCTGAGAAAGGAAAGGGATCTGATGATGCTCCTTCTGCAGAGGAAAAAACCACCTCGATGAAGGTGGGGATGTGTATTTGTCTTCTTCTTCAAATACACATGTAGATCATGAGTCATGGTTGATTGACTTGGGTGCATCCTTTCACTTCACTTCCCATCGGGATTGGTCTCTGCGAGTATGAGAAATATGATGGTGGTGATGTCTTCCTAGTGGGAAGATAAGAAGGCCATAATCATCTGGACATGGAAAGGTATGGTTGAAAACCGTAAGGTGGAAGGATTAGAACACTTCCTGGTGTTCTGCATATTCCTGCATTGGCCAGAAATCTGATTTCTGTAAGCAAGATGGATGATGCAGGTGTAAAAACAGTGTTCGAGAAAGATGCCCGCAAGATGGTTCGGGGAGCACTGGTATTAATGCGGGGAGTTCGGACTGGAACTCTGTACAAGCTACAAGGTAGTACTGTTATTGATGGGTGTAACAGTTCTGTGGTTCCTGAAAGTGGGACGGAAAGCCTAGCTGTCTCTGGATAAAAGACCATGCTATGGCATCAAAGGCTTGGACATATTGGAGAGAAGGGCCTTCGGATACTGCATAGAGATGGTATGGTAGAAGGTATGTCTAATTTTTCTCTGGATTTTGATTTCTATGAACATTGTGTATATGGGAAGCAGAATCGGGTGAGTTTTCCTTCTGGTGCTAAGAGGGCAAACAAGATATTAGAACTTGTGCACAGTGATGTGTTTGGGCCTGTGTCAGTTCCATCACTGGGAAAGTCCGTGTACTATGTTTCATTCATAGATGACTTCTCAAGGAATACATGGATATATTTCTTGAGGAAGAAATCTGAAGTCTTTGACAAATTTAAAGAATTTAAGGCTCTGGTGGAAAACCAGACAGAGAAGAAGATAAAGGTGTTAAGGACAGATAATGGTGGGGAGTTCTGCAAGAAGGAATTTGAAGAGTTCTGTAAGAAGTGTGGTATAGCACGGCAGAAGACTACTCCATACACACCTCAGCAAAATGGAGTTGCAGAAAGAATGAATAGAACACTGATGGAAAATGCAAGAAGCATGCTCAGTGGTACCGGGTTAGGACAAGAATTCTGGGCAGAGGCAGTGGAGATTGCATGTTACTTAGTTAACAGATCACCTTCATCAGCGTTGGAGGATAAGACCCCACATGAGGTATGGACTGGTAAGAAACCCTCTATTTCACATCTAAGGGTATTTGAATGTGATGCATATGTACATGTTCCAAAGGAGAAAAGGACCAAGTTGGATAATAAATCTCAAAAGGTGCATCTTTATTGGGTATAAGGATGGTTTAAAGGGTTACAAGCTTTGGAACCCAGAAACAAGGAAGGTTGTGTACAGCCGAGATGTGGTGTTTAGAGAGGTGAAAGATTTTGTTACACATGAATTCCTACCAAAGGAACCTGAGAAGATAGAGTTTGAGCTAAAGGAGGATGAATCAGACTCTACAACAGAAGAAGACTCAGAAGAGGAAGAGCCACAAACTCCAGCTGTGAGAAGATCAGTTCGGGAAAGAAGACAACCAGAAAGGTATAGTCCATCTGCTTTCTATTCAAATTTTTCTTTAACTATAACTGATGATGATCCCAGAACTGTCAGGGAGGCAGTAGATTCAGAGGATGGAAAACTCTGGAAGGAGGCCATGGTTGATGAAATGGCATCCTTGCAAAAAAATGAGGCATGGGATCTGGTGGAGTTGCCAGCTGGAAGGAAGCCCATCGAGAGAAAATGGGTGTTTAAGAAGAAGATGAATGTAGAAGGCAAGGTGGAGAAATACAAAGCTCGGTTGGTAGCAAAAGGTTATTCCCAGGTGCCGGGAATTGATTTTGGTGATATTTTTTTCTCTTGTTGCCAAAGTTACTTCTATTAGATTACTTTTATCTGTTGCTGCTGCATTTGATTTTGAGATAGAACAGATGGATGTGAAGACAACATTTCTTCACGGGGATCTAGAAGAGGAGATCTACATGAAGCAACCTGAAGGCTTTATGGTGAAGGGTAAGAAAGAACCGGTATGCAGGTTGAAGAAGTCTCTGTATGGGTTAAAACAGTCACCAAGGATGTGGTATCAGAAATTTGATACCTATATACGGGGACTTGGCTTCACCAGAAGCAAGGAGGATCACCGTGTTTATTTTAAATTAATTGGTGACCGTGTTATTTATTTGGTCTTGTATGTGGATGATATGTTGTTGATTGGAAATGACAAAGAAATTATCCAAGATTTGAAGACCCAACCGTTCTCCAAATTCGACATGAAGGATCTTGGTGCTGCAAACTATATTTTGGGCATGGAAATTAAGAGAGATCGGGCAAAGAGGAAGCTCTGGTTAAACCAGAGGAAGTATGTCGAGACTATATTGCAGAGGTTCAATATGCAGGATAGTAAACCGGTGAAAGTTCCTATTCTTGTAGGTGTAAAGCTATCTGCTGAACAGTGTCCCAAGACACAAGAAGAAGAGGAGGATATGTCTCGTGTTCCATATGCAAGTGCAATGGGTAGCCTGATGTATGCAATGGTCTGTACTAGACCAGACATTGCACATGCAGTGGGAGTATTGAGCAGGTTTATGTCAAACCCAGGGAAGGAGCATTGGACAACAGTGAAGTGGGTTTTCAGATATTTACGTGGCACTAGTGATTATGGCTTGTGCTACCAGGGAAGACCAGGATTGGAAAGAATGTTGGACATTCGTGGTTTTGTTGATGCAGACTGGGCTGGAGATCTGGACCAAAGAAGGTCTACAAGTGGGTATGTGTTTAACCTATTTGGAGGTGCAGTCAGTTGGATGAGTAAAAGACAGTCTGTAGTGGCTCTTTCAACTACAGAGGCAGAATACATAGCAGCCACTCATGCAAGCAAGGAAGAATTTTGGTTGCAAATATTGTGTTCAAGTATGGGGTTGGTACAGCAAGCTATAAGGATAGACTGTGATAGCCAAAGTGCAATTTTCTTGGCTAATAACCCTGCTTATCATTCAAAGACAAAGCACATTGATGTTCAATATCACTTTGTTAGAGATATGGTTGAGGCTAAAACGGTGTTGCTAGTAAAGGCGGACACTTTGAAGAATGTTGCAGATGCATTAACAAAGTCTGTGAGCACTCAAAATTTCTCTTGGTGTAGAGAAACAATGGGTGTTGAAGAATTGGGCCAATGACTAAGCCCTCCTGTGGCCCCCCGTGGAAAGAAAACAACAAGTGGGAGAATGTTGGGTATGTGTTATATTATTTCCACGACTAAGCACGTGCGGGGGCCAATGACGGAGGCGATAATACAAGGGGGCGGTAACCCCGCGTCCATGGCAGCGCGCCCGGCAAAAATTTTTGGTCCTTAATTTCGGGTGGGTGGTCCGCGCCCATGGTTTTGTGCATGGTTTTGCACATGGTTTTGGGGTACAATGGTTTTCGGCCCCTGGTATTTTTTGTAGATCTGGTCAAGGGAACTACGGTTATGTTCTAATCTAGGGTTAATGGATTAGGGTTCATATATGCTTCATATATATGTGTTGTAACACTAAAAGGAATATAATGAAAAATCAAGCTGGTCGTCCCGATTTGGGATCCAGGGGAAAAATCTCTGTGTTTATCTGTTTTATGTTTTATGCTCTTGCTATTGTTTATTTTCTGTTATAAGATTCGTGTGTAGATAATTTCTGTTCAAGTTTAAACCTACACAAAACATACAAAAGGTATGCATTGCAACTTTACATTTAGAACAAAATAAATTTGTATGGTATCGATGGCTTTGCTCCCGTAAAAAAATTGTCCCTTGGTCAATTTTTATGGAGGAATTTAAAGTTAGTATGAATCCTTTGTTGAAGTGTACGAAAAAGGACCACTTTAGCTACGCATAACTAATAGCCCTAACAACAAAAGTGACTGCCAATATCTTCAGATCTACGGTTAGTAGAACAAGAAAAGAGCTGCAAACAACCAGACCTATGCATGGAAAGACATTAAGCAGTAAAAACAAGGGTTTGCTCCATATACCAATAGACAAGACAAGAACAATTTTTGAAAGAATTTTTGTATTAATGGGGCACCTGGGAGGAAAACAAGAAGGAGTATCCAATTCCCCTCTCAGGATGGGTTGCGTGAAGTCCTCAAAGACTTCAGATCTAAGATTTGTCTCTCTAATATGTGGCAAACCCAATGCAAAGGATAGAGCTCAATGGGAGCAAATGATGGAGATATGTGACCAAGTGTATAGATCCGCAGTGATCTATCAGCAAAAAAGGTGAAGAATGGTAGGAAAACCTCCTATTTATAACAAAATATTAGTCATTCTAGATCTTGGTATTATCTAAATCCGCATCTAGATCCAAAGATCCACTTTTTATGGAATATTTTATTATATTTGTTGGAGGGAAAAGGTATTTGACTTGGGTCAAATCCCTTAATTTGTCAAAAATAAATAAATAAATGATTTATTTATCTTTTTAAGAAAGCGGTTAGAAGATAATCAAATAAATAATGATTTATTTAATTATTTAAGGAAGTGGTTGAAAGATAATTAAATAAATAATGATTTATTTAATTATTTGTGGGTGATTTGGTCATATTTAACAAGGAATATTATCTAAATAAGATTTAAATAATTATTCCTGGAAAATAATAAGATAAATAAAGGTTTATCTAATTAATTTCTTTGTTTTTGGGTTAAACATGACTGGGAATAATAATTAAATTATGGTTTAATTAATTATTCCATGAGCAAAATCAAACAAATATAGGTTTGTTTAATATTTCCTTTTGGGGTTTCCTGTTTTAACATAGTGAAGGCAATTTTACTTAGGGTAAAATTGGTCTTACATGGTGTACTTGGGTCCATATAATGATAATAGGTTAGATGACCAAAAAATGGTGTAACAGATTGCCCCCCAGCGTGCGAGTGTCAGGAGCAAATCGTATGACCGAAGTACGTTGTAAGAACACAATCACTAGACAACAAAAGGGATGTCAGAGAGAGAAATGTAAGGTAGATAGTGTGTTGAAGGACTAGACCCTGAGGAGACGAGACTCGCAGGTGCAACAAGTCTCTTTTTATGAGAGGGTACCTGTGCTGAAGGCGGCGGGGGAGGCATACCTATGCCCGCCGAGACAAAGTACAAAATAATAGTGTGTCCAGTAAACAAGGGACCGAACCATAAAGTACAGCTAGCATAATCATGAGCCAGATAAAAATATAATGAGGAATCCCATATACATGTTGTGCCTGGGATAACAGCCAGGACTTGTACAATAATATCTGGGTACATGAGATACAAATACAACCCAAATGCCCCCTGTAAATGGGGAAGGGCTCACAAAATCTGACTGATACATGCAAATCAAAGAGGCGCTGCAAGTGGCTACGACCAACATCATCAAATATCTGGAGCTGCATCGAAGGCTGCAAGGAAGAGGTCATCCGGGCATGTGGGGGGCTACCTGCAGGGCCACCCCCTCATGAGGGTTGAGACATCTCACACACACCCGGGAATCATCAAGAGCTGCTACTATATCACTGAACCATCAAGTATACGGATCTCGGTCATGCTGAAAGGAGCTGGAGTGGAGAAACAATCAAGTCAAAGGGAAATGAGAGATCCCTTTGCCTGATCCGAGGCACCAAACAAGAGTGGAAGCTGGAACCAAGGTACACCGCCCTCTAGACCTGGCTTCTGGAATGAATGAGCTGATGTCGACAGAAGGAGGTCCGCCATAGGTGAGGCAATGAGAGACCCTCAACTAAGGCATGAGAGAAAAGAGTAGAGCGACGGAGAGACTAACACTAATGATGATAATGAAGTGGAAAGGACTGAGTAGCTAATGGACGACTTCCCTTGCTAGAGCATAAAGGGCATGAATGACATGGTAGCGACTGGCACAACATCATTAGGGATGGGGGACAGTGAGACTGAAGGTCATAATGTGCGACACAAGAGAGAGATCAAGCAATGAAGGATGGAGGGCTATAGCGGGGTACAGAGGGACTCGAGATAGACTCCATGAATGCGATGATGAATCAACTTGGATGCTCTAAACAAGGGCGACTCGATGGTGCTGCCACATAGTAAAGGCCCAGTGGGGGACCATAAAAACATGAGTACAAGATGGGGACTCATGACAAAAATCGACATGAACAAAGACAAGTAAGGAGGCAAAGTGGTGCCCCGAGTACAAGTGTCGTAAGTGAGGAAATTCGATTTTAATGAGATGGGAAGTGACCCTTTTTGGACAAAATGTGTCCTGGTGAAGTATCAGATCATAAAAAACTAATAGATACCCATTTGAGGGCTCGGTGAGAGCTTTCCAACGGTGCAGACGGTTCGTCAAACGGGGCTACGGCGTGGTCGCAACAGTCGAAAGAAGAAACAGGGGTTCTCTTTTAATAAGGCAGTTTTCCCTCCAAAATCACTCATTTGCTATTGTTTCTATGGTGAATGTGGAGAGGAGAGAAGGCCCTAAATCTTGTGGCGAACGTAGTGGAAAAACCGACTGTTGGAATCGAGATCCGTCAGTTGTAGGTAAGAAGTTAGTATGATCCTTTGTCGAAGTGTACGAAAAAGGACCACTTTAGCTATGCATAACTAATAGCCCTAACAAAAAAAGTGGCTGCCAATATCTTCAGATCTGCGGTTAGTTGAACATAAAAGAGCTGCAAAAACCAGATCTATGCATGGAAAGACATTAAGCAGAAAAAACAAGGGTTTGCTCCATATACCAATAGACAATACAAGAACAATTTTTGAAAGAATTTTTATATTAATTGGGCACCTGGGAGGAAAACAAGAAGGCGTATCCAATTCTCCTCAGTGGGATGGGTTCTTGGAAGTCCTCAGCACTTCAGATCTAAGATTTCTCTCTCTTGTTGGTGTAGAAAACCCAATGCAAAGGATAGAGCTCAATGGGAGCTCACACAGCAAATGATGGAAAAATGGGACCAAGTGTATAGATCCAGAGTGATCTAATAGGTAAAAAAAGGTGAAGAATGGTAGGAAAAACCCTCCTATTTATAACAAAATATTGGGTCATTCTAGATCTTGGTGCATGGGTTAACCAGATCTAGATCCACTTTTTATGGAATATTTTATTATATTTGTTGGAGGGAAAAGGTATTTGACTTGGGTCAAATCCCTTAATTTATCAAAAATAAATAAATAAATGATTTATTTATCTTTTTAAGGAAGCGGTTAGAAGATAATCAAATAAATAATGATTTATTTAATTATTTAAGGAAGTGGTTGAAAGATAATTAAATAAATAATGATTTATTTAATTATTTGTGGGTGATTTGGTTATATTTAACAAGGAATATTATCTAAATAAGATTTAAATAATTATTCCTAGAAAATAATAAGATAAATAAAGGTTTATCTAATTAATTTCTTTGTTTTTTGGTTAAACATGACTAGGAATAATAATTAAATTATGGTTTAATTAATTATTCCATGAGGAAAATTAAACAAAATAGGTTTGTTTAATATTTCCTTTTGGGGTTTCCTGTTTAGACCATAAACAACCTAATAAATGTGGTTTATTAATTTTATTTACATAGTGAAAGCAATTTTACTTAGGGTAAAATTGGTCTTACATGGTGTACTGGGTCCATCTAATGATAATAGGTTAGATGACCAAAAAATGGTGTAACAGATTGCCCCCCAGCGTGCGAGTGTTAGGAGAAAATCGTATGACCGAAGTACATTGTAAGAACACAATCACTAGACAACAAAAGGGATGTCAGAGAGAGAAATGTAAGGTAGATAGTGTGCTGAAGGACTAGACCCTGAGGAGACAAGACTCGCAGGTGCAACAAGTCTCTTTTTATGAGAGGGTACCTGTGCTGAAGGCGGCGGGGGAGGCATACCTATGCCCGCCGAGACAAAGTACAAAGAATAGTGTGTCCAGTAAACAAGGGACCGAACCATAGAGTACAGCTGGCATAATCATGAGCCAGATAAAAATACAATGAGGAATCTCACATACATGCTGTGCCTGGGATAACAGCCAGGACTAGTACAATAATATCTGAGTACATGAGATAAATACAACCCAAATGCCCCCTGTAAATGGGGAAGGGCTCACAAAATCTGACTGATACATGAAAATCGAAGAGGTGCTGCAAGTGGCTAAGGCCAACATCATCAAAATCTGGAGCGGCATCGAAGGCTGCAAAGAAGAGGTCATCCGGGCATGTGGGGGGCTACCTGCAGGGCCACCCCCTCATGAGGGTTGAGACATCTCACACACACCCGAGAATCATCAAGAGCTGCTGCTGGATCACTGGACCATCAAGCATACGGATCTCGATCATGCAGAAAGGAGCTGGAGAAACAATCAAGTCAAAGGGAAAGGAGAGATCCCTTTGCCTGATCCCAGGCACCGAACAAGAATGGAAGCTGGAACCAAGGTACACCGCCCTCTAGACCTGGCTTCTGGAATAAATGAGCTGATGTCGACAGAAGGAGGTCCGCCATAGGTGAGGCAATGAGAGACCCTCAACTAAGGCACGAGAGAAAAGAGTAGAGCGACGGACAGACTGACACTAATGATGATAGTGAAGTGGAAAGGACTGAGTAGCTAATGGATGACTTCCCTTGCTAGAGCATAAAGGGCATGAATGACATGGTAGCGACTGACATAACATCATCAGGGATGGGGGATAGTGGGACTGAAGGTCATAATGTGCGACACAAGAGAGAGATCAAGCAATGAAGGATGGAGGGCTATAGAGGGGTACAGAGGGACTCGGGATAGACTCCATGAATGTGATGATGACTCAACTTGGATGCTCTAAACAAGGGCGACTCGATGGTGCTGCCACACAGTAAAGGCCCAGTGGGGGACCATAAAAACATAAGTACAAGATGGGAACTCATGACGAAAATCGACACGAACAAAGACAAGTAAGGAGGCAAAGTGGTGCCCCGAGTACAAGTGTCGTAAGTGAGGAAATTCGATTTTAATGAGAGGGGAAGTGACCCTCTTTGGACAAAATGTGTCCTAGTGAAGTATCAGATCATAAAATACTAATATATACCCGTTTGAGGGCTCGGTGAGAGGTTTCCAACAGTGCAGACGGTTCGTCAAACGGGGCTACGGTGTGGTCGCAGCAGTCGAAAGAAGGAACGGGGGTTCTCTTTTAATAAGGCAATTTTCCCTCCAAAATTACTCATTTGCTATTGTTGCTGTGGTGAAGGTAGAGAGGAGAGAAGGCCCTAAATCTTGTGGCGAACGTAGCGGACAAACCGACCGTTGGAATCGAGATCCGATGGAGTCGCCATTTGTTAGTATGAATCCTTTGTCAAAGTGTACGAAAAAGGACCACTTTAGCTACGCATAACTAATAGCCCTAACAACAAAAGTGGCTGCCAATATCTTCAGATCTGCGGTTAGTAGAACAAGAAAAGAGCTGCAAACAACCAGATCTATGCATGAGAGACATTAAGCAGTAAAAACAACGGTTTGCTCCATATACCAATAGACAAGACAAGAACAATTTTTGAAAGAATTTCTGTATTAATGGGGCACCTGGGAGGAAAACAAGAAGGAGTATCCAATTCCCCTCAGTGGGATGGGTTCTTGGAAGTCCTCAGCACTTTAGATCTAAGATTTCTCTCTCTAGTTGGTGTAGAAAACCCAATGCAAAGAATAGAGCTCAATGGGAGCAAATGATGGAGATATGTGACCAAGTGTATAGATCCAGAGTGATCTAATAGGCAACAAAAGGTGAAGAATGGTAGGAAAAACCCTCCTATTTATAACAAAAAATTGGGTCATTCTAGATCTTGGTGCATGGGTTAACCAGATCTAGATCCACTTTTTATGGAATATTTTATTATATTTGTTGGAGGGAAAAGGTATTTTACTTGGGTCAAATCCCTTAATTTGTCAAAAATAAATAAATAAATGATTTATTTATCTTTTTAAGGAAGCGGTTAGAAGATAATCAAATAAATAATGATTTATTTAATTATTTAAGGAAGTGGTTGAAAGATAATTAAATAAATAGTGATTTATTTAATTATTTGTGGGTGATTTTGTCATATTTAACAAGGAATATCATCTAAATAAGGTTTAAATAATTATTCCTAGAAAATAATAAGATAAATAAAGCTTTATCTAATTAATTTCTTTGATTTTGGGTTAAACATGACTGGGAATAATAATTAAATTATGGTTTAATTAATTATTCCATGAGGAAAATCAAACAAATATAGGTTTGTTTAATATTTCTTTTTGGGGTTTCCTGTTTTAACATAGTGAAAGCAGTTTTACTTAGGGTAAAACTGGTCTTACATGGTGTACTTGGGTCCATCTAATGATAATAGGTTAGATGACCAAAAAATGGTGTAACAGATTGCCCCCCAGCGTGTGAGTGTTAGGAGCAAATCGTATGACCGAAGTACGTTGTAAGAACTCAATCACCAGACATCAAAAGGGAAGTCAGAGAGAGAAATGTAAGGTAGACTAATGTGCTGAAGAACTAGACCCTGAGGAGACGAGACTTGTAGGTGCAACAAGTCTCTTTTTATGAGAGGGTACCTGTGCTAAAGGCGGCGGGGGAGGCATACCTATGCCCGCCGAGACAAAGTACAAAAGAATAGTGTGTCCAGTAAACAAGGGACCAAACCATAAAGTACAACTGGCATAATCATGAGCCAGATAAAAATACAATGAGGAATCCCACATACATGTTGTGCCTGGGATAACAGCCAGGACTTGTACAATAATATCTGAGTACATGAGATACAAATACAACCCAAATGCCCCCTGGAAATGGGGAAGGGCTCACAAAATCTGACTGATACATGCAAGTCGAAGAGGCGTTGCAAGTGGCTATGGCCAACATCATCAAATATCTGGAGCTGCATCGAAGGCTGCAATGCAGAGGTCATCCGGGCATGTGGGGGGCTACCTGCAGGGCCACCCCCTCATGAGGGTTGAGACATCTCACACACACCCGGGGAATCATCAAGAGCTACTGCTGGATCACTAGACCATCAAGTATACGGATCTCGATCATGCTGAAAGGAGCTGGAGAAACAATCAAGTCAAAGGGAAAGGAGATATCCCTTTGCCTGATCCGAGGCACCGAACAAGAGTGGAAGCTGGAACCAAGGTACACCGCCCTCTAGACCTGGCTTCTGGAATGAATGAGCTGATGTCGACAGAAGGAGGTCCGCCATAGGTGAGGTAATGAGAGACCCTCAACGAAGGCACGAGAGAAAATAGTAGAGCGACGGACAGACTGACACTAATGATGATGGCGGAATGGACAGGATGGGGTGGCGAATGGACGACTTCCCTTATTAGAGGATAAAGGGCATAAATGACATGGCAGCGACTGACACGATATCAGAAGGGATAGGGGACAGTGGGGCTGAAGGTCATAGTGTGCGACACAAGAGAGGGACCAAGCAATGAATGATGGAGAGCAGGAATGGTGTACAAAGGGATATGGTATAGACTCTATGGAGGCAAGGATGACTCAACTTGGATTCTCTAAACAAGGGTGACACGATAGTGCTGCCACACACAAGAAAGGCCCGTGGGGGACCATAAACATGAGTACAAGACGGGAACTCATGACGAAAATCGACACGAACAAAGACAAGCAAGGAGGCAAAGTGGTGCCCTGAAAGTACAAGTGTCAAGTGAGGAAATTCGGATTTTAATGAGAGGGGAAGTGGACCCTTGGACAAAATGTGTCCCGGTGAAGTATCGCATCATAAAAGACTAACAGACACCTATTTGAGGGCTCCTGAGAGCTTTCCAATCCAAGTAAGTGAGCCGTTCGTCAAACGGGGCGCTAAGAGTCGCAAAGAACAAAAGAAGAAACAGGGGTTCTCTTTTAATGAGGCAGTTTTCCCTCCAAAATCCTTCATTTGCTATTGTTGCTGTGGTGAATGTGGAGAGGAGAGAAGGCCCTAAATCTTGCGGTGAACGTAGCGGACAAACCGACCGTTGGAATCGAGATCTGTCAGCGGAGTCGCCATTTGTTAGTATGAATCATTTGTCGAAGTGTACGAAAAAGGACCACTTTAGCTACGCATAACTAATAGCCCTAACAACAAAAGTGGCTGCCAATATCTTCAGATCTGCGGTTAGTAGAACAAGAAAAGAGCTGCAAACAACCAGATCTATATATGGAAAGACATTAAGTAGTAAAAACAAGGGTTTGCTCCATGCACCAATAGACAAGACAAGAACGATTTTTGAAAGAATTTTTGTATTAATGGGGCACCTGGGAGGAAAACCAGAAGGAGTATCCAATTCCCCTCAGTGGGATGGGTTCTTGGAAGTCCTCAGCACTTCAGATCTAATATTTCTCTCTCTAGTTGATGTAGAAAACCCAATGCAAAGAGTAGAGCTCAATGGGAGCAAAATGATGGAGATATGTGACCAAGTGTATAGATCCAGAGTGATCTAATAGGCAACAAAAGGTGAAGAATGATGGGAAAAACCCTCCTATTTATAACAAAATATTGGGTCATTCTAGATCTTGGTGTATGGGTTAACCAGATCTAGATCCACTTTTTATGGAATATTTTATTATATTTGTTGGAGGGAAAAGGTATTTGACTTGGGTCAAATCCCTTAATTTGTCAAAAATAAATAAATAAATGATTTATTTATCTTTTTAAGGAAGTGGTTGGAAGATAATCAAATAAATAATGATTTATTTAATTATTTAAGGAAGTGGTTGAAAGATAATTAAATGATTTATTTAATTATTTGTGGGTGATTTGGCCATATTTAACAAGGAATATTATCTAAATAAGATTTCAATAATTATTCCTAGAAAATAATAAGATAAATAAAGGCTTATCTAATTAATTTCTTTGTTTTTGGGTTAAACATGACTGGGAATAATAATTGAATTATGGTTTAATTAATTATTCCATGAGGAAAATCAAACAAATATAGGTTTGTTTAATATTTCCTTTTGGGGTTTCCCGGTTAAACATAGTGAAAGCAATTTTACTTAGGGTAAAATTGGTCTTACATGGTGTACTTGGGTCCATCTAATGATAATAGGTTAGATGACCAAAAAATCGTGCAACAAATGATAACACATTATGAGGATACAAAGAGAAACACCTTCTTTAGCCAATTGATCAATCTCAAACAAAAAGGTTTAGTGGTGGAGCACATTGAGGACTTCCAAAAATTGAATATAAGGGTAACTGATATTCCAGAGGTACACAGGATTGATGTCTTCATAGGGACTTTAAAGGATAACATCCAACATGAAGTTCGCGTTTGGGAATCAGATTAATTATAGAAGGCATTTAGGTTGGAAAAAAAAATTGAATGTAAAATTATGGCAACAAGGAAGCCTACCACTCACATCTATAAAGATGGAAATGTTGATACTCCTAGACTTCCACAACCTACAAGGTTGACACCACAACAATTGGAAGAGAAAAGAGAAAAAGGGCATTGCTATAGTTGTGATATCAAATACACTAAAGGTCATAAGTGTGCTGAGAAGAAATTATTTTACATAGATTGTGAAGAGGAGGAAGAAAATGAACAAGAAACTTCAAAAGAAGAGGATATACACTAGGAAGAAACCCTAGAAGAAGAAGTGAGTCCAACCATATCATGTAATTCATTGGCAGGAATTACCACTCCTCAAACTCTCAATATAGAAGGACATATCAAGAAGAAAAACGTAATAATGTTGATCGATTTAGGTAGTACCCATAATTTTTTTCATTGTAAGGTAGCCAAGGAATTGAATTGTTTCCTATACCCAGCACCAGAATGTCAAGTGATGGTTGCAAATGGAGGAACTATAAATTTCTCTGGAAAATGCCATAATATCAAGCTAACCATGGGGGAATATGTATTGAATAGTCCAATGCTTTCCATTCCTATGGGAGGTGTTGATGTTATACTAGGAGTACAATGGTTACAATCTTTGGGGATGGTAGCTTTTAATTTTCAAGAACTTTTCTTGAAATTTTTTTCAGAAGGAAAGGAAGTCGAATTACGGGGTATTGCGGGGAAGCCGGGAAAGATAATAAGCTCTAATGTCATGACAAAGCTTCTAAAGAAAGAACAACGAGGCATAATTGCACAATTATGTTCACTAGAAGTTCCAACATCAAAATCATCTATTTCTGCAGATCTCCAACAAGTCTTGGACAATCATTCCAAGGTGTTTGAAACTCTCAAAGGACTCCCACCTATTCGTGATCATGATCATGCTATTCATTTGATTCCAGGAAGTGTTCCTCCAAACATCAGGCCTTATAGATATCCTTATGTCCAAAAGAGCGAAATTGAACGTATGATTACAAAAATGTTAGAGGCGGGTATAATTCAACCTAGTCAAAGTTCTTTCTCTGCTCCTGTAGTATTGGTACACAAGAAGGATGGATCATGGCACATGTGTTCGGATTATAGGGAGCTCAATAAGCTCACCATTAAAGATAAATTTCCCATTCCTATGATTGATGAATTATTGGATGAATTACATGGAGCAATTTATTTTACAAAGTTGGATCTTTGTTCAGGATATCATCAAATTAGAATGAAGACTGAAGATATTCCAAAAACAACATTTCGAACTCATGAGGGTCATTATGAATTTTTGGTCATGCCTTTTGGCCTTACCAATGCACCTTCTACATTTCAAGGGTTGATGAATTCCATTTTCAAATCCTTCCTTAGAAAATTTGTGCTAGTATTTTTTGATGATATACTAATCTACAACAGGTCTTGGAAGGATCATGTTCAACATGTTGACAGGGTGCTCAAACTATTGGAGGAGAAACAATTATATGCAAAAACATCCAAATGTTTCTTTGGAGTAAAAGAAGTGGAATATCTGGGTCATATTATATCTCACGAGGGTGTTAAGGTAGAACCTAACAAAATTAAAGCTATTAAGGAATGGAAAGTCCCCACAACCATAAAGAAGTTGCGCGGAGTTCTCGAGTTAACAGGGTATTATCGCAAGTTTGTTAAGAATTATGGGAGAATAGCAGCACCTATAACAGCATTATTGAAGAAAGATGCATTTTCATGTACTCCTGAAGCAACTAAGGCGTTTGAACATCTTAAAGAGGCAATGTGCCTAACACCAGTCTTAGCTACGCCAGACTTCACAAAAACCTTTATTGTGGAATGTGATGCCTCAGGAAATGGAATTGGTGTTGTTTTAATGCAAGAAGGAAGACCCATTGCTTTTGAAATTCGTTCAATCAAAGGAAAGTATTTACAAAAGGCTATTTATGAGAAGGAAATGTTGGCAATACTACATTCACTAAAGAAATGGAGACGTTACCTAATGGGAAGACACTTCAAGGTAAAAACTTATCATGATAGACTTAAACACTTTTTTGAACAAAGACTATCCTTGAAAGAGCAGCAAAAGTGGGTCACAAAGATGTTGGGTTATGACTTTGAAATAATCTACAAAAAATGGAAGCTAAATGTTGTTGCAGATGCACTCTCAAGAAAGGATGAAGAGGTGGAAGCATTGCTTTGTGCCATTTCTATTATCCAACCGTATTGGATAACCAAAGCAAGGGATGAATGGAAGAAGGACGAAGAAGTTTGGACACTCATTCAAAAGTTCCAGCAAGATCCTAGTACATTTGATACATTTAGTTGGAAAAATGATTCCTTATGGTAAAAAAATTGCTTATATATTTTCAAGAATTCCCAACTAAAACAAAAGATTCTTTTGGAATTGCACACTTCTCCTTTAGGAGGACACTCGGGATTTTTAAAAACTTACCATAGGGTGAAGAAAGATTTTTTTTGGGATGGCCTTAAATCTGATATTCAAAATTTTGTGGCGGAATGTTTGGTTTAAGCGCAAAATAAAGTTGGGACAATTAAGACCCCGGCTCTTCTACAACCTTTATCCATTCCAAGTCAACGTTGGGAGGATATTTCAATGGATTTTAACACAGTTACCTAAGTCCAAAGGAAGGAGTGTCATCATGGTGAGTCCTGATAGGACTACTAAGCATGAGGACTTTTGTGCATTATCTCATCCATTTAAAGCAAGTACATTTTTACAGGAAATTTTTGGACAGAATTATTTTCTTGTTTGGGTACTCAACTAGCTCATAGCTCATCTTATCATCCTCAATCCGATGGTCAAACAGATATAGTGAATAAATATTTGGAAATCTATCTTCATTGTTTTGTATCTGATAAGCAAGCAAAATGGGTCAAGTGGTTACCTCTCGTTGAATGGTGGTATAACACTTCCTTCCATACTACAGCAAAAATGACTCCATTTATGACACTTTATGGATATCATCCACTGTCCATCACATCTTCTTTAAGGGAAAATTCTAGGGTTCAAGAAGTGGAGGATCACATCGAGCATCAACAAGAAGTTCTCCAACTCTTAAAGGATAACCTAAATTTGGCATAAAATCGAATGAAACAATAGGAAAATCAACATCGCAGTGAGAGAATTTTTGATGTGGGATACTAGGTATTTTTACGGCTACAACCATACAAACAAATGTCCCTCAATCAAGCTAAGAAGGATAATAAATTATCGCCAAAGTACTATGGTCCTTACAAGGTGTTGCAAAAGATTGGTACTATGGCATACAAATTGGAGCTTCCTACTTCTTTGAGAGTGCATCCAGTTTTCCATGTTTCATGCTTAAAAAAGGTTATAGGGGACAAACTTCCAGCTCAAACAATATTGCCAGAACTTTATGAGGAAGGAAAAACCATATTGGAACCTAAAGTAGTCACGGAAGCAAGAACTCGACAGCTACGAAATAAATCAATTTAAGAGTATCTCATCAAATGGAATAACTTACCAACTGAATATTCTACATGGGAGGATGAGAATTTTATACAGAAGCACCCGGAGCTACTCAAGAGTTGAGGACAATTATTTTTTGAAAGAGAGGAGCATGTTAGGTCCTTATATTACTAGTATAGTCCCTTATTGTTGTTAGTGTAACCCCCTTATTATTATTGTTGTACCCCTGTAACCCCCATATTTTCATTATTGTGCCCTTACATTATTATTGTTAGGTCGGCTAGGATTACATTTTGGCCCCATGGAGGTTTTGTCATTTGTATCATCCAAGAATTTTTCATTTATGTAATGTATTGGAGGTTTCCCCCTCGAAGTGGCTTATTTATAATGCATTGATATCTCTTTTCTTCTCCTTTTGGAGTTGGTTTCACAACAGAAGCGAAAAGAAGAAGATGAAGAGAAGAAAATAAGACTCCATGAATGATAAATGAAGAAGGATAAAGAAGAAGACTCCATGACAAAAGAAGGTGATAGATAAAAGTGCAAGAGAGATGCAGAAAGAATATGATGGATGATCAAGATGATAAGAGAGAATGGAAATGAAATAAAAAATGCAGTAAAGATGCAAAAAGAGAATGGACCCCTGAACTTGAGAAAAATAAGGTAAATAGAATGAAGCATCAAAGGTGAAGTAGACAAAGAACAAGAGGAGAAAAACAAAAGAATAATATGAATATACATGTAGAAGGACATGAAACAAGGTAAGAATAATGGTACCATGTATTTATAATTGAGATGTAGGTGTAGTGAATCCATGCAAATAATGTCTCTAAAATGTTTAATTGTCCCTAACATATTTGATGTAAAAAGGAAATTTTTGTATTTTATATTCAAAAGAAAGAGCCAAATTTTTTATAGGTCAATTTGGGTACCATTCCCAATGACTTGGTTAAACTGGACATCATCCCCATAGCCAATGAAATAGGTTCTATCATCCCCTATCATTTTAGTTGCTACATGCCCTAAGCTAAAGAACAAGAACAAATCATCCATGACTTCCATTGCAAAGTTTCCAAGATTTGAAGTATATGTTATATCACCTATGAGCCCACCAACGCAGCCTCTCAAGGGACTAACTGCTTTGCATATGTAGTTACCTCCATTCAAGGGTGCTCTGCAAAGCACTTCCCAACATTCAAGATGTGTTGGTCAATTGGGAGCGATTCCAAAATCTCCACATGGCCAGTGCCTTCTAGAAGATTCCATATGTGTCAAACTTTGAATCCATGTGTCCATATAACACCTCTGAGCTTGGGAACATGTATTGCCTATTATTAGAAAGTCATTGATTGAGAAAATACCTTTAGTTGTTCTATAAATTAAGCACAAATCCTAATGCTTGAGAAGGAAGAAATTGGGTAAAGAAATGATGTTGGTTTCTCAATTGAGTGTTTCATTTGAGTGATATGTTGTTGGAGAGATGTTCATCGTGATGAGGCTAGGATGATGCTGGAATTGGTGACATCAAATCCATCGCTGGTTATAACCTCCCCCTTCTATCAATTAATAAATATTGCTACTCATTTTCCCACATATGTATCTGTATATGTTTCTATATTTCATATCATGGATTCTTAGCTGATATATATTTTTCATGTTTCATTGATTTAACTTATTAAGGTAAATAGCCATCTATATATTTCAATCTCTTTGTTGTTTAGTGTTTATACTTGTAGGAACTAGTTTGGCGATCAAAGTTGGATTGGAAGCTATAGTAAGAGAGACAGAAGGAGAATAGGAAGTGCTTGGACTCCAAGTAAGTTTCTCCATCTTTCTTTGTGTCTATTTACTCTTAGGAAAAGTGTCTGCAAAGTATTTTATTTGTTGTTCTAAATGCATAACACCAGATTTAGGGAATGTGTTTTATCCATAATTCATAATTTTTCATAACAAATTGGCGACTCCACTGAGGAGTTTCCTATCATCCTTGGTGTTTTTGCCTATGCTTATCCACCCAGTAGCATCTACTCTCAATTATTAGGCTTTTGAAACAAATAATTGCATTCGAAGTGTGTTTAGTAGCTTAAATTTTGTTCTCTTCTGCACCCAACGCACTGTTGGTGAAGACACAGTGCTTTTCATAGCATTGTCTCCCACTCAAGAGTTATTTGCAACACACAGTCTCCCCTTAGAGACTGTGTTTCCCCCTAAGCCAACCAAATTCCCTCTAAATTTTTCATTTCCATCACTTTCATCCCTTTGTTTGTTGTGTTTTCAACTGTCTGATGCCTCATAGAGACAAGTGAATTTGCCTAAATCTTCCTCCTTTGAAAAGTAAGTTTGTTCAATTTCTCTTTAAGTGTTTTTCTTTATCATTGACAAATCAAATTCAAAGTATTTTATTTCTGCATTAGATCCATTTGTTTTTGTAAAGGAAATTTTTGTTAAATTCTTCGTTTCCTGTAGGAAAAATTGTAGTTCCATTCTTCATTTTTCCTAAAAGAGAATTTGTTGTTAAATTCATCATTTCTCAAAGAAGAAAGAATTTTTTTTTGTTGATTTGATGCATATAGTTTCCTTTTTTCATTCACATTAAGGGGACTGAAAATAAAAACTTGCATTTTCATGTAGTGGATTGTGTGTTTTGCATAGGAACAAATTAGGAAAGCTGCATATTAATTTGTGCTCTTTGTTGTTTTCTCTCAAAATTAATTGCTCTTTCCCTTTAGTAGCTAAGATTTTCATTGAAAAAGATAAAAGTGAAAAGTTTGCTTATCATTTTAGTTTTCATTTTAGAATTTCCATCACATCATCATGGCGAACCTTGAAAAGGAAAACTGATAAACAAGATCAACTTAAAATTTACATCAATTTACCTAAAAAAGCATTGGAGCCATACAGATAACATTTAGAAGGTCTAGGCTAGAGATGTTTTCCAACATCATAAAACATAGTAGTTGTCAATAATTGTTTACGATACATTCCGAGTGTGATACCTCACTCCACATACATAAGTATATCGTAGCTCGTCCACGTACCTTCAGGTATATCGGGCGGTGTTATAATACAAAAAGTATAAAAGGGTGCTCTCACTGTGCGGTTTCACATTAGACAACAATAATATGGACTTGGGCCTCCACATACATTCAGGTATATTTGGCAGGACAACTTTAGGTTGCTATCCATCCATAGTGGACTGAGTCGGCTGCCTTGTAAATTGTGATACACCGAACACAGAATTCAGGGAGATTTCCTTTCTGTACTTCTTGGTTTGCTAAGATGTATTCTACAGTTCACAGTTACTTGTTAAGACTTTTTCTTAGCATTACCATTTTATTTTGTTTATTTATTTTTGGTCATAAAATAAATTAGTCATCATGGAAGAAGAAAATCCCTTTCCCCATTGTTCGTGTAGACTTGCATTGAAACCACCTTTACCACTAGAAGTCACTTCTGGTCGGTGAAGACAACATCACTCTACCAAAACGAGTACCATCATTACCTCTAGTGAAGCATCATCCTCACATATACCAGAGTCGGCACAAGTTGTTTCTACAAATCCTAGTTCATCTACCATTGTCAAGACATATTCCTCACAGCTACCCGTGGTCACAATCCATCCAATCAGTGAGACCATGCCTTCCGAACTCGATGTTGTTCAGCTGGAAGTTGATCCAGATCATGTCTCTTTTTTTTCCAGAACATCTGCATCCTGAAGTCAAATGAACTAAATTTGTTCCTGTATCAGTCACCCCACAATCTATTGTAGCCATTAAGTCTCCCATATCATGTAGTCAACCTCCATCTGGTTTAATTTGGATTGAAGAAATTCCACAAGATGAAACACCTTTAACTCCAACCCATTTTGGGGAGGATCTTTAATTGTACGAGTATTTTCCTCAATCACCACCCTCTTCTTTTATTGATCATGTGCCTATTCAAATTCTCATCAATTCAAAAGGGTATACATTTTCTCAAGTAACCATGTCTGAACCAACATCTTCGGTTGGACCATCTGTTCTAATTGCGTCAGCATCTTCTATCGCTACCCTGTCGATGTTCACAACTTCACCAGAGTCATATTTACATGGTGGCCCTATGGTCCCATCAGGTCATAAATATTTATCTGGAATTTTCTCTTGTGCATATTCAAACCCATGGACTTCACCAATGTCATCATCCAGTATTTTAAATAGTAAACCTATAGTGAGTACTAAATGGCTTGATCTTATATTCATCATCAAGGAAATATCAAGCTGGAAAATCTGGGTCTATTCCATCTAGTACCATCTCAACTAGACTCCTTGAATTTGGAGAACAATATTTTCCATCTTATTATATTCCTCATGCTGCGGGGCAGCATATGGTCACCCACTTTGACAGTACTCTGTCATTTTTTGGTCAACCTAATGTCAAAATGAATGTTTTTCAATGGCAGCCACTCTGCCTATCCAACCACAAACAGTTGTACACTCGTATCAACTGGTTCAACCTGTTGCACCCACATCATTTCCACTCATTAATACATATTTACCCCTCTTACATTCTCAAAATTTTGTACAACACCCATTTTAGGTGGGTCCTTCAACGCAATACCCTCAATTATTGGGCCCTTAGACTCCAACTCCTCCAACTAATTTACAACAACATGTACCTAGAATCATTTATTCACAAGATGGATTACCATATTATGGGATGTCGTGGCCACAACTAGGTTATACCTATCCTTAAATTAATCCAGTTTATCCTAATTTGGGTTATAATATTGGTGGATAGAGCCCTTGGTAGCCTTAGGCCCAAATGCCTCAACCTTCATTTCAACAAGTATCATACCTAGGTTTTGGTCAATAGAATCCTTAAGCGTTTGCTTATCAAAACAACCCCTATTTAGGTTACCAGCAGAAGATTACTTATGCTGGTGATTAAAGGCCCGTTACCCAAGAAATTTCATTATACGCTGGCTATGCTCAACCTGATCTCAATCGACAGTTTCCCTTTGTCGCAACTTTAGATTTACCAAATTTAAACTGGCTCACTAATGATCCAATCAACTATGCTCCTTGGTGGCTGGTGATACCCCATAAATTACCCTCGGATATTCCTAAGTTCAATGGAAACCCCAGGGAAGACCCGTCGACTCATGTTATGACTTATCATTTATGGTGTTCATCAAACTCCCTGAATGATGACTCTGTTTGACTTCATCTTTTCCAGCGTACGTTCACTGGTCTGGCTGAAAAATGGTACATTGAGTTACCTAGAGCTTCTTTATATCATCTCACTGCCCTAGCTACTATCTTTTTGACTCACTTCCAGTTACCCATACGATATGAAACTGGAATGGAACTCTTGAATAATTTCGAGCAGACTAATGCTACTCACATTTCTGAGAATATTCATGAGTGGTGTCATCATCATAGAATGATTAAGACATTTGTTCCTAATCATCTCCTTGCTGAGTGGTTCATTAAGTCCCTGTTACCATATATAACTGAGGATGTGGCTAAGGGTGGTGTCGTCATTGAAGAGCAGGTTATTTCTCGTGCCCAATATTTACTGTTCCTCCTCCATCAAATGACTCTCATTCTAGAGACGGTATGATCAATACTGCAAGCACACATCATATTACTGCATATGATCCTGCACCTTCTTCTGAAATTAATGCTGTGTCATTTTACAAAGGTAAAAGTGAAAAGCAACCCGGAAATAAGAAAAAAGGGATATCAAAGAAAAAGCAAACTTCTACCTCGCAGGAAAGATCATCTAATCAATCATTTGGAAATAATAAACCTCATTATCCATCCATAATATGTAATTAGGAGCACTTTGTTCATGATTTTCCTAACTGCGTTGAAGTCTAAAAAATGGTTAAGAATTCACATGCATCAGCTATGTTGACAAATTTGTTTCTGAATCCAGACACAATTTTGGTTGCTACAGATCCAACTTATAGTTCACAAGTGCTTATGTTATTTGTCACAAAGCCATCGACATATATTTTGGTTTCAATGCGTAATAAATATTACAGTAGTCAGGCCACTCATCAACCTACTACCTTGAACACGAATCCGTCTACGGAATCAGTACCACCACCTGCTATTCCTGAATTAACAATCAAGCCACCGAAAGGATTTATTCATAAATCGAAATATAATTCTCAAGCAAGAGCTGCTCAAAATTATAATATAGTTGAATATTTGGCTCAATCCCCTTCAACTATGTCAACTCTCGAGGTATTACAAAATTTTCCCTCCTAGAAACATGCTTTATTGTCGGAAATTGGTGGAATTGATCCAACTGATTCTAATCTTGTAGTCTTTAATGATACAAGAAATGTGCCACAATTACTAGCAGAATTGGCATTCTCCATCCAAGTAAATGTTCTCAATCACCTTGTTCATCATACTATTATTGATGAGGGAGCATATACATGCATTATGTCTCTAAAATTTTAGAAGTCATTTGGCTCGTCCGCCTATCTCAATCATCAACAACATTGAAGGCTTTTGACCGATGTAGATATAAGCCTTGTGGTATTATCAATAACCTGCATGTTTAACTAGGGGGGGAAATAGTGAATGTTGACATTGAAATCATTGACGGACCCCTTGACTACAATATTCTACTTGGAAGGCCATGGGTATATGCTATGACTACAATTGTTTCTACATATTTTAGAATGATCGCCTTTCCACATAAAGGTGTTATCAAATTCATCAATCAACTATCCTTATTTGCCTCTAGTTCCCAGGTAACTGGAAGTGTTCCATTCATTCACACTCCCTAACTCGCACTTCAAAACATTGGTGTATGACTCTTAAAGTATTCCACTCTCATGGGAATCTTTGAATTATCATCGTCTCCGATGTCGACAAAAATTGCAAGTATAAATACCTGCTACATGATCTCTTCCACTCCATCTTGCTTAAGGAATATTATGGGTGATTCTGAAGTTGTTATGTTGGATGAGTTTCTGCCGCCCAGCCCTATTGAGCTGGCATAGAAATCAATCTATATGGCTTAGGTAGCAAATATGAAATCATCACCGTTGGTTGTTTGGGTTGATTGTTCCTTAGATTTTGGTACTCCATTTGATCCTTTTTCCTCAACTTTATTGACAGATGAGAATATTTTGGAAACCATGATGTCAGAAGGAGAACCATAGGAAGATTGTCATCATCATTCCCATATTCCTAATTATGAAGAAAATAATCTTAGTGAACTATATCACCCATCGATCAAATTTTTTTTTTGAATTCTTTTCCTATTAATGGAATAGGTTCTGAGCAAAATTTGTCAAATATTGAAGAAACAATTTGTATCGATATTTAGACCAAACCTGGCATTGTAGAAAACATTCATGTCGGCATGTCTTGTTCTCCATCAAAACTTGAAATGTATTTCTCTCTCTTTCGTGAACTTTGTGATGTATTTTCTTGGTCTTACGAGGAAATGCTAGGCATATATACTAGTATCATTTTACACACTATTAATATGTACCCTGATGTCAAGATGGTACGTCAATGCCTTCGTCCTATTCATTCGAATAATTTCACTGCCATTATAGAAGAAGTTGAAAAACATTTTCATGCTGGTTTCATTTACCCTATTCCGCTAACTGAGTGAGTTTCCAACATCATTCATGAAATGAAAAAATAAGGAACCATCAGAGTGTGCGTCGATTATCGCCATGTCAATCTTGATTGTCCAAAAGACAACTATCCTACTCCCTTTATCAACCAGATTATTGACGAATGTGTTGGATGCGAAATATTTTCGTTAATGGATGGATTTTCCAGCTACAATCAAATCAATATCCACCCAGAGGATCAATATAAGACAGCATCCATCTATCCCTGGGGCACATTAGCTTATCAGAAAGAACGTTGGGGCCACTTTACAGAGAGTAATGGATTATGCTTTCAATAACATCAAGCACATTGTTCAACCCTATCTATATTATTTACCCACACATTCACGAAATTGGACTGATCACCCGATGCATTTCAGAACCATCCTTTTACGCTGCTGAAAATAAAAAATACAACTCAATCCACATAAATGTGTATTTTGTGTTGGTTCTGGTCATTTTCTTGGATTCGTCATCTCAAAAGAAGGAATTAGAATAGACCCATTAAAGTTCCAGGCCATTCTTTATTTTCGTGCACCATCAAATTTACTTCAGATACAGAAACTTCAAGGAAAGGCTAATTTCCTAAGGAGGTTTATATCCAACTATGTCAAAAGAATTTACTCGACTATTGAAAAAGGGGATTCCATTCCATGGGAATCAAGTTGCGCAAGATTATTTTGATGCTGTAAAGGATACTGTTGTCCGGGTGTCATTAATGTATCCCCCCAATTATTAGAGTGATTATTTCATATATATCGTCGTGACTGATATAACCATTGCTATGGTATTGTTCCAAGTAGAAAATTGGATAGAGCATCTGATATATTATTTGAGTCGTAAACTTAATGATATGGAAGTAAAGTATTCGTATGTAGAAAAGCTTGCCTTGGAAACTATTCAAGCAGTCCAAAGATTTCACCGCTATATCCTGTTCCAGAAGACCATTGTCATTTCGGATTGTAACCCCATGACTTATATCTTATCACGTCAATTTATGGGGGGCAATTTTTCAAAATGGATCGTCATTTTGCAGGAATTTGATATGGAATTCATCAAATCCAAGTCAAAGAAGTATTTATTTTTGGCTGAGCTTCTCTGTGACCTTCCCTCTGATAGTACTTCTACTACGTCAGAACCATATATTCCTTACGATTCTCTGTTCCTGATCGGATCATCTGATCCTTGGTATTTGGATTTTATCATTTAACTCCAGACCTAGACTTTTTGGCCTGATACATCTCACTATGACGAGCGACGTATTCGATACCAAGCCAAATATTATCTGATCATCGGTGATACACTTTATCATCATGGTGTCGATACAATTTTAGGAAGGTACCTCACTCATGAGGAGGCCCAAAAGGTTTTAAATGATTTTCATGTTGGGGCTTGTAGTGGACACTTGTCTAGATATGCTACCGTGCAGAAGATACTTCGTGCCCGATTACTTTTGGCCTACCATATTTCATGACTGCATCTTCGTGGTCAGAATTTTTCATGCATGCCAGATATTTGATCGTAAAATCCACAAACCTCTAGCACCAATGCATCCTTTTGTCTCTATAGGACCATTTTTGAAATGGGGTATTGAGTTCATGAACTGTAACCCTAGTTCGTTGCGGGGGGGCATGGTTATATTATAGTCACAGTAGACTACTTTAGCAAGTGGGCCGAAGTGATGCCTACATTCAACAACACGAGACAAACAGCTGTATTATTTTTCTTTAATCATGTCACTGCATGGCTTGGGGTCCCACAGGCTATAGTCATAGATCATGGAAAGCATTTTTGCAACCACATGATGACTGAATTGACTGCCAAGTTAGGATTGTCACATGATAATTCTACTCCTTATTATCCACAATAAAATGGACAAGTTGAAGCTATCAACAAGATTCTTAAACATATGCTTCAACGAATTATAGGAGTTCGTAAAATAAACTAGCATTTGATCCTATACTCAGCCTTGTGGGCGTACCGAACCTCGGTGAGAAACGTAACTGGATTTAATACCTTTCATTTGGTGTATGATCTGGAATCTATCTTACCAATCCAATGTGAAATATCATCGTTGAAACTCACAATCGACTTGTTACCTGACACCTCAGATGAAGAAGCACATCTTTTTAACCTCATCCATTTTGATGAAACGTGTCGTGAGGCCCAATTGGCCAACGAAGTGCATAAGAGGTGTATGAAGGCACAATACGACAAAAATGTACAGCCTCACATTTTATCAAAAGGCGACTTGGTCCTTCTTTATGATCCAGAAGATGATTTAATAGGTGCAGGGAAATTTGAGCCGTTATGGCATGACCCCTATATTGTCAAAATATTTCTTGCTAAGGGTGCCTACGAGTTGGTTGATTACAATGGAATTCCATTGGCACAGCCCCGAAATGGGTTGTATTTGAGATGTTACTATGCTTAATCATGAGCGTAGTAATTTTTTATATTATTATATATATATGCTGTTGATTTTCATTCACTGTCTTAGTTTGTTTTTTATTTCTTTCTTGACATTAGTAATATGCGTTACATTTCATCGTAGATGTCTGAATCTTTGGAACCATTTGTTGGATATGTTGATGGTGCTAGTTGCAGTATGCAGAATCTATCCTCTGTAGCGTGGGCCATTTTCGCTCCAAATGACAAGTTAGTGAGTTTTCAAGGGATTTGTATCGATAGATCGATATGGAAAATTTTAAGGATGGACGTTTATCTTAAAGTTTAAAAACTTGGCGAATACTAGTAGTCACCAATATGTAAATTGTAAAATTTTTGATGTTATTTTTGTAAAAATATTTATTTTTCTAATCATTTTATATTAGTATATACAAATTTTTGGCAATTTTTAGGGTAAAATATTTTTATACTATAAAATTTGGGTGAATCAATTTTAAAAAAATGGAAATTGGTGGATCTTTTTTTTGGAAAAGGCATGGAAAATTAGCCCACCTGCGATTATTAGCCCCTAAAATTTTCCATGTAGATCGACATACAATATCACTAAGTATAATGCATTGATCAAAATTATCTCTGATGCCATTTCATTTGGCATTAACCGCATCATCATAAGGTTATACTCACAACTTGTGGTATTTCAACTTACTAGTGTTTATACTGTTAGAAATCCAACACTGCATCGTTTTTTCCTAAGAGCTCAATTTTTAGAAAGACACTTTAATTTTATTCAATATAAACACATTTCCAGAAACTTGAACACATTAACTGATTCTTTAGCTAATCATGTTTTATACATACATTTGCAACTCATGTAAAGATACATTCACATAATTGAATAGGATTGTGCAATAAACATAGGAAAAAACTGAAATCAAATAGATAGATAGTTGTAGGTTTTTACAAAAATTTGTGCCTAAGAAACATTGGTTATCTGACCTTAAAATGTATGCAACATGTCAAAAGTAAACTAGTGATGCTCATGGTAACATGCTATAGATCTAGCTATCCTACGCAATAATCACATCCAATGGTTAGGAACACCTATAGTGTGGCGTTGTAGTCGCATGGGTAACTCTTCAATCCGGTAATCTGGAATACCGAAGGTCAACACCTCTATGTGCTGTCAAAGCTCATACATAGTCTCAGCCATGTCTAAATCCTGAAGGACTGCTCTCCCAATAGCCTTCTCTGCTGGTTCATCCGCTCCATGCCTTGGTTCCTATACTGGTTGAACTCGACCAACATCTACATTACATTGAAAATTTAGTTTAGTCTTAGGAAAACATAAAAATACAAAAACATTGTATAAACCTTAGAAAAATAAAAAAACACGGTAAAAACATTCTTACGTATTGCACCCCATTGAGTGCCTTCTGGTAAATCTAAGTCTGGATCTCCTTAGAAATCTATTGGGGCAAAGTGATTTCTTGTCATTTAATTTGTCAACCCAGTGGTTTTGTAAAATTGTGAAGCATGCGTGCACTATATGTGCTAGAAATTGTATTTCATTTTAGATCAATCTAACTACAAAATAACGAAAACCAATTCATATAATATATGAAATCAAATAATGAAAATGAAATTCAACTAACCTCTGAAATCAAGTAACGAAAAGAAATAAAACAAATTCAAAAGAAAACATAGCGCGCGCAATCACACTTACAGGAATTAAAATTTTAATCTAAGAAAGCATTTCAAATCATGTAAAGGAAAACAACTTGTTGGTCGGTTTAATTGTTTTAGCAATTCAAGCACCACATAAATTGTCAACCCAGGAAGGTCTGTTTATTCCAAAGACAATCATGCACTGGATATGCTCAATTCCAAAAGCAAGCAAATGTTGTAGTAAAAATTACACAATCATCAATCATACAAATCTAACTATTCACACTATGCTTTAACGAAGCTGAAGCCTACTTGTGTTACAGCATAAGCAACTTCTCTAATGCAGTCTTTCATTAAAATAATTCTAAGAAATGATAATGAAAGGAAATCACCCTGCAGGAAAAGAAAATCATTCAACCATAACAAGGAACAGGACCCTATTCCTTCAAACAGGAATCTTCAGCACCTGTTGCCTGCTATCATTCACACTGCAGAAAAAGGAAAGCAACCTAAGGAGAGCAGGACCCTATTCCTATGAACAGGAATCTTCAACACCTCTCTCCTGGTTTTAATCACACATTCAAATAGAAAAATATCTCTTTGCTTCTTAAGAATGAATGGTATAGAACTAACGCAGTGTTAAAGAAACAGGGTGCTTAAACAGAATTATAGGACTATGCAAATAATTCTTCAGCAACAGAGTTAAACGAAGGTGCAATCAACATAAAGAAATTAACTAACTACAGGAGCAATCTGGTGAATCTTGTGATGAAGGCGGGCCCTTTCCTTCTCACAAGATTCCCCAGAGGAAAGAGTTAATTTAAAGCGCTCAAAAGAGACATTTATTCATCTGTCAAAAAGAATGATACATTACAATGGAGTCTGGCTCGTTTCCGCTCAAAAATAATGTATTTCCTGCAGTCTCTAACTCCCCTTCTAATGATGATGTCTCCTCTTTTTAAAGAGGAGACATCTATTACAGTTACATCAGAGAAATCCTATATTTATCCAAATCTGTTCTTCTATCTTAAAATAGGGTCTTTCTATTCTTCCATAGAAAAATATTGTTACAACAGATACAAAAAGGTATTGGCTTCAGAACAATCGGCATAATGACTTTCCTTGCTTGTCTTCGTCTTGTTTCCATCGTTCCTGAAATACTCTTTCAAGATCGCAAATCACGAGTAGTGACTGAATGTACGTGCCCGCTGACTGTTTCAGCAACAGATTTGACTGTTTCAGCAACGGAGTCGACTGTTTCAGCAACGGTCGATTGTTTCAGTAAGAGCACGTTCCTTATCATTAATTATCTGCGGTCTTTTAGACTTGTGTTAGCAATGATCTACCTTCGATTAATGATGAAATATAAAAGTAATGTGGAATTATATGTAAACAGATTAAACATATAGTAAAGAGAAGGATTTCATAAAACTTTGGATAAAATGGATAAAAAATGATAATGTAACCTTTTCAGAATATAGCTATAAAGGGTAAGGTGGTGTCAAAATGTATAGTAAAAATGGTACATTGTGAGGTCCTAACATCCCCCCCAGCTGAAAGGGTTGCATGTCCTCAGGAAATTTTTAGTCTGAGTCTGAGTCTGAGTACTGACTCTTTGCATGCAAGTTACTCAAGAAATAACTATGGAAGGTGGCTTCTGTCGAAGATCTGAATCCCTGGTTATTTTGCAGTTTCTGCCATGCTACTGCCTCATCCCTGTTAGCCAATTTGTAGTGAGACTGATATTTTTCTGCCGGCATCCATAAGACAGGGAAGTGAAAATGATAACCAATCCAATTCTCGGCACATTTTTGAATGCATCTGATATAGTTTGGTACCCTGGATAGTGCAGTTTGAAGATTATCAGGGCTAAAAGGATTATATTCTTGTCCTTCCTTACAGGACTGTTGCCAGAACATGGTGTTGGCCTTCAAGGAAGCAGTCTCTTTAACTCTGATTAACTGATGACACTTGAGGAGTATTGAGGATTGCAATTGCTGTATGTACCTGTACATTCCCGGCTTCTGCAAAAATCGATGGTATTCTGCTACAAAAATGTCCAGATTTGAGGGTTCTGGTCTTATCCACTGGAGGCGATTATCCTCATTATGCCTACTTGCAATAAAAGCAGTTTTCCATGTGATTTTATTGGCAAGAAATGAAACAAATGCCCTAATTTGTATATCACCAACAATTGGATTGAGGTTTACCTTTCTATTGTCAGGCATAGCCTCATTATGAAGATAAAGTTCACATAACAAATGTTGGTCACTAGCGGGGGCCTCAACAAATGTTTTGACAAATTGTTCCACTGTGAGCAACTCATGAGGTCTCCCATCCTTAATTGCTTTCAACTGAAAATAAACAAGGCATTCAGAAAGGAACAGAGAATAATTCAAGGAAGGTTTTCTGGTGGCTAACAATTTTGTACTAATGAAAACATCAGAACCAGTTTATCTTTTAACTCCTTGATTTCTTTCTTAGAATCCTTGAACTATTGAAGTGTCTGCTCCCAATTATCCTAGTTGGCATACATTTGATTCTGCCAGGCCAACTTATGCTGTTGTAACATTTTATCTTGATCAACAGCATACTGTTTCTTCCAATTATTCATTATCTCCAATTCTTTCCATGGTGGGGTCTGCGTCTCGGCATTATAAGTACTAGGTTGGGGCATCGTCTGAGTAGCTGAGCTGACTAACACAGGGCAGGATATCTGTGGCTTGGTTTCTTTTTCCAGACTTCTTGAGGGCCCTACTGGTTCTTGTGTGACAGTAGGGCGTTCTTCTTTGACTGTAACTGATGTGGATGCCTCAGGCACTGGGACTTTGATTATTTTGTATCCGGACTGTTGGTAAATGTTTCCACATTCATGGCACATGTATTCTTTACATGGGTCATTCTTTTCTACTGATGTTGTGTGTGCCAACATGTAGAGATTTAATTCTTTATCAAAGGCTTCCCTTGCCATTACCAACTCTTTTTTATAGGCCTCTAATTCTGACTTCAAAAATTCATTCTCCTCCAATAAAGATGCCATGGTGAGTGAACCCTGTGTGTCGGTTGCTTTTGCTGAAGTTGATTGCTGATGCACAACTGTAGCTGGTTCTCGTGTTTTAGCTACAGCTGGTCTCCTTATATTATCATGCTTGGTGTTTTATTTTTGCACTTCAGCGACTGGTTCTTGTGTTTCAGCGGCTGAGTGAGTAACTGGTTCTTGTGGAGTAGTTACTGTTTGAGTAGTAAACGATGTCATATTACCCTGGGCATCTGGTTCTTGTGGAGCAGTGCCACAGGACGAGATGGGTAATGATTCGGGAATTTGGAATGGTGATGAGGATTGAAGTTTGAATAAAATAGCTGCGGGGTCAGGGGAAATGGGAGTGACTTCAGATTCAACAGTCGTTTTCATTTTCCTCCTAGGTAGAAAAGCAGAAAAGTTAGCTTCCCTTTTTCTATGAGAAGGGTCTTTCCTAGGGGAAGGGTTGTCGGAAGAGGTAGCGACTTGGGATGTGGCCCTTTTTCGCCTTTTTGAGACAGAGACTGTTGCAGTTCGTCTCTTCCTTTTATGAGTGGGGGGAAATGGGAGTGTTTCAGCTTGAGAGTCGTCGCTAGAGATGTGGATAGTGGGATGGGGTGACTCTGGTAATTGGGATGAACTTGGGGGTGGAGAAACTGGTTCTGAAGATGGAATCAATGGAGGATTAGGGATATCTTCCAGTTGTCGTTCATAAGAACTTTCAGGGGTTTCTTGGGGAATTTCAGGGGCTTGTTGGAGGAGTAGGGGTGGATTATTCAGAGGGGGTTTTTGCTGAGCAAAACCCCTCTGAATTAATAATTGACATAAGCGATGATGGGTAAGGGATAGTGATGGGAATTTTACCCGTCTACAGTAATATGACATGTTTTTAATACCTCCAAGCAGATAATAAGGGATGTTAACTAATCGACCATGCCACAAATGACTCATTAAAACAAAGTCGTGTTGATAAACTACCTGGTAACGCCCCTCGCAAGTCAAATAGTGCTTGATGAATTCAACTACTATTGGCCATGGGTGAGGTAATGAATGCAGACTTATACCGCGACCTTTAATCTCAACCTGTTCCTCAGGAAGAAGGAAGTCCTGTTGTGCATTTAAAATAACTTGTTTCCTGCTAAACCAGCGAGCACCTGTGACCGGAAACCCTGAAACTTGTGCTATATCTTCCTCTGTGACCAAAATTTGGACCCCTTGGACTACGGAGTAATCTTCCTGAAAATTCTATGCAAACTCTAAAACTTGCTGAGGATCAAATTCTCCTAACCTTTCGAAATATGTAATCCAACCTGCCTGCTGAAAAATTTGGTAGGCCTCCGGGAATAATTCAAGAAGATTTATCGAGCCAAGCTCATGTCTGATAGCCGAGCCTCCCATAGCTACTAACTTGAGTTAAATGCAGAGGCGCAGAGAACAGAAACACAGGCTTGATCAAGATGATCGTTGCAACTGAGGATATGGAGTATCAATGACGGCAAAAATAATGGATATGAAGAGTGACGGTGGATTGGATGGTGTGGAATGATGATTCAGTTTTCGAAATTCCCCCCTTACGTATGATGAAATGATGTTTAAGTGTGCGGGGATTATAATCATAATGAGAAAGATCCTTTCTTTAAAATATTATTTAACTGTATTACATAAAAAACCGCATACCTTATATTTTTACCTTTGTTTTTATAATTCGAAGTATAGAGTGCTTCATAATGGCTTAATACTTATGGAAGAATCTTTAAATTTCTCTGGAATGTAGAAATAGGAGCATATCAGGATCTGCTCAATACTGGATAATATTCACCCAAGGGATCTGAAGAATAAAAGTGGAGTACTGAGAAACTTGTGTAGCAAAGGAAAGGAATGGTGTTTAATAATGACAGGTTGCTGAAAGTGGTGTTTCAGCAATGGAAAAATAAATGACATGTTGCTGAAAGTGGTGTTTCAGCAATGGAAAAATAAGGAAAATGGAATGTAATGATTTGGATTTAAGAAAACTGGGAGAAGTACTTGCTGAGGGATAATTTCAGCAGTAGGGAACGGGAAATACTGGCCAAAAGATGGTGTTTCTGGAATAGGTAGAAATGGGGCAAAGTGGAAAAAGAAAGATGGAGTAATGGGATAAGTGATAAAAGGGATATTGCTGGGAAATGGGTTGAAATGAAGGGAACAAAGCTTCTGTGATTGAAACTTCAGATCTTCCTATGATGAAACTGTCCTCCTTAGTGATTTTTCCCTTATTCTGCAAAATACAATTGTAACATGCCAACCCTTGACAGGGATTATTAGTTTTAAATCTAATCTAATGCTAGAAATATAGTGCAGAAAATTAAATGCTCTGAGGAGCAAAGGACTCCCCTAGAAAAAGATAATGTGTATCAGTCATGCAAGCAGCCTTGAAATCTTCTTTAGAAACAGGGCACTGGTAAAAACGAAGCCTATGACCATTTACTAGTAGAGGTGTTTTAGAATCATCAATTGTTAAAAGTCTTACCATTCCATTAGGAAAAAAAACATCTACTTCATATGGTCCAAGCCATCGTGTACATAGCTTACCCTGAAAGTTTTCAAACCGAGAGTCATATAATAAGGCCCAATTACCTTTTTGGAACTGCCTGTGTTTGATAATTTTATCATGCCACTTCATTCTTTGTTGTTGAATCATGGTTGTTTGGTGAATGGCATCTAATCTCTTTTCATCCAATTCCAAAAGCTGCTGCAACCTAGCTGTCTGCACATCAGTCAAATCAAGGTTAACAACTAAAGCAGTTCTTAAAGTTTTAATTTCAAATTCCACAGGAAAAACAAAATTTTTACCATAAACCAATTCATAGGGAGAGAATCCTGTAGTATTTCTCCAGGTAGTTCTGTAAGCCCATAGTGCTTCAGGGAGCCTTTGAGACCAATCCTTCCGGTTATCCTTCACTGTTTTAGTTAGAATGGCTTCTATTACTTTATTTGTGCTTTCCACCTTCCCATTGGCCTGGGGATGGTATGGTGTAGTCATTCTATGATGAATATGATATTTCTGAAGGGTAGATTTAAAACCATGAGAATTGAATGGAGGTCCTCCATCTGTAACTAGCTCTCTAGGAATTCCAAATCTAGTGAAGATCTCTTCAAATAAGAAAGCTAGGAAAACTTCTTCATTGGCTCTAATAAGTGCTTTAGCCTCCACCCATTTAGTCATATAGTCTGTAGAGACTAATATATACGTTATTTGATTGGATGGAGGATTAATGGGTCCTATGAAATCCAAGGCCCATCTTTCAAATGGTTCGGATACTACCTGGGGGTTTAATGGCATTTGATCTCTATGATTGGGTTGACCCATTCGCTGACAGCTGTCACAAGCCCTCACATATTTCTTTGCATCCTTAAATAATGAGGGCCAATAGTAACCCATCCTCAAAATTTTGTGTGCTGTTCTTTTATCAGCAAAATGCCCTCCGCAAGGGCCATCATGACAAGCTTTTAGTATGTCGTACACTTCATCCTCCCTAATGCATCTTCGGATTTCCTGATCAAGCCCTGTATAGAAAAGACACCCACTTATCCAGCTATACCTGGCACTTTGTTGAACAATTCTTCTCTTTTCTCTGTATGACAGGTGTGATGGTAATTTTCCTGCAACCAAATAATTGGCAATATCTGCATACCACGAAGAGTGAGCAGAGACTGCAAATAAATACTCATCAGGAAAGGAATCATCTACTGGAATATTATTATCAGTTTTTAACCGTGAAAGGAAATCAGCCACAACATTTTCTTTACCAGGCCGATCTACAATTGTAATATCAAACACCTGCAGTAACAATAACCATCTGGTAACTCAAGCATTTGTGATAGATTTGTTCATTAAATACTTAATAGCCGAGTGATAAGTGTGGACAAAAGTAGAATAACCAGTGATATAATGTCGAAATTTATTAATGGCATAAATTACTGCAAGAAACTCTTTTTCGGTAACTGTATAATTAAGCTCAGCAGGGGTCATGTTCTTACTAATAAAATAGATAGCATAAGGAAGATGATTTTCCTCTTGTCCCAGGACAGCTCCAATTGCAGTGTCTGAAGCATCAGAAGATATATGAAAGGGGAGGGCCCAATCAGGTCCTCTCAAAATAGGAGCAATAGATAACTGATGCTTGAGTTCTACAAAGGCTTTCTGACAAAGATTAGTCCACTTAAATTCAACATTTTTCATAAGCAACACAAATAATGGAGAAGCTATCTTAGAAAAATCTTTAATAAATCTTTTGTAGTATCCAGCATGTCCTAGAAAACTTCTCACATCAGTTTGTGTTTTAGGAACAGAAAGATTCTGAATGACCAATATTTTAGATGGATCTACCTGAATACCTTGAGATGAAATAAAATGTCCAAGCACTACTCCTTCACTCATCATCATATGACATTTTTCAGTACTTAGGGAGAGGTGAGCTTGTATACAACGTTTAAGTACCTTCTCAAGATTTTGTAATGCATCTTCAAAAGACGTACCATAAGGAGTAAAATCATCCATAAATATTTCCATAGAGTCATTCAGCATATCAGAAAAGATTCCTATAACAGCCCTCTGAAAAGTTGCTGGCGCGTTACATAGTCCAAATGGAAGAACTCTATAAGCAAAAGTTCCCCAAGGACTAGTGAAAGTGGTCTTGTCCTGGTCTTGGGGTGCAATTCTAATTTGGTTATACCCACTGAATCCATCTAGAAAAGAAAAGAATTTCTTCCCTAACAGACTATCCAACACCTGATCAATGAAAGGTAAAGGAAAGTGATCCTTTTGAGTAGCTTTATTTAAGGCTCTGTAATCAACACACACTCTCCATTTCCCGTTTTTCTTAGGGACTATTACCAATGGGGAAACCCATTCACTGTCAGATATGGGGTATATAAATCCCGCATTAAGCAATTTCTGAAGTTCTTCTTTAACAATTTCTCTTAAATTAGGGTTCATTCGTCTTTGGGGTTGACAGACTGGTCGGCATCCTTCTTTAATATAAATTCGGTGAGTACATAATTCAGAAGAGATTCCCTTCATATCCGTGTAATCCCATGCGAATGCTTCCTTATTTTCAAGTAATAACTTCATTAACTGCTGTGTTTCAGCAACTGTTAGATCAAGATTTATATTTAATGTCTTGCCAGGTTCGATTTCGACCGTTATGCTTTTAGATGAGATGGTGGTTAATGTCTGAGATAAATCTTCAGATTCAATCTTTTCCTGGGTATCCGTTTCAAAAAGTGCAGTCAATTGATTGTGTGTTTCAGCAATTACAGAGGAAGGTTCGCAAATAAAATTATTAATTATTTCATCCTCTGTATTGTCTTTAAGAGTTAAAGCTTGTCCGATAGTTAAAATGGGCTGAATAGCATTATCATCATAATCCATCCACACAGAATCTTCATTATTAATTATGGGTGTAGCATGAGGATAAAGAGTAAGCTGTTTAGTTTCATAACCATTAGAAATTTTCATTGAACCAGATCTGTAGCTTATAAAGGCATCGGCTGTGGCCAGCCATGGTCTTCCTAGAATTAAAGGGTGTCCCCCCAACTTTGTTTTAGTTTGTAATACCACAAAATCAGCTGGGTAATTCCAGGATTCAACCGAGATAACTAGATCTTCAACAACTCCTTCTGGTTTAATTGTAGAACAATCAACTAACTCTAGGATGGTTGGTGTATCTCTAATTGTGTTATTCAGCTGTAACAGCTGTGAAGTTTCAAGAGTCATAATGTTTATTGCAACACCTAGATCTACCAGAACTTGAGGAATTATCGTTTTACCAATTTGAACTGTCACAGTAGGATGGCCGGGGTCACCATATTTCACAGGAGGGGTTTTTCCGGACATTAATGCAGATAAATCACCCATAACATGAACTGTAAGGGGGTCTTTAGTCTTCCTACCAGGTTTCTTAACACAAATGTCCCTTATGGTTCTGGCATAAATTGGTACATCTCTCAGTGCCTGTAAAAGTGGAATTTTAACATACAAGTTTTGCAATTCCCCTAAAATATTAAAAGCAGGTATTTCAGGCGTTTTAGTTAAAACTAAACGCTCGGGGAATGGTGGTTCTGTTATTTCAATACCCTTGTTAAAGGGTGGTTGTGCTTTTTTATGTTTCTCAGTTTCCTCTTTATCAGAATCAGAAGAGGTTATATCATCGATGATAGGTTCTACTATTTTCCCGGATCTCAAATGAATATCATTACATTGCATAGTAGGAAATGTAGGTTGATTCTGAATATCAATGACTTGCACAACTTTATTATTGGGGTTAGGATTTGGTTGCACAGGTAGCTGGGGTCTCATTTGATTATTTGGTGGAGAATTTGATGGTAGAGGAAGTGGTTGTTGAAATTGAGGAAATTGATTTGGATACGGGAGTTGTTGGCTTCTCCAAATTTGGAATTTCATGGATTAAGAAAGATGGCCGTTGTGGGGGCCAAGGAGTCTCATTTCGTAAATGTCGATTTCATCACCCTTTCCTTCACTATTCCTTACATTTCATCATCCCATTAACCTTTCATTATATCATTTCCATAAATACATTTGGGTTTCACCTTCTTATTTTCCACTTTATTCATTTTTGTATTATAAGTGAATTTATGATTAAATATTAGAAAATATACATGTTTTTATATATATCTCAAGAATGTGTGAGCTTTGTAATGTGTAGGAGAAATGTGAAGGATTAATTCTAAACTTCTGGAATATCTCCTCCACCATATTAAGGAGATAATTATTCAAGCCTATTCCTAAGGAGAAGATCATGGACGATTTTGTTGGCATGTCTTATTCAAGATATGTGAGAGATGTGTGGAGGATTCAAAGGGATCATGTCTTGTAATAATGGGAAAGTAGTTGAGAGTGGTTGAATGAGATGGTTAGCTTCTTCATGTATATAAGAGAGTGCTCTCTCTTCATTTGGATTAGTTCATTAGCTCAGGAGTTCATAAGTTCATAAGTTCATTAGATTAGCTTTAAGAGATAGTTTTGTAATTGGGAGAGGGGGATTCTTAACTGTGACTCATATTCTTTTATTGTATGTTTTCATGATTTGTCATTTGATTCTTGTAATGTAATTTGAAATGGCGTTATTGTTGTGAGCTCACATATGTTGTTTGTCATTCAGCTCTTCACATGTTGTATTGCTTTTCCCTTATGTAATTTCCTGCTTTCATAGTTGATGTTTCAATGCCTTCCTAGATCAATTTGATTTCAGTAATTTAGATTAGATTAGTTCCACTTCGGTCCTGCATATATAGTGCATGTGCTTCGTAAGTCTACGAACCTCGGATTGACAAATTAAATGGTTGGGAAAGTACTACAACGGAATTAAAACGACAATAGTTTCACCCAACATTTTGGCGCCGTTGCCGGGGAAGCACGATGGATTGAAGTTCAGTTTGATTTTTCATGCAAGTGTGTTTAAACATGTTCCTAACTCCGAGGTGATAGGGTTGTAAGACATGGGGAACAGCCTACGCATCGTTCGACATACTGTAACGGGCTCGGCCTCATGGGTCAGGACATGTAGGTGTGACGGATATCAGGAAACAGGTGCTGAAGATTCCTGCTTTGAGGAATAGGGTCCTGTTCTCCGTTGATTAATATTCTTTTTCTGTAGTATGACTGATATCAGGAAACAGGTGCTGAAGATTCCTGCTTGGAGGAATAGGGTCCTGTTCTCTGTTATGGTTGATTGATCTTCTTTCCTGCAAGTGTGTTTGATTTCCGCAACTGTGAAGAGTGTTTTTTTTTATCTGTTTCAGCATGAGTGCTTTTATTTATGAAAGTAGTTTATTTTCATTTAAGCTTTTTAGATTTAAGTTTTGGGTGCAGTAAGAATCCCTTTTTCAACATGATTTAACAATGAGTGTCAGCTTGGAACTACTCACTCAGATCCTAGTAGAAGTCGGGATCTCCTCTTCCTTGGAAGAAGAGATCTTGACAAGAATTAAATGTTCAACTACTCCCCAAGAAACAAACGAAGATTCAACATCTGAAGAATCCTGCACATCTGATGGCGAACAATCATTCAAACATGAGATCGAGGAAGAAGAAGAGGAGCTACAACATGATCTAAGTAAGAAAAATTGTGCCTATCAAAGCTTTATCGAACAATGGTTCCAGGTAAGTACTCGATTAGATTCGTTTTTTTATTTTTATTTAGTTGATTTACAGTTTCAGCAATTAAACTCATTCACGCTGGAATATTTTCATTTTTCAGTTGAACAATTGCTATTGAATATATCGTTGTTACTGCTATGTGAATGGCTTCATTGGAAATTTAATTACACGTAACTAATTTTTAAAATTATAATTAGTATAGATTAGGCAGGCTTTGCTTTCATTCTCAATTTTGCTTTTGCCTAGAATAAGTGTGCTCTCCTCCGCGCTTAGTGCGATCGCGAGGATCAGAAAATAAGGATGATCTAGATTAATTTCAGGAATCCAAAAAAAAAAAAAAAAAAAAATCATGTTTTGCAATATGCCTAATCAATTTTATCATTAGTTTGCAATTCATTTTTTTTCTTTTCTCCATTTGCTAATTTTTTTTTTTTTTTTTTTAATAAATCATGAATTGAGGATGAATAAAAACAAACTGAGTTTTTGCTAAAACTGTGTCTGGCGGTTGTTGAAACTGTGTCTAGCGCTTTTATAACAGTCACTGAAACTGTGTCTAGCTTGCAATTGATTACGTTTTCTGGGCACACTAAAACTTACAACAAACCTGCAAAAACATTTAAATCTGAAATTTCCCAGGTTCATTGTTTTTCTTGAGGGCTGTGAGTTTCGATGGACTGTGCAGTTTCTGTCTCCAGCTATTCATTTATGGCTGAGCTGTAGCGATGCCAAACCTCCGCCCATTGTTCATAAACCTGCAACTAGCAACAACAAACCAAATCGATAAGTAGCAAACAAATGAAACTGCAATAAAATAAAAGATAATTCTCATTGTTTGCATATTTTGAACGCTAGAATTTTCTCCTATGATTAATTCTCACACCTAATCTGGGATACTATGCGGGTGTTGATTGAAAAATATTGGCCAAAATCCACGGGTTGTTACACTATCTTTGGCATTTCAAGATAATAGGAACGAAATCCCATCAATATGACGGTCAGATAACTATTTTTTATGGATTGGCTTTCCTAAATCTTCTATCCATCGGCGTACTTTGTGAGATTAAATGACTATGCTATTACTTATTTGACAGATTCCTTCCTTACGGGCTGCGAGTTTTTCTCCATTGTTTGTACCCAAAATAGATTTGCATGATGCTACGCCGATTGTTTTCGGGCGGATTCAGAGCTTAGAGCCAGAAAATGTGTCCAAGATCATGGGGTATTCGCTTTTGCAGGACAATGGAGATCAAGAAATCATTCGACTGGCCTGCGGCTCAGACGCTTTGTTGCAGTCCTGGATTTCAAAGGAAAAGAATGGCCTTGGCCTCGTTATAACAACTGCGCCCTATAATTCTCATCTACCTTTTCATCATATTTCACAGGTTAACAACAATTCCCTATCCAGGCCAGCGTTTGCTTCCCCTGCCTTAGTGTCTCCAAATCGCTCAGGCGCAATTTATTGGGGAGCATCATCTCATCTTCAGGCGCAGCAGCAAGAAAAGCAGTTATCATTTTTCGTCACCCAACATTTTTCGTAGAATTAAAACATGGTGCGTTAAAACACAGATGTCCCGGTTTCAAAGTAAACACTTGGTAAGTTATATAATTGTCCCGGTTTTCATTCTGTCATCAAATCACTCAAACTTTGTGAAAGGTAGAACGTCACATTGTTCAGGTTGAAATTTTGAATATATTATTTCAACTACCCCATCCATTTCTTCGAAATTCTCGTCAAAATCTTTCAGAGTTACATAATTTTATTTCCTAAATTTCGTCGATGAAGACAGAATGTCGGCTTAATTTTGATTTTATTTAAACCAAGATCCATCTAATGCGTTAAAACATGTTTTTTTTTTTAATAAATCTGTCACTACACCATGTACCAACATTTTCGAGATTAACTCTTTCAATATTCAATAAGAGAAACCAAGTTTCAGAGCACATGTCTAGTGATGGTGATAGTTCATCGCAAGTACTTCTGAATCCACTTCCTCAAGAAGGGGGCAAGCGGATACATCGATTTTCATTATCTGCTCATTATTTCCACATCACGAGCCTAACAGAAATAGGCTTCAAGACAACCGGGGCCTTTCCTTTCATTTTTCGGGATAATTATCACGTGCATGCCTTCGATACTATCGATCGTTCGTTGGATATCAGCGACGTGGTCTTCGCAGCAGGAATGGCCTTTTGTCACAAAAACGAGTACTCCTGTTACAACAGCAACAATGATTCCTTGATAATCGTAATGGAGGAGTTCGCGACTCAATTCCGAGAGATTATAAGCATACAAATTTCAGCAATGAAAGCTGAACGATATGATCCTATTTCTGGGCGAGTCTGACATATCTAGTTGGGAATTTGATATCTCAATTTGCAGGGGCAAGAACATTTCTACAGCCTTAGAAAATGGGCACTCACAAGTATTCGGAATTAAATTCACTGGTCTGTAGCCAGGTGTAGAGATTGCAAGTGAACATCAAAAGCTACTATTTCACTCTCTACATCATGAAGATGCGTATATGATGACGATAAGGAGATGCTCAAAGTGGGTTAAAATATTCAATAAATATAACTTATACAGCAAATGCTTTAGTGCTACAAATGATGTATCTGTTGACTACTGTGTCTGGGACGCAGTAGCAGCTCGAGCCTATTTCAAAGCAGGCAACAAACACATTGGAGGCTCTTCTTGGCACGTATATCATGGGTATTGATGAAGCTGAGGAATTTTTTTTAAGCGTCTAAGGCGAGAGCTACTTGCTTTAGAAGCAGCTAATATGCTATTTTGGAGAGTGAACCTTTAGTAAAAGAGGTTTTGCAACGTCTTGATTCAGCTATGGTTTGCATATAAGACATGGCCGAGTGGCATTTCAATTAATTGCTTGATGGTCCAATAATAATTCTTCTATTTGAGTCAAACAAATCTGGACATACTCTCACATACTCTCACAATAGATTTATTTAAATTTGGCCCTGCTATCACATGACCTTTATTCAATTTTGACCATACTAACAAGCCTTGAAACTAGCATAATAATGGTTATGATGGTAGCTCCATCATCGACATTCAGTGGGAGGCGTAATCTCATTGTTTCATAGCAAGAAGCAACAACTCTATGTGACTAACACAGCAAAAACCTATATTAAAATAATCGCAGGTTTCGGGTTTGCAGTGTTTGGTCGAAGCGTTGCTTTCGCAGAGATTGTCAGGCAGGCGCCTCTACAAGACTCCAATTTTTGTCTCACGAAATCGTGTGTGTGAATTGAGAGAGCGTTTTCTGTACATGTTTGGCGACGGAAAAAATTCGTGGTGTTTGTTGACAGAGTCTCTTCGATTCTGAGAATTTTCACGTGCTGTCATTTCACATCTTCACATTTACAGCTACAGCAGAACTGAACCGAAGCATTTAATGACAGAGTTGAACAGAGGATTCAGTAAATTGGCTTATTGAATATTGCGTACCATTCAATTGGCTTTTTCTTCCTAAATGGAATGGCTCGTGTAGATGGTGAGACAGAGCAGCATAATTTATCTTCTATGAAAAGAGCTTGGGGTGTTGTGAACGCTGTCATTGGATGTGGCTTTGATCCTGAAAAAAAAAGTGTTTATTATACATTAAATGCCAAGCAGGTTTACTCTCTGACGTGAAAATTAGATGAGTTTATTAATCCTCTGTACCCAATAATTGCAGCCAACTATGATGTGACTGTGTTGATAAATCTGGGCCAGTGTGCATTTGAGTATGCTCTGGCCAATGATCAAAGGATGGCTGACCCATGCTTCAAGAGGCCCCTCTTTCCTAGTTCTCAAAAAAAATACCAGATGTATTATATGAACACTATGGTGATCTTTTCTCGATGGGAAAATATTGACTCTTCCAATACACATGGTGTGAAACTCAAATGCCCGCCTTTTGAGATTCGAGTTCTTTGAGATTTCCCTCTCTGTTTCATATCCTGTCACAAATAATGGTCAGGCTGGGAATTCTTCCAAGATAGTGTGTGCTGAAACTAGGCACCAAACTGGGGTATCTGATATTAAGCAGTTCAGGTGACTACAAGAGAACCTATGGTTGTAATGCAACGTCCTCTGTCATCTTACACAACACAGCTCCTTGTTGCTAGTATAGGAGTTTCTTCTGCTTCTGCATTATCATTGATATTACGTTCTTCTGGATGGAATGGGAATTATGTTGATTCTTCTTTGCCATCAAACTTCCAATACAACAATGTTTCTGCAGGCACAGATCATTTGAAAAGGGTTACTGTGGGTTGGAGTTCAGGACAAATGGGATTTGGCTCTTCAGATACTTCAACACCATCACTTCCAATTGCTTGAATGAATTTAACGATGCATCTAAGAAACTAAATCAGCAAGAAACTGAAGATTTGCTAGCGCCGAGACACTATTGCTATACTTTGCAAAGCATGTCAAGAAATGGAGATCTATCTTTAATCTTGCTTGTTTTGTTTTTCTTTTTGCTTTTAATTTCATGAAAATTGCAAATGGACATTTTAATAAATTCCTAAAAACAATACGAATGCATGTATTTACGCTTAACACTAATTTGTTTTCTTGAAGGCACTATGATAGCGATCGATGATGAAATCAGCACAGGCGACAGGTTAACACACAATTTCTTTCTTTTGCTCGCATTTGTGCTTATTCTCACATCTTATGTTTTACAATGCCCTCACAAAGTTTTCATACAGGATTTGTACTAAGTTTTTTTCAGGTTTCGGACATGATCGCATTTTGCTGCTGAAGTGATTTTTAAAGATCACAGAACTTTGTGAGAAGCGGGCTTTCATAAACAGCTTGAAGGAGCTGTAACTTATCATACACATCATGATGTTTGCGCCTCTTGATGTTTTTACACAGTGCCCATGCTGATACACCAACATTTCCACTTTTTCCGTTATCCATGCAGTAACACTGTATCATTTCTCCTTCAAAGTTGATTGACTATCCTTGTGTTGAAGCCTATTTTCCATTACCTTATCTTTCACGACTTCATGCACAGTTATTTTTCTGAAACGCATACATTCCTTTATCCTTTTCAGCTCAATTTCCTTCTAGTTTTCCTTCTGAATAAAACTGATCCCCTTTCCATAATTACATTGCCTTGCTTTCCTCGCCATGTTGATCCACACTGCTTGTTCGTGAGTTCTTTCCATTTATAGTCCTACCAAATCTCTTTGTACAAACTCGCGTTGACTGATGTGGGATTCCTTAAGGCCCACCTTTCAACAAGTCTTGCCCCATCAACCTCAGCACCTTATCTGGGAAATAGACTAGAGTTCCTTTTGGGTACCTTGAGACTTGCATGCCTTAATGGCAAGTTCTCTCGCTGACAATCATGGGAATACATCAATGTCCCTTGATCGTCAGATCTTGCAAATGGCTCGACGTCAACTCCTCTATTCGCATTTCGCAAGATGTACCCGGGTACCTTGGCACTCATTGACATCAATGGTGAGTTTGCCTCGCATTGGTTAACGGCATACATCAATGGCCGGTAATCCAATGATTTCTCTTCATGCTCGACATCAACACATTCTTTCACATGATTAGATTTGTACCATCAGTTTTGTAGCAGACGAAGACTATACACTTTTTCACGACTCCCTCAGCAGTTACCGCAACATGAATTCCGATCTATGAGAGTACCACAATTCCACTTTCAGCGCTTATCTTTTCCATGATTCAACATCAGCAGTTCAGATTCCTTCATTTCCCAAATTCCAGTTACAGCGACATCAGCATTCACAGTTACATTTTCATGATCCTGCTGCAGTCAAACTTTCTATGTTAGAGCAGTTACATCAGTTGCAGTTACAGCAGTTGCAGCCACAGTCACATATTCTCTGATCTAGCAGTTACAGCTACGATACCAGTCACATTTTCATGATTCAACAGCAGCAGCAGCTACATTCCTATTGCATAGTTCATCATTCTTGGGTAAGTGGAAGTATGTTGTTTTCTAATCTTTAATCATGCAATTCCTTATATGCTGACTTGAATATTTTGGAGAATTCCCTCATCATGCTCCATTTCCTTTCATGACCCACGCCAAGTTGCATGAGGACATGCAACCAATTCAGTTGGGGGGGGGACTATATTCACTACATATTCACTACCATGATTCCATTTCTCCACCACTATCACTCCATTTTTTTTCTCATTCACCATTCACCAACATTTCTTTTCCAACGATACTTTGTTGCACTTTGCTTCATACGCATTAATATACATATTGGCATGCTTCATGAATATTACAAAAGGGATTTCTTATGCACATTGATAGCTTATGATTTCCAGTGAGTGTTTACATTATTATTGCAGCAAGAGAACAAGAAGCGAAATGAATGTTGTTAACACAAGAACCAACATTCTTTGTATTCATGGTTGTCACACAAGAACCAACCATAAGAAAAGAGAACAGAAAATGAAATGAATGTTGTTAACACAAGAACCAACATTCTTTGTATTCATGGTTGTCACACAAGAACCAACCATAAGAAAATGAAAGTTGTTACTCATGCCCTGCACATATCCTGGAAACATTCATTATTAAAAAAGACATCATCATGTAAAGCCAAAGTTCAGATGCCAAAGAGATCCATGCATGGTTGCATGAGGACATGCAACAAGTTCAGTTGGGGGGGATGTTGGGCTTCAAAAATGTCGTATTTCATCCACCTTTCCCTTCACTATTCCTTACATCTCATCATCCCATTAACCTTTCATTATATCATTTCCATAAATACATTTGGGTTTCACCTTCTTATTTTCCACTTTATTCATTTTTGTATTATAAGTGAATTTATGATTAATATTAGAAAATATACATGTTTTTATATATATCTCAAGAATGTGTGAGCTTTGTAATGTGTAGGAGAAATGTGAAGGATTAATTCTAAACTTCTGGAATATTTCCTCCACCATATTAAGGAGATAATTATTCAAGCCTATTCCTAAGGAGAAGATCATGGAGGATTTGGTTGGCATGTCTTATTCAAGATATGTGAGAGATGTGTGGAGGATTCAAAGGGATCATGTCTTGTAATAATGGGAAAGTAGTTGAGAGTGGTTGAATGAGATGGTTATCTTCTTCATGTATATAAGAGAGTGCTCTCTCTTCATTTTGATTAGCTCAGAGTTTATAAGTTTAGAATTTCATTAGATTAGCTTCAAGATAGTTTTGTACTAGGAAAACTAGGAGAGGGGGATTCTTGACTTTTGATCCATATTATTTTATTGTATGCTTTCATGTTTTGTCATTTGATTCTTGTAATGTAATTTGAAATGGCGTTATTGCTGTGAGCTCACACATATGTTGTTTTTCATTCCAAATTTTTCACATGTTGTATTGCTTTTCCCTTTGGTGTAATTTTCTCGCTTTCATAGTTGATGTTTCCCCCAATGTTTCCTGGGGACGAATTTGATTTCACGTTAATTTAGATTGATTAGTAACATTTCGGTCCTTCCATATATATAGTGTATGTGCTTCGTAAGTCTACGAACCCTGATTGACAAATAATTATTAAGTAAGTATCACAACTGAATTAAACGTACAATAGTTTCACCCAACAGTCCAACATATTATGTGATCAACAAAGGAGGGTTTGTTTGGCTGCAGTATTGCAGTATTTCATCCGATTTAAAGGGTGGGTATTGCATTGGATTAAAGGGAGGGTAATTTGTCTGACTAAAAGTAGAATAATTATTCCAATGATTAAATGGCATACTAGAATTCATACCTTGTCCTCTTGGTTGCCATTGTCTTCTTTGTGTTAGCAGGTAAACTGCTTCAGCTTCTTCTTCCGTTGGCTGCAGTGCTGCCTTTATTCCTGGTAGAGAGGGACATTGTTGTGTTTCATGATCTTTCTCACAAAGGGTACAAATTGATATCTTATCCAATGGGCATTCCCTTAGTGGATGTTTGTCTCTGCATTTAGGGCAAAAGACAGCCAAAGCTGCTTCTGCTTCAGCCTGCTTCTTTTTAACCTGCAAGGTGTCAATTTGTGAAGCAAAAGAACTTAACATCTCAATTTTAAATTCTTCAAGTAAATTACCTATTTCATCTCTTGTTGCTCCCCCACTGGCTGATTTTTGAACTCTTGAATAGGTGGGGTCTCTGTTACTTACTTTGTTCCTTGCAGCTCCTCTTGAACATCTTTTACAGAGTTCAACAATCTCATCATAAGATTCTTTAGATATATCTCCCTTGCCAAGCATGTTTAACATGTCTAAACAATCATCCCTTAATCCTCTAAGTAATATTGTTTTACGAATTTCTTTACTTACATTTGGATGATCAGATCTCTGCAGATTATACTGCAGCCTTTCCACATAGTCCTCCAGATTCTCATCCGGCTTTTGCACCATGTTGAATAGTTCCTCCCTCTTTTCTCTTGTTTGACAGTAGTCTTGATATTTAAGCAGAAATTTCTGTTTCATCTGTTCCCATGTTGTGATTACCTGACTTCCAAGGCTCATGAACCATCTCAAAGCATTTCCTTTTAATGTTGCTGGAAACAGTTTCAACTTCTGAGCATTAGTAACATAATCATAACTTCTGCATAATATATCAAATTCAAAAATAAATTCATCCGGGTCTTCAAAGGATAAACCATGGAAGTTGGGTAAAGATGATAATGGAATATTCTTCATAGGAGTTGTTCCCCTAGGGATATCACTGATGGGAAATCCCAAGGTAGAGAGAGATTTTTCATCCCTTCCCTCTCCTTCAGGATCTACACGTCCTCCACCAAATAATTATTCATTGCTTCCTTCCATTGGCTGTTCTCCTACTGCACTTTCTCGATTCTAAAAATATTCTACTGGTTCTTCAATGTTTTCCACAGGTCGTCCAATACTCTCTATTAATTTCTCAACATGCTCTGCTGAATTGCTAGCACTTTCTTCTGAATCTCTAGCACTGGCTGTTGGTTATTTAATATCTGTTACTGGTTCCTCTATGTTTTCAGGGCTCACAACTTCTTCTGTTTTGTAGTCTGATTGAGGGGAGCGCTGAGGTTTTGGTCTTCGAGAACTTAATCTCTGTGATGATTCAGCCTTTGATACAATTTCGTCAATAAAAGTTTTTCTTCCTCCCCTTCCTTTGCCCTTGCCACCTGTAGGATTAGTTTTCTTCTGGGTTCCGCGTCCTCTCATACAATCTGCACATCTAGAAGGAAAATATCAATTCTTTTGAAATCTATAATCGTCACTTTAAGAATGCTATTGTACATACGTTTTCTTAGGGTTTAGCACTCACAAGCACCATACAAATTACTTTAATCCGAGACATTCCCGTTTATTCAAAGACAATCACGCACCGGATATGCTCAACATCATTCAAAAGCAAGGAAATGTTATAAAAATTAACAATCATCAATCACACAAATCTAACTATTACACTCGCTTTAAATTTAAGTCGAAGCCTACTTGTGTTATGTACAGGGAGCAACTTTCTACGCAACAAGCCATTAAAATAATAATTCTAAGAAATGATAATGAAAGGAAATCACCCTGCAGGAAAAGAAAATCATTCAACCATAACAAGGAACAGGACCCTATTCCTTCAAACAGGAATCTTCAGCACCTGTTGCCTACTATCATTCACACTGCAGAAAAAGGAAAGCAACCTAAGGAGAGCAGGACCCTATTCCTATGAACAGGAATCTTCAACACCTCTCTCCTGGTTTTAATCACACATTCAAATAGAAAAATATCTCTTTGCTTCTTAAGAATGAATGGTATAGAACTAACGCAGTGTTAAAGAAACAGGGTGCTTAAACAGAATTATAGGACTATGCAAATAATTCTTCAGCAACAGAGTTAAACGAAGGTGCAATCAACATAAAGAAATTAACTAACTACAGGAGCAATCTGGTGAATCTTGTGATGAAGGCGGGCCCTTTCCTTCTCACAAGATTCCCCAGAGGAAAGAGTTAATTTAAAGCGCTCAAAAGAGACATTTATTCATCTGTCAAAAAGAATGATACATTACAATGGAGTCTGGCTCGTTTCCGCTCAAAAATAATGTATTTCCTGCAGTCTCTAACTCCCCTTCTAATGATGATGTCTCCTCTTTTTAAAGAGGAGACATCTATTACAGTTACATCAGAGAAATCCTATATTTATCCAAATCTGTTCTTCTATCTTAAAATAGGGTCTTTCTATTCTTCCATAGAAAGTATTGGCTTCAGAACAATCGGCATAATGACTTTCCTTGCTTGTCTTCTTCAGCACGTTTCGAAGCCACTTTTCATATCAAATCATTTTCAGTAGTGATGGAATGGTACGTGCTCACCGACCGTTTCAAAGAACAGACGATCGTTTCAAAGAACGCAGTCGATCGTTTCAAAGAACGGTCGATTGTTTAATATATTCTTTATCATTAATTATTCATGTCTTTTGGATCTGTGTTAGTACCATCTACCTTTTGATTAATGATGAAATATATGAGTATCACAGAATTATATAAACATATTAAATACATAGGTAGAGAAGGATTTCATATACCTTTGGATAAAATGGATAAAAATGATAATGTAACCTTTTCTCGAATATAGCTATAAAGGGTAAGGAAGCCATCATAGTAAAAATGGTACAATGATCAGGAGGTCCAACAACAACAACTAAGGTATGTTCAATCACTCCAACATCCAATATGGAAGTACGATAGAATCACCCTCTTGAGATGATAAGCAACCAATTATACTTTAGTCTTTAAATCTAGGAAATAAATTAAAGCATGCAAAGAGAAAACTCAATAATTGCATAAGTTAGGTATTCAAGCATTTAGAAATATGATAAAATCACCTTCTTGAAATTATATTTAAGAAAACTCAATATTACAATTGAATGAGGATATAAAAGCAATGTAAAAGCATGTAAAAGTAAAGCTCAATGATTGCATAGGTTGAACATTCAATCACCCAATTTGGAAGTATGAAAAGTCACCTTCTTAGCTTAATATTTTATTCAATTATACAATGAATTGATAGTTTGATATAAACAAGTAAATAACAGCATGAAAACTAAATAACAAAAATAAAAGTAAAGCTCAATGATTGTATAGGTTGAACATTCAATCACCCAATTTGAAAGTATGACAAGTCACCTTCTTAGTCTGGAACATTCAATTATACAATGAATTGATAGTTTGATCTAAGAAAGTAAATAACAGAACATGAAAGGAAACTAAATAACTGTAAGCTATATTGCCTCAAACTTAATCCAATTGGAAAATATATAAATCTATCCTTTTTGAAATGTTTTTAGAAAATAAAAGATTACACAGTCATTATAAAACTAATACTAAGAAAGAAAATAAAATTTAATCTATAAAAGCAAGTAAATCTCACACATTTTAGGTAGTTGATCTAAAAGTATGAGAAATGATAAATCGAGATGCTCCATATGTAAGAAAAACCAAGTCAAAATGAAGGAACATTCATGAGTAAGGTGCCACAATCTAATTCTCTATTCAAAGCTTCAGCATAACTCCAATTTTACACATTATTTGATAGGAGAAAGCTTCCCCTATTTATACAAAAGATGAGAAGCTATATCATTAACGAGAGTCCATGAATCTCTCCCTATATCTCTAGAGTTACAATCCAAATAGGAATTCATAAGGCACATGTCTTCTTAGAGTTACAATACAAATAGGAAATGAGACACATATCTTTATGATCCTCATGATCTTCTCCATCCAAATTCGAATTTGGCCTGAGGAGGCCACATAAGAGTCTTTTGGAAGCTTCTTTTTGACCTATACATGCCAACAAACTCATTCCACTTGTTAGGTATAAGTATGTGCATATTATTTTCTAATTTTTAACCATAAATTCACTTAAAAATACTAGGAATTAATAAAGTTTGGAAAAAAATAATGTAACCCAATAGTGGTAATGGTAAGGTAAGTGTACTGAAATGGAGGTCGAGTGAAGGTGATAATATGGAAATATAAGTGAAAATTTAATGGAAGTAAATGATAATTTCAAGGCCCAACATACCCTCCAACTGAAGCTATTGCATGTCCTCATGCAATCTATTACATTAATTCTTTTTTATCATTGAGCTTTGGCTTAACTTTTCATGATATTATTTGATAAATTCATACTTCTGCAAAGTATTTTTAGTTGAATTGCAACATGGTTGGTTCTTGTGTTTCAACCATATTTTGTTGTTGCATTCAATTTTGATCTTTGAAATTTGCATAATGATAATTTGATTATTATTGCAAAGTATATCTTTATTGGATTGCATCATGGTTGGTTCTTGTGTGACAACCATGATTGTGTTTGTGTCCAATTATCTTTTAAGTAATATTGAAAATCCATTGTATTCTCATAATAATAATGTAATAGTTAATATATTTTGAAATTATGTGGGCTTTTGAATGTGATATGAATGTGGAAAAATGTGAATATAAATGTACCCCCCCCCCCCCCCCACACAAACTGATGGTATTGACAATTTTATGAAATGAGAAAAATAAGTTTTTTTTCCAAAAATTATCATTCTAGGTCTTCAAGGAATTCTATGGTAAAAAGTTAGAAAATGACATATCTTAACTTACCCTTTGGAAATGGATGAGCTGCATTTGTGGTGGCTACAAAATTCTGATCATAATCTTCTTCATGTGGTTGTACAAGTTATGGATAAAAGAGTCAAGATGGATTTTTATTGCTTCTACTAAAACCACTGAATTTGCTACAAAATGGTGCTGATTCTACAACTATCATCTGATTCTGCAGTTGTCATTTGATTCTGCAACTTTCATTTAATTCTGTAGCTACCCTCTAATTATGCAATTTTCATATGATTCTGTAGCTGCCATCTAATTCTGGAGCTTCCATCTGATTCTGTAGCTGCCATCTAATTCTGTTGTTGCCATCTAATTCTGCAACTGCCATCTGATTCTACAGTTGCAGAATGGCGTTGATCTGTTGTAGCCACATATCTTCTTCATTTTCTTCAAAATGTTGAAAATTATAGTCTTCATGTCTTCAAAAATCATTGGCATAATTCCTGGTATGTGAATAGATGTTCTGATGTCGAACATAGTAGGAAATTATTGACTTAGTGGTCATTAATGGATGCCACTAGTTAACACGAGAACTCTCACCATTGATGACAATGAGAGTCAAGATGCCAAACACATCTTGCTAGGTACAAATAATTTTGTTGTTGTCAAGTACCTAGAAGATCTAATGAACAAGGGACATTAATGTATTCCTATTATTCATCAACGAGAAGACTTGCCACTAGGGCATGAAAGCCTCCAGGTGTTTTTGTAAGGATTTTAGACTCAGAGGACTATGGACTCAATAGTTTGCATTGAAGCAATTTTTATTTGCGAAATGAAAAGGATAAGAAAAGGAAAATGAAAATGGAATATGAAAATGGAAAATAATAATGACAATGGGAAATAAGCATGTAAGTGAACTTATTTATTTTATTTGTGGGTTAGGAGTAGACAAAGAGTAATGGAAAGTGTATGTAAATAAAAATGAACAACCGACTCTTACCTGGAAAATAACTGTGGCTTTCTTTGAATTGCTTGGTTGGATTTATAATTCAAAAGGGAGGAAAGGTGATGGTCTTGATGGATATGGACATGGCATTGTTCTTATATTTCTCATGAAATTTGTCCTTTGAATACCAATTGTGCATGCAATTGGTTTCCTTCAATGATCATTCGATCATCCCAAACCTCCAAACAAAACTTGACATAAAGAACATAAGTGTGTTAAAAAAGAAATGGCCAATTCCTTTCTGACTCTTACACAAAAATATGAATGTCAAATGAAACAGATTAAGGAAAATAAAAAGTGTTATATTCAGTCCAATTCATGATAATGATAACAATACATTTCTAAGAAATAACCATGAAAAATAAATCAACTCCCTGTTGTCGAATGACTTCATGAAATGTGCTTAATAATATGATTTCCATCAAAAATATTCGTTGTCATACAAGTTAAAGGTTCACAACAACAATATTATAATTTTTAATGCCAAATATTCAGAAATGATCTAAATATTCTTCCAATTGTTCTGCAAGTCACTGCCAAATTAAATTGTCATCTCTGCTGCAAAATCATGTTGTCAAAAATATTTGAAGCAGTAAAAAAAATGTACTTGCATGAAAAATTATTTCAATCAAAGTTTGCAAGTATTTTTCGCCTTATAAATTGCTTCAATAAATCAATTGTATATGAAATTTTTTTTTCTTTTTTTTATATATATTTTTATATATATTTTTTATATTTATATTTTTATTTTATTATTATTATTATTATTTATTTTTTAATGATGAGATGCCCTACTTGCAAGGCCATAATAAAAAAATCTTGTTTCTCAAACATCAAACAAACAAATAAATAAATTAACATTTGTCCAAGACATGTGAATAATCTGACCTTGAAAATTGGAAAGGATAACAAATTTGCAAATAAAGAAGATGAACCATGACAACGATAAATAATGAATGAACGTTTTTCTTCTATCGAATCCCACATTCTTCACCAGCGCCACTCTCTTCTTCTTGAATCTATGATATGGCAACTCTAGCAATTGCAGTTTCATGGTTCCTAAACTGAATAGGCTCCTCGAATATTTGCGCAAGTTTTCTTTGACATCTTACTAATGATGTTTTCATCTCTCCCAATGATCATGTTCATTTTGTGGTTGTGTATGGTGGATTCCTTATGCCACGTGGATCCAATAGATTTTGTTTTCAATTCAGATTCTTCTTCCTGGAGGATGCCGTTTTGAACTGTTCACCGTGTGTTTTTTTAAAAATGTTTCTCCACGCAATCTACAAAACAGAGCTCTGAAGAACCCTGAAATTATCCCAATTGGCTACAAAATCTAGAAAATCGCTTGAAAGTTACCTAATTTCCCCAGTTCTCGAAAAAACCCATGTTTTATTTTTTCCTAATTCACCTTCGTTTGCTCATAAAATGCATTTTAAAATCGTGTGTCAAAATAGTTACGCATTTCTGGAAAATATAATCCTTTGCTGCGACAATGAAATAATTTGTTGTTAGAACAAATAGCAAAGGTGAATTACATGAGTTGCAACCAATTTTATTGTTGAGAGGAAACTCGTTTAGGAATTTCAAAGGTAGTGCAGGAGTCCAACAGCTGAGAAACATTGCTCATCTCAATAAATCAACTTTTACTATTGCTTCTGTTCATTTTACTGCTGCTTCTTGAACTTGAGGAGTCAGATCCGCTTCATAAAGAGAAGAAGAAATGACAGGTTTGAGTTTATGATTTTTAAGGGCTGTGTGAGATCTTGGCCTCTTTGGTTTTCATTTTACCCAAAGGCCATGGCCATTTTCGTTCACTGTTTTGAAAAGTTTTTTTTTTTATTATTATATATTTTTTATGTTTTTTTTTTTTAACTATGTTTGGTTTTGTTTGTTTATCACATATAGTGGATTATATATATATATATTAAAATGTTTTAGTTTTGTTTAAAAAAATTATATATGTTACATTTAAAACAAAATTAAAATATATACACACATATTTTAATTAAACAAAACAATTTAAAAGAAAATAAATTTGACAATTTTATTTTGGTTTTTATTTTTTATAATCTTTTTATAATTTTAAATTTTAAAGTTTATTGAAAAATAAAATTAAATCGAATGATGGAAACAAAACTTTAGCTCCAGAAGTGCATTCTGTAGCTAAATATTTTTTTAGATTTTATGATATACTAACAAAAAAAAATCATTTTTTTGATCCTCCAGGTCACATGAAGTGCAGAAGGAAAACATACTCAAGATATTTTTTTATTTTGTTAGCATAGTCAAGATTTTATCAATCGATTCCTCTATAAATTTTTCAAAAATGAAATTAAAATGATTGATCTCATACCTTAAATTATCGCTCGTGATCTTTGCTTGTGTTCCTTTTTCTCAATCATTTGTTTTATTGCAAATATTTCCTGCCAAGGGTTAGTAGATGGGTGGTTCTTACTCCACCACAAATCATCAAATTTATCCTAAAAATGATAAAAAAATATTTTTATTTTTCCTATCTATCTAAAAAAAAAATATTTTTTATTTTTAAGTATATTCATGCTTCCAATGAAGCCATTTATAGATTAGAATTTTTGAAATTCTCATATCCAAACTTGAAAAATGTACCTGATTGTTTGTAAGGATATGTAAAATCTTCTTGATCTTTCGATTTTCCGAAAGGATCTCCTGAAAAATTGATGAATATTGTGGCGCAATCGCTTTTTGATACCATTCCTCAATGTAGTCTTTGGGCTGCATTCTAAATCCTATGTCCATAAATGGTTAGTAAAAACAAAAATGAAAAAAATAAAATACACTCCAGACTGAAAGCTAGTTCCTATGCACACTTCCCTAGCAATGACGCCAAAATGTTGGGGCAAAGTGATTGCCTGTCATTTAATTTGTCAACCCAGGGGTTTCGTAAACTTGTGAAGTATGCGCGCACTGTATGTGCTAGAAATTGTCTTTCAGTTTAGATCAATCTAACTAAAAAATAACGAAAACCAATTCATCTAATATATGAAATCAAATAATGAAAATGAAATTCAACTAACCTATGAAATCAAGTAATGAAAAGAAAGAAAACAAATTCAAAAGAAAATATAGTGCATGCAATCACACTTGCAGGAATTGAAATTTAATCTAAGAAAGCATTTCAAAGCATGTAAAGGAAAAGAACTAAGGTATGTTCAATCACTCCAACATCCAATATGGAGGTATGGTAGAATCACCCTCTTGAGATGATAAGCAACCAATTATACTTTAGTCTTTAAATCTAGGAAATCAATTAAAGCATGCAAAGGGAAAACTCAATAATTCCATAAGTTAGGTATTCAAGCATTTAGAAATATGATAAAATCACCTTCTTGAAATGATCTTTAAGAACACCCAATATTAAAATTGAATTAGGATCTAAAAATAAATGTCAAAGCATGTAAAATTAAAGCTCAATGATTGCATAGGTTGAACATTCAATCACCCAATTTGGAAGTATGACAAGTCACCTTCTTTGGAAGTATGAAAAGTGACCTTCTTGGCTTGATCTTTTATTCAATTATATAATGAATTGATAGTTTGATCTAAGAAAGTAAATAACAGAACATGAAAGGAAACTAAATAATTATGAGCTCTATTGCCTCAAACTTAATCCAATTGAAAAATAGATAAATCTTTCCTATTGAAATGTTTTTAGAAAAGAAAAGATTACACAGTCATTCTAAAACTAATAGTAAGAAAGAAAATGAAATTTAATCTATAAAAGCAAGTAAATCTCACACATTTTAGGTAGCTGATCTAAAAGTATGATAGATGGTAAATCAAGATGCTCCATATGTAAGAAAAAACAAGCCAAAATGAAGGAACATTCATGAGTAAGGTGCCACAATATGATTCTGTATTCAAAGCTTGAGCATAACTCCAATTTTACACATGATTTTATAGGAGAAACCTTCCCCTATTTATACAAAAGATGATAAGTTATCTCATTAATGAGAGTCCATGAATCTCTCCCTATATCTCTAGAGTTACAATCTGAATAGGAAGTGATAAAGCACATGTCTTCGTTACAATAAAAATAGGAAATGAGACACATATCCTTATGATCCCATGATCTTCTCAATCCAAATTCAAATTTGGCCTTAGGAGGCCACATAAGAGTCTTTTGGAAGCTTCTTATTGACCTACACATGGCAACAAACTCATTCCACTTGTTAGGTATAAGTATGTGCATATTATTTTCTAATTTTTAACCACAACTTCACTTACAAATAATAAGAATGAATAAGTTTAGAAAAACATAAATGTAACCCAATAATGGTAATGGTAAGGTAAATTTAATTAAATGGAGGTGGATTGAAGGTGATAATATGGAAATTTAAGTGAAAATGTAATGGAAGTAAATGAAAATTTCAAGGACCAACAAAATTGACATCTGCGTATGCATACTCATCGATGGCGATAACCTATCACCTAAACCAGGCAAAGAATGTAGTCGAGAAGACAATAGAATATTGGCCTACAAGCCTAGCCATTAGTTATACCCATCTCTGCATCCTCGGATCTCTAGGGTTAGACACACCCAATGTCACATGTTGAGGCTGCATCAGTGGAATCTGCTTTAAGGAAAATAAAATAAGGATCAAACCATAACTGAAGTGTTTCTTTCTTCCTCCCTTTTCTTGTTCAATTTTCCATTTATTTGCGAAAGTACATCTTTAGACCAGTTGAAGACTGGTTGCTCCATGCACTCTAGCGCATACTACGTATAATATCTATTCACTACATGTAGTGTAACAGTGTCGGTAAGCTTTGCGATCGTGAATAGAATGGTTCTCAAAGGAAAATCACGAATGTCGCGGATGTTTATTTTCCCATCCTTGCTTGGCTCTACCCCTAGATAGAAATACTGAAAAACATAGTCTCTCATTGTCTCTCCTCTGAGAGCAGACCTTGAGAAGGAAATAAGTAAGCTTCTCCTCGACAAGCCTGTCAGAAAATATACATCCTCCACTATAATAGAAACCACTTTGTTCCTATTGTGAAATGCCTCAATAGCCGGATCCCATGCACGGACTAAGAACTCCAAGATTTCTATTTGCTTCCTCATCCTTGACAAGCGGAAGTACTTTAATAACCCACATTCTCTTAGGGCTCTTACTGTACCCGGATCATTCAGGGAAATCATATTTTGTTCTTCATGCTCTCTTTCTCTCCAAGTAATCATAATTCTAGTTTGATGAATCCCTAAAACATAACCATAAGACTCATTAGACTCCTTTTCATGCAAAAAATTAGGCAAATTTTGGGTACAGTGCAAGAATCAAGAATGTGAATTGCGCCCAACGTAGTCTTGAACAAGGGACAGTGCATTGCATATGCACCTAGGCTTCAATTTAGGTGCTCCACAACATAGTTTTCGATGCTCAAGGGTGTGTTTCCCTCTTTTGAAAAATAATTTACCCTAAGGGGCCCAAATCCCTAAAAATTTGCAATGAAATGAAATGAATTGACTACTAAAAGAAAGATAGGGTTTATGGCACCAACCTAGATCAAACGAAAATGAAAACCATCCACAGATTCGATCGCAATCGATGGATGAATTTTAGGGGAAAAAACAGGCTCAGAGCTCCAAAATGAAAATGGTAACTTTCAAATGGTAAAAATGAATATTAATAACTCTTTTAATTAGTCATTTGATTATTTGCAAATCATATTTATTGCTGTGACTATGCTTTTATTCTATTTTTATCATGAAACAGATATTTTTAATCCATTTGATGTTGTTCTGAACAGGTTTTGCAACTAATGAGAAGATTAGTCGTGCATATTTATTTCAAGAATGATTTGACCACAAAGCATACTTTTATCCTTATTTTTCAAGATTTGATAAAAATGAAAAAGGACTTGAAGCGCACTTTTATCTCTTTTTCAAGATTCGATAACAGCGAAAAAAGAACCCTTGGTGTCTTCTTTTAGCTCTTTTCAGACTCTGATAATGTGAAAATATTGTCGACCACTTGTCTTTTCGAGCTCGTAAAAGTAAATGAATTGATATCTACTCAATATAAGTTTAACCCTTTTTCCAGACTGAGATAGATTATTTACGAAAATGGAATATTGTAGTCAAACATGGCTAGGAGGTTCTCTCAGATATTATTTTACACTTTTTCGGATCTGAGCGACAACATTATGAAAAATTACTTATGGAATTTTCTTTCATCCTCTTTTTCAAACTCTCTAAATATGAAAAAGGACTGGGTTTCCACTGTCATTAGGCTTGTTAAAACATAAAATAGCGATAATCTTGTCAATCATGGCAAGAATTGAGTTTCATTCATCACTAGACTCATTAAATTATTAAATAGCGATACATTATTTGCCCGAAGGGTTGAATTATAGATCAAGCATATGTTATCCTCCTCAAGCTTGTTAAAAAATAAAGAGGTACTAGCCGACAAATGACTAGGGAAAATTTGGGAAAGTGAACAAAAATTTTACGGTAGCAGGTCGCTCTTGAACATGACATTTCACTCCATCATCATGACTATTTTGGTTGGGTAATATTCTTGACGGTTCATTCATACCTATGGTTCATCATACCTTAACTTCGGTTTTGGGTCAATGCTTCCAACTCATCTCAGTGCCACTGATATGTTCAAGAAAATTCATCCAGTGAATACTCATCCTTCTGCAATACTCATAAACCTTCATTCTCATGACAGTCATCCCTTAACATTGCTATATCAAGTCATATTTTGTCTGCAAAATTAGTAACTCTCATTTCGCAATAAAGTGACTTCCTGCCGACGTCAAATCATCATGCATGAAGTTCACTTAGAAACATCATCTTCTAGTACCATAAGGCTTGTTACAACATCGACAAGATCCTTGCTTCTGGACTTTTGATCGAAATATTTTGTTTGGTGTTTGACATCAAATCATCTATTCATGCTTTACGAAATGTACTACAGTACCTTGAGGGCCATTAACATCAATGGTGGTTCTCTCACGTTTTTTAACAGCTCACATCATTGGCTGGTAATAAAACGATGTCTTACCATGTTCGACTACAAATCATATATTCGCATGGCTAGACTTGTACCCAAACAATCGAGTGAATGAGATAAGAAGACCCCAGATCTAGTTTCAGCCATCTTGACTATGATTTTAGTATTTTTTTACACATCATCTATAAGGTGACCTTACATATAGATCGTCATCCGAACATGGGCCTATATATGTAGGCATGTCTATATTGGGAAACATTCCAATGTAGATGACTTTCTGCATTATGTACATGTTAGTAGATAGTTTATGTGTTGAGCATGGGAATGCCTTCCCTCATTAATTCATGATAAAGAGGATATATCATGATGTAATTTATTTTAATATTGATTGAGTTCGCCACTTCGCTTCAGTTCCAGCCCATCACAGTGTAAAGCATCTCATTCAAAAAATATTGTTATTATTCTGACTTCATGCTTTAGGGGGGAGTTGTTATAGGTAAATTTGGGCACCATTCCCAATGACCTGGTTAAATTTGACATCATCCCCATAACCAATGAAATAGGGTCTATTATCCCCTATCATTTTAGTTTCTACATGCCCTAAGACAAAGAACAAGAACAAATCATCCATGACTTCCATTGCAAGGTTTCCAAGATTTCAAGTATATGTTATATCACCTATGAGCTCACCAACACAGCCTCTCAAAGGACTAACTGCTTTGCATATGTAGTTACCTCCATTTAAGGGTGCTCTACAAATCACTTCGTGACATTCAAGAGTGCGTTGGTCAATTGGGAGTGAAATTCTCATTGTTCCAGAATCTCCATATGGCTAGTGCCTTCTAAAAGAGTCCATATGTTTCAAACTCCGAATCCATGTGTTCATATAACACCTCTGAGCTTGAGAACATGTCTTTCCTATTATTAGAAAGTCATTGATTGAGAAACTACCTTCAACTGTTCTATAAATTGAGCACAAATCCTAGTGCTTGAGAAGGAAGAAATTGGGTAAAGAAATGATGTTGGTTTCTCAATTGAGTGTTTGATTTGAGTGATATGTTGTTGGAGAGATGTTCATTATGATGAGGCTAGGATGATTCTGGAGTTGTTGACATCAAATTAATCGCTAGTTGTAACCTCCCCCTTTTATCCATTAATAAATATTGTTGCTCATTTTCCCACATATGTATCTGTATATGTTTCCATATTTCATATCATGGATTCTTAGCTGATGTATATTTTTCATGTTTCATTGATTTAACTGATTAAGTCCATCTGTGTATTGCAATATATTTGTTGTTTAGTGTTTATACTTGTAGGAAATAGTCTGGTGATAAAAGTTGGATTGGAAGCTACAGCAAGAGCGACAGAAGGAGAATATGAAGCACTTGGAATCCAAGTAAGTTTCTCCATATTTTCGTGTGCCTATTTAATCTTAGGAAAAGTGTCTACGAAGTCTTTGATCTGATGTTCTAAATGTATAGCACCACATTTAGGGAATTTTTTTTATCTGTAATTCATAATTCCGCATAACAACATTAGCATGAATGAAAATTAATGTACTTTATTTATTGTGATGAAATCCCGATAAGGAAATAATACCCCCATTGAAGAGGCAGTGGTGCTCAGTAACCACTTTCCATGAGAGATGAAGTAGTGTTTTATAACCACTTGTTGTAAGAGAAAAATGTTAATGATCTTCCAAAACCTATTAATGTAATGTTTGTTTGTGGTAAGATGATACCACCTATGGTTTGTACGGTTAAGGGTAACCCAAGGCATGATTATGGATATGCTAAAAAATTCCAGGTTAATGAATGATGGTGTAGGGGGAGTTTAATGTACATGTAAAAATATATGTTATTGAACCATGTATGATAAAATGTTTCCTAGAGAACCAATGGATACATTGACGAACAACCCATGCATTCCAGTGGATGGTTAATTTTTTATATAGACTTCAAAAGACACATTATTTGTGTTTTGAAAGTACAAGATGAAAAAAAAGACTAAAAAAGAAGAATGGAAAAGACCGAAGATGAAGCGGAGACTAATTCAAAGGAAATTTTAAGATAGAGAAATCATAAGTACTTGTTAAGGAGAAATATGAAGGAATAACTACTACTTGTGATTTATAATTAATGTCTAAATTATATGGTGAAGTTTTAATGCAATAGAACAATCATGGAAACCTACATAAGAATGAGAGATTCTAGAAACAATATGCAAAGAGGAGCTACATGGATATCCCATTTAGAGATCAAATTTATGTGGCGTTCATTATAATGAAGTGTTGTGTACTATTAACTGCTATGTAAAAACTCCAAAGGTTGCTCCTATGCCAATTTCTCTAGGAGTTGTCTTTAGTGCGACTTTTTGGAGTTTCAGGTACTAGAATTCGGTGAAATTTTTTGAGGTAAAATCTTGGTTTTTGTTATTTAAACTGGTTTTTTTACTCTATATATGGATTCAACAACCTAAAATTCCTCTAGTGTACTTTGATTATGCAAGGTTAGCAATCAAATTTCTCTTTTCAATGAATTCCTGCTGGATTTTAGAGAAATTACACTGGAAAAAACCACTGTAAAAGCCTTCAAAAAGTCACACTAAAGACTAGATTTCTCGAGCTTGATTGAATTATGAACTTTTGATTATGAAAGAGTCGATTGAAAATATTGAACCCAAAGCAATCAAACCCTTATTGTTGTTTTATGTGATATTGCTGAGGCAAGTTGTAGGGATATGAAGCAGATGAGAAATCTAGTTTTCATCTCTATTGTATGGATCTCCATTACAATATTTTTCATAAAAAATAGTGTATTTCATCACAAGTGTGGCTTGAGCTTGTTACAAAGTTCCCATATGCGACAATTTCTCAAATTATTTAATATTCTCTACTCGACGTCCTTCATATTTGAAATAGTTATTTTCTACTGTTGTTGAGATGTTCCCTGCAACCAAATCTATCTATATATTGTTCTGATGTCACTTTGAACAAGGCACTATAGTATGATGCACAGTTTGATGTCTCTGCTAGTTAGAATTCCATTACTCAGGAATGTACACTGCCAAAATCAAACATTCCAATCGCTCGAAAGATTCCTCAAGAATTTTAATGAGGAGAAGCGCCACCAATCAATGTGATTCTGATTATAAGATGTTGAGATTCATGTGCATCGAGTCTTTAAAATATGTTTTCCCAATAGGCAAGAAATTTAGCCATAGTTCATCTTCCACGCCTCCCGTGGACATGATTGTTCTATTACCTCATGCCAAAATTGTTAGAATGTAGAGCTATTGAAGAAAGAAACGACAAGTCACTTTTTAAGTGTATCTGTTTGAAGTTTGTTCATTAAAAGTATGATAAAATCATGTAATAACATGAGACATCATGTTTCTAATACTAATTCCTCCTAATAAATAATAATTTTGATCAAGTGGAAGAAATGAGATAATATGTCTACCTCAGGATGTTGGCAGTAACACTAAATGTTTGGGTCGCAGAGGCCTATGGGTTTTTGGAAACAATAAAACATATAAGAATGTATTATTATCATTATAAGGGTATCAAATTAAAGTTATATGGAGAAAGAGAAGTGATTTAATTTTAAGGTATATTCCTAGGACAAAATGAACAACATTGATTTAGAATGTTTGTCATGGTTGTAAACAAATAACAAGATATTGGGTCCACTTCCTTAGGTTGGAAATTGGTGAAATGGGTAATGCTTACTTTGGTTGTCTTAGGCTTTGATATTGGTTCCACTTCCTTAGGTTAGAAAATGGTGAAATGGGTATTAATTACTTTGGTTGTCTAAGGCTTAGGTGTTATTATTTACGCATTTTCTTATCAAAGGGAAATACTACATAATTCAATAAGACATCGTCATCAAGAGTAAAAGGTTTTGAAAAAGTTGTGATTTGGTAAAGTTAAATCAAGTTAAAATAAATTTAAATTTTGAAAGATGTAACAAGTCAAAGTTCACATTTAAATTGAATTCTAATAGTAAGAGTAAGTTAATATCAATGTCCAACTAAATCTGAAAATACAGTCTAAATAAAAGTCGAATTGGTAAATTCATGGTTTAAAGTAAGGGTCCACTGGTAATTGGATTCACAATAAAAATCTCAAGTCATGAAGAAATAATTGTCATGTAAGAAAAAGGGTGCACAATCAATGTTATCTGAAACCCTAAAAAATAATTCAAGTCATAATTTGAAGTGGTTTTGAGATTCTAGAGTCAAATTAAAGTGAATTTGAATTCATATTATTGGTCTCTCAATCAATTTTTCCAAGCCACCGTCATAGGTTTTGTTTTTGGAAATTGTACAAACCAACAAGAATCATTTTTTTTGTAATCATCTAATTGAAGGTTTCTTGTTGGATGTATACATCCTTCCTATAAGAAAAAAATTATGTAGGCCCATGGAGGATTATGAGAATAATTATGATTGATAAAGAAAGAGGAAATATACTTTGATGGAGATGAAGTAGAAAGAAGATGAAAGAATAAAAAAATAGTCCATGAATGATAAATGAAGAATGTTAAAGAATCAGATTCCATGAGAGAAGAAGATGAAAAATAAAAGTAAAAGCAAGTGGTAGAAAGAAGATGATGCAAGATGAAGATTATGAGAGAGAATTTAAGTGAAACAAAAAATACAATCAAGATGCAGAAATAAAATTATGACGAAGAGAATGGACCCTTGAACTTGACCAAAAGATGCTAAAAGGAATGTTCAACCAAATGAAGCAACATAAGAGAAGCAATGAAAAATCAAGTCAATAGAATTAGAAGAAGGAGACATTGATACAGACAAGGAGACATGAAGAAAGGTAAGAATAATAGTACCATGTGTTTAGAATTGAGATGCATATGTAGTGAATCCATGAAAACAACATCCCTAAAAACTGTAATGGTCCCTATGGAATTTGATGTAAAAAAGGAAATGGTTGTATTTGATATTGAAAGGAAAGGACCAAATTAGCATGAATGGAAACTTAATATACTTGAGACAATGTGATGTAAGCTTGATAAGGAAAGTATACCCCCATTGAAGAGGTAGTGGTGTTCAATAACCATTTGTAACGAGAGAAGAAGTGGTGCTCAATAACCATTTGCAATGCGAGAAATACATTTGTTTTAATTTGATACCACTTGATGTAATGTAATTTTGTTGTGAATTGAAGCACCTAAGGTTTGTACGGTTAATGGTAATCCAAAAAAACCAAGGGTATGTTTATGGTTAAGCTAGAAAAACCCATTTTGAAGAATGATGATGTAGGGGGAGGTGAATGTACATGTATACAGATATGTTGTTGAATCATATATGAGAAAAAGTTTCCTAGACTACTAACAGATAAATCAGTTAGCAACCCATGTATTTCGATTGATGGTTACTTTTGTATATGGACTTCAACAAACACATTATTCATGTTTTGTAGGTACAATATGAAAGTTAGAGATGAAATCAAATACCAAAGAAGAAGAATGCAAAAGGGTGAAAATGAATACAAGACCGATTTAAAGGATAAAAATGAAGATAGAGACTAAATCTTACTTATGATTTATAATCAATGTCTAAATTATGTGATGAAATTGTAATGAAGTATAAAAATCATATAAGTCTATGTAAAAAAGAGAGTTTAGGATAAATGAGTGAGGTTAGGGATAAAGATTACTTAAGAAATTTATGGATGGAGATATTGTGGAGGAAGTTAAGGACATGGTTTGAAACAAAAATATAATTCTGACTTAATTGTTATGGTCAACTATCATTATATAGTGTGACCATTTGTACATACATACACACATAGGAATACTTATTTAATATAATTTCTTTTTAGGGGGTTTCTTGCATATAATTATTTGTGTCCCTTGTTTCATGATTGACTATTATAACCAACAAAATAAAATAGAGTAAACAAAGAAGCTTGCTTTGTATTTATGAGATTGGCTTGTTCTTTCCCACCTAGTTGTGTAGTATCATAAACATAATTTGAATTATTGTAAAGAGATAAATAAAAAATGAGGAAAAAAAGATGTTGAAACCTAGAAAATAAAACAGATATGTCTTTTACATGAAAAAATCGACTAAATAGGAACAATATTTTTAGATTAGATGCATTTTCGTATACTATAAGAGACTACTTATTTGACGCATTTCAAGCCCTGCTGCATTTTTATTATTTTTCAATAGAATTGTGAAATGGATTGATAGATTATTTCTTATTTTGTTTAAACAATGGGGATGTAGAAGCATTTGAGTCATATCAATATGAATTGGCATATACTTTTTTGTACCAACTATATGGAATTCATGAGATTCACTCATATCTTTTCAAAAATTTGATTATTTGGATAGAAAAATCTAAGTGAAATTGAAAGAAGTTTATGGGGATACACATTTTACATACAAAGTTTATCCAAGTGGATAAAATATAGATTGGAATTTTGTGACTAATAAGAAAAGAAAAATATTTTCTATTAAAAAAAAATGCAAATACATGCCCATATTGTATCTTGTTTCATGATGAAAAGATTGTTAGCAATCATTATGAATCATTACTCTACAAAAAAATTTCCATATGAAAATTTGAAGGATCTAATATTTGATTTTCACTATTGTGTAAATAACTTCAATGCCATTAGAAGAAGATTATGCACAATATTCAATTTCATTGATTAAACATAGAACATTTTGTAGAAATTTCTAGAAATTTGCTACTACTAATGAAATTGAACTAAATCAAGAGACAAAAATTTCTTCTACTATTCTGCGGAAAGGAAAACACAGGATAGAAAATAATTCAATAACATGCAACCATCAAAACATAAGGAACAAAATGATTTTACAGGGGGAACCAACTGGGAAAAACCCCTCCGCTGCTTTGCATTAATTTAGATGAGAAAGAGAAACAATTACAATGTCTTGCTTCAAATCTGAAGCAACACCCTACACTTTAAAATTGTTCTACTTCTTCCTAAAATTCTTTGGCCAATGATTAGCCAATTCAATCCTCAACCAACCTCCTACTTCCTTGCGTAATCTTGGAGGAATTAAGCTCCTAAATAATAGGTAAATTCCCTATTTCCTTGCACAAATACAAGGGGAATTGATCACCTACTCAATTTAAAATCATTGTACACTCAACAATATACAATTATAAATAAAAAATTTCCTTTTTAATCCACTCAACTAGGAAATTATAATTCCATTCATGACTTGGTCTATTTTTATCTGATTGACTAGTTAACCAAGAGATCAATGATTTAATAACAATCATAACTATTCAAATGGCCTTCAATTGACTCAAGTAATGACTAGAGCTTAGTTAATTGAGTTCAACTAAAAATAAATGAACTATATTGCTAAATTTTAGAAATAAATACATGCAAAACTTTAGTCTAAGCCTACAAACTCAAATTTCTTAATCTAACTAGGTGTCAAGGCCATGTCACTCAAGATAAATGCAATCCAAGTCATCATATTGATGTGGAAAATTGAATTTTCTCCATTTGACTAAGGCACTAGTAAAATGAAGCCTTTCCTTGTGAAAATTTCAACACTCCCTCTTAGCAAGAAAAGGGTTATGCAAAACCCCAATCATGCTTTTGTAGGAATGTACTGTAACAAGAATCTCTCTCACTGTTGTTTTTTCTACAACAACAACTGCAACTGAGAATTATCTGAAATATTGAATCAGATGTGTCTCTGAGTTGCAACTATCTCCTGAGCATCTGACTGTTATCGTGTCTCTTCAATGTCTACTGGGAAAATTGCACTATTTTTTATTGTGCAATGTGCCTCCTACATTGCTATCAATACTGCTCTATGCTCCTCAACATCTAATTGCAACTAGTCTACAACTTTCGGTCAAGGTATAACTATATCAAATGACACTAATCCCTCTACTACTAAGTGTTGTGGGCCCCTATAGCAAGGGTAATGATCCATGAGAAGAGTATAAGAGATCCATTATCACTCTCATATGGACCCTGCCCAAATATTTTCAATTCTAGGACTAATGCTCTACATTTCCCCACCTTACTCCTGGAGGTATATTTGCAAGCACGATAAAACCTACCTCTATCTTGTGGACATTTTTTACTCTAACTCCAATCAGTTTCACTTGTCCAGTAGCAACATGATTTAGAAAATATTTCCCCTTACTAAATACCACATCATAACCTCTATCCTCCAATAGAGATACACAATTAAATTTTTTATTTAGCCTAGGCACATACATTACATTTTTCAAGTGAATATGGGAGCCTGAATGCCTCTTAAAAGTGACAATACCAATTCCTTTGGTACCATACCTCTCATCATTTCCAAATTCTTTGTGCAATTTGAGATCCTTCTCCTCTAGGCTATTGAATAATTCATGATTTCCTGTCATATGATATGAGGCACCAGAATATACATACCACTCACTCCCTCTTACTGTGCTTGCCATGCAAGAAAAAAGGGTGAAATCAAACTCGAATTGAGATGCTAAGCATTTCCTCCTACTCCTACTCTAGTCTCCTTGCTAGATTTCTTATGCGGACACTTGGTTGCGAAGTGTCTGTATTCATGGTAGTGAAAACATTTTATTTTTCTGAGGTCCTTCTTCTTGCCATTTTTATGGCTAGGCTCTGCCACACCTTGGGCATTCTTTCGCTTGGAATTATTTCCTTTACAAACTATAGCACAATATTCTTCCTCATTTTCAATGTATGTGACATCATCTCTAGTGTTTCTTTTGATATCATCCTGCACCAAATCAGACCAAAGTATCTCCCAATATGGTAGCTTATCTCTTGGATTAAGTAAATCCTGATAGTTGTGCTAGGATTTAGGAAGGTCAAGGAGTGATAAACTCACAAGTTCAGATGATGGAAAATTTTCTCCTACTCGTCCAAGTTCACATTGAACATGAGGAAATTTAGACATTTATTAAGGAATGATTTCATTTTTCTGCATCCAAATGCTCATGATTTTATCTCTCAATGCCAATTTGTTGGCATCATTGCTGATTTGGAAGAGATCTATGAGATTTTTCCACATTGCAAAAGGAGTCTCCTTTCCATGCAATTTTGGAACCACATGAACTATGACACCCTTCAGAATAATCCTACCGACTCTTGCTATATCTTTATTCCAATGAGAAAGTTCTTGAGAATCTAATGCTGCTATTTTTGGATTATTAGCTTGTGCATATTCCCATACTCCATTATCATCCAGGACAACTTCCATCCTGTATTTCCAAGCAAAAAAATTTGAGGTGCCCTAAAATGCATACTTCATCCTCAATCCATTGAAAGACATTTTTCTTGCACTGAAGATAATCTGCACCAAAACTTTGCAAATCGAAATTCCTCTGAGAGAATATATGAACAAGGTTTCTATGTAGTCTTTTGAGGCTTTGATACCATGTATAAATTGCAAGAAATATGATACTGCTGATGAAACCAAACTAAAATCAAGAGACATAAATTTATTCTACTATTCTGCGGAAAGGAAAACACACGATAGAAACACATGCAATAACATGAAACCATAAAAAAAAAATGAACACAATTATTTTACAAGGGAACTTGAATGGGAAAAACCCCTCCGTTTCTTTGCATTAATTCAGACGAGAAAGAGAAAAAATTACAATGTATTTCTTCAACTCTGAAGCACACCCTACACTGTAAAATTGTTCTCCTACTTCTTAACCTTCTGTGCCCGACACTTAGCCAATTCAAGCTTCAAACAACCTCCTATTTCCTTCAATTATGGAGGATTTAAGCTCCTAAATAATATAAAATTCATTATTTCCTTGCACAAATCCCAGGGAAATTGATCACTTGCTTAGTGAAAAAGCACAGTACACTCAACAATATACAATTATAAATACAAATGTTCCTTTTCCTTCCAGTCAACTAGGAAATTTGAATTCCATGCATGACAGGGCCTATTTTTACTTGATCGAATAGTTAATTGAGATATTAATGAGTTAACAGTATTCATAACTACTAAATTGACCTTCAACTGAATTAACTAATGACTAGAGCTCAGTTAACTGAGTTCAACTGAAAATAAAAGAACTAGGTTGCTAACTTTTAGCAATAATTACATGCACAGCTCTACTCCAAGCCTAAAAACACAAATTTTCTGATCTAAATAGGTGGCAAAGCCATGTCACTCAAGCTAACTGCAATCCAAGTCATCTTGCTATTGTGGAAAATCGAATTTTCTCCATTTGACTAAAGCACTACTTAAATGAAGTTGTTTCTTGCTACAATTTCAACACATTTAATTATGGCTATAGTATTTTTAGTAAAATTTGCTACTTAATAGCAACACTGTTTGATGTACAATCTTTAAGACTTGACATTGTGTAATATTTTCGCAATGATGGGTGATAAAAAAGCATTGCATTGCTTAAAACAACACTTTACAACTTATGTCATACAAAACATGCCAATGGTTAGGATTGACAATGGTATCTCGTAAATATGGAAATTACATACAGAAAGGGAAATATAGAGGGTGGACTATTCTATTTCCCATAGATATCAACCATATTCAAAGTAAATATCCAAGTATGGTCCCCCATTACCAATAGCATTGACATGTTCTATTATATTGATTTGAATTTTGATAGAATATTTGACATCATATCATTTTAAATAGATGTGTTACACATCCACTATGAACTATTTGTGAGAGAATAATACACTAAAAAATTCAGTATGTATTATGATCAATGTATGAAAAGTTTGAAACAAAGAATAATAATGATTGTGATATAATTATGAAAATGCCAACTATAAAAGAAATAACAATGACATCTTATTTTCTAAACATGTATTGGAAGAACATCAACATATATATTATGCACATTGAAATGAAACAATTACATTGACAAATATGAGGGACAAATTCGAGATGGATTGTCAACAAGAAAATATAAAACTTCAGAAAAAACTTAAGCTTTTATCATAAATTGAAAATGTCATTCACCCTAAAAATAAATGCAATGACACATTTCCTTGTGAACACAAAAATATAGGATTGATTGTCATATAGTTACAAAAATGCCAAGTTTTAAAACACCATCCCCTAATAAGAACCAAAAATGACTTATCATAGATTAGAATAAACACTTTATAAAAATTGACCAAAAAGTGAAACTAGTAAGCACTCCCATCTAACAAAGAAAGATGAAAGGAAAATTTATATGAAACAAATTGAGGATGTGCCTATGAATACATGTGCAAATTGTGAAGAATTCCATTTTACAAAGAATATTAAATGCTTCACCCAATATTTGAATTAAGAATATGTGAGCTTGACAACAAATGAGAAAAATTTTACTAGTATAATGTGCACTACTTCAAAAGAACACTTTAAAATGGGAAACTGTGAAAATTTGCAACACTTGACCTAATAAGATATAGTAAACCATTACTAGTTGTAAGTACACTTATAGAACTCGAAGTGAGACTTGTATCACTAAAAAATGAATCTGCATAGATTAGAAAATGGGGTTATAAATGATCCCAAATGGGATTGACATGATCAACTATCAATGTGCCTATTCATATGGATATTGTGCAAAAAACATTGCCACAATTCATGAATAAAACAAGAACAATTGTAGTTGCATTGAAAAGGAAATTGAAATACGAAAATTAATTTCAAACAAGTAAAGTACATGTAAATATTGTCATGACAACATTAAAGCAATTATGTTCCATAACTCTATACAAAGCTAAAAACGTTTGTATAAATGCGAAATCAAGTCATGTATTTGGGAAAGACAATCACAAATGCATGTAAAATGAAAACACTAATAATTAAAACCATATGTATAATGAATCAAACACTAAAATACCTAGATATCATTTTTTGGATTCAACTGCGTTAATTTATTCATTCATCTATGACCATTTCCATGAGAGGTGGTCATAACTGACTAATTTCTCATGATTTTTGAATATTCCACTTAGCAATCATTGCATCAGATGATGCTCACAGGGGTGAAGAAGTGGGATTGAAACTAGTGAAATGAATCACATAGCGTCATTCATCACTTCCAGGGCTTGCACCCGGTAACCAGTTCTTCCCGGGAGGGCACCCATCACAGAACTCCTCTGGCTCAAGTGCGCTTAGCTGTGGATTTTTCCCCACAATCATGCCCACTTAGCTTGCTATTCCATTTGCAAAACCTTAGCAACTATTGTGCCTCATGAACCATTCAAGAATAGATCCCTTTACTCTTATTATTTTAAGTATGAGGGGTTTTTACAGTGCATTATATTAGATATCATTTTTGGGATTCAACTGCGTTAATTTAGTCATTCATCTATGACCATTTCCATGAGAGGTAGTCATAACTGACTAATTTCTCATGATTTTTGAATAGTCCACTTAGCACTCATTGCATCTAGTGATCCTCACAGGGTGAAGAAGTGGGATTGAAACTAGTGAAATGAATCACATAGCGTCAATCATCACTTCCGGGGCTTGCACCCAGTAACCAGTTCTTCCCGGGAGGTCACCCATCCTAGAACTCCTCTGGCTCAAGCACACTTAACTCTGGAGTTTTATCCACAATCAAGCCCACTTAGCTTGCTACCCAATTTGCAAAACCTTAGCAACTATTGTGCCTCATGAACCATTCAAGAAGAGATCCCTTTACTCTTAGTATTTTAAGCATGATGGGTTTCCGCAGTGCATTATATTAGATATCATATTTTGGATTCAACTGCGTTAATTTAGTCATTCATCTATGACCATTTCCATGAGAGGTATTCATAACTGACTAATTTCTCATGATTTTTGAATAGTCCACTTAGCACTCATTGCATCTAGTGATCCTCACAGGGTGAAGAAGTGGGATTGAAACTAGTGAAATGAATCACATAGCATCAATCATCACTTCCGGGGCTTGCACCCGAGTAAGCTTGATTCTTCCCAGAGAGGTCACCCATCCCCAGAACTCATGTAACTCCTCACAGCTCAAGTGCGCTTAAGCGTAAGGTTTTCCCCACAATCGAAGCCCATAGCTTGCTACCCCATTTGCAAAACCTTAGAAACTATTGTGCCTCATGAACCATTCAAGAAGAGATCCCTTTACTCTTAGTATTTTAAGTATGAGGGGTTTCTGCAGTGCATTATATTAGATATCATTTTTGGGATTTAGCTGCATTAATTTAGTCATTCATCTATGACCATTTCCATGAGAGGTAGTCATAACTGACTAATTTCTCATGATTTTTGAATAGTCCACTTAGCACTCGTTACATCGGGTGATGCTCACAAGGGTGAAGAAGTGGGATTGAAACTAGTGAAATGAATCACATAGCGTCAATCATCACTTTCGGGGCTTGCACTCAGTAACCAGTTCTTCCCAGGAGGTCACCCATCCCAGAACTCCTCTGGCTCAAGCGCACTTAACTGTGGAGTTTTCCCCACAGTCAAACCCACTTACTTGCTACCCCATTTGCAAAACCTTAGCAACTATTGTGCCTCATGAACCATTCAAGAAGAGATCCCTTTACTCTTAGTATTTTAAGTATGAGGGGTTTCCGTAGTGCATTATATTAGATATCATTTTTGGGATTCAACTGCGTTAATTTAGTCATTCATCTATGACCATTTCCATGAGAGGTAGTCATAACTCACTAATTTCTCATGATTTTTGAATATTCCACTTAGCACTCATTGCATCGAGTGATGCTCACAGGGGTGAAGAAGTGGGATTGAAACTAATGAAATGAATCACATAGCGTCAATCATCACTTCCAGGGCTTGCACCCGGTAACCAGTTCTTCCCGAGAGGTCACCCATCCTAGAACTCCTCTGGCTCAACCGCGCTTAACTGTGGAATTTTCCCCACAATCAAGCCCACTTATCTTGCTACCCCATTTGCAAAACCTTAGCAACTATTGTGACTCATGAACCATTCAAGAAGAGATCCCTTTACTCTTAGTATTTTAAGTATGAGGGGTTTCCGCAGTGCATTATATTAGATATAATTTTTGGGATTCAACTACGTTGATTTAATCATGACTGACTAATTTCTCAGTTAGTAATACATGGATTCACAAAGTCACAGTGCATCCATTATTTGCAAGACAACAACATCGAGCTTGTACCAATTGAAGGAAAAAGTCCTATTGATATTTCAAGGAAAAATATGTAGAAGAAGTCAAATTCCTAGTACTATTCCACAAATATCTATGTGAAGATGACATTACAGAGAGATTTAACTACCAAAAAACTTTACAATGGGAATTGTTACAAGTGAGTGGTGATTTTTTCCATCACATGAAAAATTTGTTTTTCAAAACTATGCAAATAATAGTTATCAAACTCCTTTCTTGCATATGGATACAAATAAGAAAAGTGTACCTAAGCATAATAAAGATATTGGCAAGAGATGTTAATTATAAAAAAAAAAAATAGAAAAAATATCGAAATGCAATATTGGATACACATATTTGGAGCATATTCACATCTCTCTCAATTTCTTGCAACAAATCGAGAAAAAATATTTGCAATTATATAACAACTAGGTCATCCAACTTTCTACATCACATTTATAAGTGTAGATCATCTATAGATACAAACAGTGAGAAAATTAATCGAGTTGTATAAAAATAACAAAAGGAGAAAGCACAATGAGTCATTGTAAGACAATGACATTGATTATGCCATTATAAAATACCTAGTCACATCTAGTTGTTATTATAGACATGGAATCAATACCATAAAGTAATTGATATTCCATGACCAATGTTGTAGGAATTGTCTCTTCCCCACCCCCCAAACTTTTAGCATTGGAACCACGCTTCGAGTGGGAGCACCCTTGGGAGCATGCTCTCATAATTATGAAGTTTTATTTGTACCTTTGGCATGCTTCCTACCGATTTTGGAATGTGACACTTCCAAGGATGCTCCTAGAGCCAAGGAATGTTCTCCCAAGGTGCTCCTTGGATGCTCCCTAAATGCTCTCTAGGTGCTTCCTGATGGTAATGTTAAATTATTAAAGTCCTTTCACTTAATTTTTTAACATCACTATTAATTGTTTTATGATATTTTAGAGTGGTTCTAACCTCATCGAACTTCAATTGGAGAAATATAATTTCATATCTCATTCAAAATTCAAAAAGTCTAATTTTTTTTAGGATTTCGGGATCAATGGGATTGCAAAATTTCATTGGGTTCTATCACGTATGAGGGAATGTGATCGACATTTAATTAAAAGAACCAAGACATATGTGTACCCTGATGTTGGTGGTGTTGATTGTTGAAATCCTTTATCATGGCCTTAGCAAAAATGTATTCTTCCCTCGAGCTAAAATCAATGATCATGCATGTTAATCCTTTTCTACCATATTTTATGGCTTGGATTAGAAAATTCATCAAAATGGGGTTGTATCAACTATTATCCCTATAAAATCAAGGCATAAGCAAAGGATAGATAAGAGGAAAAGAATGAAGGATGTGCCTAATGATGAGGATCCCGATATAAGCTATTGCGGAACATTACTGGTTAAGGAGTTCTGGAACATGCACGACGGTGCTACCCCAAAGCTACATCATTTGGCAACATAAGTTCTTTCACATTTAATGAACACTTCTTTTGTAGAGAGGTTTTAGTAACTAGCTTATTTTACTTTTTTGTAACTTTCGACCTTCATATTTTGATGTATAAGATGGCCTATTTTGCAAACATAACTATTTGGTCATGTTATTGCTGACACTTGATATATAACCTATTTCATTCCATAAGTTAATGGTCTATTTTATATTAAATGACTTAAAAATTTGTATGTTTTTTTGTAATTGATGGAATATATTCTAGATGGTTGATGTGTGAATTATTGGTTATTAATGTACGGTGGATGTAGTTTCTATCTTCATTGATGTACAAATATGGATGTTTTCATATACTACGCAACTAATTTGTCTTTTTTATTTTTTTTGGAATGCAATGTCTCTCTCTCTCTCTCTCTCTCTCCCTATATATATATATATATATATATACACACACAATCTTGGGACACTCCACTCTAGAATATTTTTGGAAAATGATGCTCCTGCTCCTCTCCCACTCCATACGACATTGGTCATGATAAAATGTTCTTTGGAAAAATATCAAACTACCACTTTCAAACAAAGTTCTAAAGTAGGGGAAGCAAGCACACACATGGTTGTTATTGATAGAAGATGCTCCAATATATGGAATAATAACTCAAAATTTCAAAAGATTTTGGACATATACATAACATGTGACACAAACCATTTGGATCCAATTTTTTCTAAAGTACATAACCATTTCCATACAAGAAGTTTTAAAAAACAAAATAATTCACATTGCATTTACAATTTCCTAATGCCACCAATGAAAACTTCAAATTTCATTGAGTTGATTAATGTAGTTGAAAAAGGCTCGATGATCCTTAAATTATTGTGGAAATTCCACTCGACAGTTCGGCACAACATATATGATGAAAATAGCCTTAAAATATACACATGAGGGTTAATTTCCTTATATTCCAAATTTTTTAATTAGTTTTTATGCTTATTCATGTAATAAATAACATGTAGAAAATAAATAACAATGAAATAAAATCACACACGAACCACAATGAACATAAGGTGTACTTTGGGAAACCCTTATGAGAGAAAACCTAGCTGGAAGGTGAGTCTACTTTGTTCTCTTTTTCTCTATAATTGAATAAATGCAAGTGAAAAAGGAGAAGCTACTCTCTATGGAGTTACCAAAAACTTGTGTCCAAATAGGCTGCTACAAACACTAACCCACTATATTATGCTCTCTCTCTCTCCCACCCACAATTTGTTATACTCTATTGTGGAAAAAGGTACAATAAAAATGAATAGAACCCCAATTCCTCTATCATATCCCCAAAAATTAACCCCACTAATATTGTAATTATAATTAATTATGTTATTGGTTCCTATATGGGCATGTAAAGGTAAATGGGAAAATACCCAAATAATTGTAATTATCGTCTATTACCAATTCATGAAGAGGTGAAGCCTTGATATGATATGGACAATGAGAAGTCATGAGGAGGAGGGGATCCACAAAGGGGTATTTGGAGAACAATAATTTCCAATAGATTATTTGGTTGATCCAAATGCTCATAAAGATCAATATTGTCAACCTTTCACAAGAAAATATCTAATGGGAAGGTGTAAAAATAATTTATTGTAGTTATGAGATGGAGGGAAGTAATACGATAAATAATCAAAGGTATGGGAAACATACCACTGAAGGACTTATGGAGTCTAACCAAAAGCTACTCATTTGACTAGCATGGGAAAAATTGACAAGAGACCCACCAAGGAAGAAAATGAAGGAAGTTGACCTGGGAAACACAATAAAATAAAGAGAAGAAGAGAGAGGAGAGTGGGATCTTGGGGAAACTAGAAGCATGATTTTGGTTCACCTAATTTATGTGAGAGAGGTCACGGGGCGAGTTTTATAATGAGACAGAGGGATGAATGTATTATTGATAACTATCAGTGTTATGCATGAAGATGCTAGAAGGAAGAACTGAGGAGATATTGACATAGTGAAGTGCTCCTTTCATTCTATGTAGGCTCAAAAGAGTCATTTTATGATAAAAATGTTGAAATTCATGCATTTGAGAACCCGAGAGAGGTATCGAGGAACTCCTATTTGTGTGAAGGGATATCCATGTGCTATGCAAGCTCCATTATGACCAAAATGGGAATGTGACTAGGCCCTAGATATACATGTTGAAAGACTCCATACTGACCTTTGAGTGGGTAAAGGGTAGTAACTTGCATCTTCACATCTATAGTAGTTCGGGAGATGTTTCCCTAGGGATGCTTATTATGTAGAGTAGTCGATAAGCCATCTATAGCAACTAGTCAAAGCTCTAGGTTTGATGTGATGTTAAGGGAACTAATGAGTTAATATGATGAAGGATAATGACCTTCATGAATCCACCTTATAATACTGATTAAAACTTCCCTCATGGATTCTTGGTCTGGCTTGAGGGTGGCTAGTTGAAAGAAATATTGGAGTGCAACTGAGCTTATTGTGGGGTGGATCTTCACTCACCCTTCATCATTTGCAAACATAATATGATCTTTGATCACATAAGTAACCTCATAGAATTCACCTATGTAATGTAAACCATGCTAATGAGAAAGAAATGATGATTGTTGAAATTTATTATGTTTATGTGCTTGTCTTCTTAATAGGAAATATGGTTTATATGATGTCTATTTGTGTTATGAAACCGAATAACAAAATAGAAGAAAATATAGATCAAAGCCTTAGAAATAAGCCTCATTGAGGGGGAAACCTCCTCTTCATTACATAAATGAGAAATTCTTGGATTACACAAATGAAAAAACCTCCTTTCTATATATAAGATTCCATGGGGTCACAATATAATCCTAGCCGACCTAACAATAATAATGTAAGGGCACAACAATAACAATAGTGGGCTATTATGGAGAACAGTAATAACAATATGGGGACTATAGGGGTACAACAATAAAAATAAGGGAGCTACACTAACAACAATAAGGGACTACACTAGTAATATAGGGCCCTAAAAATTTATGATGTGAAGTAGCACTTTTGGATATATACTCATATGCTCCATAATCAAGCTTAAATGTTCTTTTGTGTTATGCCTTTCATGCTATGGACATGAAGTAAATGGCACATTAAGCATGGGACTGAAGGACTTTTAATATTAGTCATGACTAATTTCCATGGTGTGTTATTAGACAAAATGGAAAAGCTCTAAGCCCGATGAAGTAATCATAGGGTCTTATGTATGATGTGGATGTTAGAGGCACGATCAGAAGCCTCATTTTAGAAGGGGACACTCAAGGGAAAGGTTCTTCTTAGAACATCTGATGGAAAACATGAAAGAGTTCACTAAATAAATATGGAGTTTTAGAGGATAGATGAAGGTTTAGAATAGCCAGAATGTACAATGGTGTAGACTACTGATTAATGGGAAGGTTTTCCCTAGAGGGAACACAAGTCTTGGACACCTCATAAGGAGAGAACTAGGTATAGAGTCCTCTTTGTATTATTTAAAGGAATAATTGGTAATTGGTAGTAAAACGGAGTATTTTAGTTGATGTTTTGGTATGGGGGATATCTCTGTGTTATCAGAAATATTTTGTGCAGATAAAGGCCTTATCAAAAACATCTCTTTAGCTTTTATGACAAGCTAGGGATTCTCTCTATAGTCCAACCTTGATCAAGGGATAATTTGGGGTTTGACCCTTTTGTTTTAGGCCAAAAATAATTATAGGGATGGAGTCCCTTAACAAAACATTATATGGGAATTTAGGGTTTGGAAATCCTCCACCTTAGCCCCCAATCACATGCCTGACCGAGAGCTAGCAGATAAAAGGTTTAATGAAAAATTGGGCCATCAGAAGAATGAAAAAAATATTGTTTAGGGAACTTCTGTGCGGTTTCATTTAATGAACGTCACTTGACAATGAAGGTATAATTAATCATGCACATTAACTATGGAACCATATACCATAGTATTGAAGATTTTGAACAATGAGGTAATGATGACATCACAAAGGATGATGTGGTGATGCCACGTGTCACCCATATTGAACATTCTTGAAATGCCAACTATGTATATATGAGTGACACGCGGAAGTACTCACATCAAAAATTTCCACATGTCAAAGGACATGTTGACATATAATGTGTATCAGATAGTGATTGGGTATCAAAAAACGAGGTGGTATACTAGACTTTCATACTATCATATTGGGATACTAGTACATCAAGATACCCGCATATTAGGATACCAACATAGTCTCCCTTTGAGGTATATCATTATAATATAACACTAGAGAATTAGAAAATTCACCTTTTATAGAAATCCTGATATGGCAGAGTATCATCAAATGTGGAAAAGTTTGAGAGTGACATACAGTCAAGGGATTCCACATGTAAACCACATGGCCGTATAGATGTTAATGCGACTCATAAGGGGTATATATTCAAATAGGAATAAATTTGTGCCCAAAGCTCAGAATGAGATGAAATTTATATCACTGTAAATATCTTGATGAGAAAAATATGATGGTGGTTTCAAAAATAAATTTTGAGGTAGTTGAAAGAAGAGGAATTTTCTAACCTTGTCTTCATAATAAACCTTGAAGGTTAGCTCTAGTTATGCCCCACAAGCCTAATACAACATTATGGGGTTGGGCGTGTTACAAAGTGGTACCAAAGCTAAAGGTTCAACATTAGGCCTAGAGGGCCACAAATACACCAAACAAATGAAATTGGATCTTTGATATAAAGTAATATCAAAGCTTAGGTTCAACCTTAGAGTTGAATGGGCCCAGGAAAGGTAAATGATCAAAGCTTGTGGTTCAAATACTAGTATTGGAGGGGAAAAGATGCATGAAAGGGTTGAATTTTGAGATCTTCTACAAAGTGGTCAAAGTAAAGGTTCAACACTAGACTTGGATGGTCCAAGAAGACAAAACTACAAAAGATATTTTTCCATGAAAATAAAGTAGAGGTTCTGGAGAAAGGAGTACAAAAAAACATATGTACAACATGGAACCAAGATCATTGGATACAAAAAATAGCTATATGGACTTATTGAAGGCTCGAAAATATCTGCCTACAAAATTATAAGGGAGACCACCCAGTCGGGAACTTAGAGCAGCTCCTTTTCTGTTGAAATGGTGATTCCGACTGGTTAAACTATTTCCAGTTACCTTCTCTCTATCTATACTAGCTTAAAGTATTACTTTCACTTACCAATAGAGAAGAGACATCATATAAAACCTCTTATTGATTAGGCAATAAAGTGATCCTTAAGATGATCTCGAGCTAAGCCAAGCCACAATTAAATTTTTCCTCTTTGATAATAAGACTTCTAGAAATGTAGAATTAAATCTAAATGCAAACTAATCCTAGAATGTAAGAAAAAGGAAAAAGATCATAATCCTATCTCATTTAGGAAGATGTAGATCTAACCCAATCGAGAGCAAAGTATTTAGATGATTGGGGATTTAAATATGTTTGGCTTATAATGAATATCGAGCTAAAAATTACTTCAATTAATTGATATTATGAATAACATAACACATTAGTTTCAGAGATCTATTAATAGAAATAATTAATCAACAACATTTAATAAGTAGTTCACAAAATGATGATGATTATTAAATCAATAACTCAAATGATTAAACAATAATATAAGGAAATAGTTCACAAAATATTATTGTTTGTTAAATTAGAATTAAAATACTGATTTACGAGTAAATAGTTACTCTGAAATCATAGTTCAGCACACAAGAGCAGAGATAAATAACAACAAATTATTGAGGAAAATTACTCATGACAATAGTGCACAAATGATCTAAATGGGAAAATTATTGTTTGGTGTGATAAATTCCAATTCAAAATATAAACAAAATGCTTGAGGATTATGAGGTAAATTTCAAGTTAACCATGATTTTTTATGTGTTTTTATGTGAATTTCTTGAGCAAATTAACATAAACAAAACACTGAACAAAAACATCTAACAAACATAAAAATCACCATAAATAGTAACACAACAACACATGATGAAGGAGTTCACCCCTCCTGTTATACGTCTCCTTGGTCTAGCTTTCAATGGCTTGGCCCTCTTCTATTATGCTCAAAAGTGTGATTACATACATTTGCAATGCTCAAAAAATTCTAAAACCTCCTCCAATGGCTCCAAAATTCCCAAAATGCTTGTCTAGCCTCTTTCTGCTTCCAATTTCGTCAAAAAATAAATTAGTTATGGCTTCCCCAAGTTTTGGCACTAACCACACCAAAAAATCCACAAAATCTGGCACCATCCTACAATTACGCCTCCAAATCTGCTAACCGAGCACCAAATTTCCCAATTATTGGGTGAAATTGTTGGGGCATTAATTTAACCAATAAAGCCTAAAGTCTGAAAAATCAAAATTACAATTTAGTGCATTTTATAATTTTTTTTAAATAAAATTTCACCAGGCGGTTAACTTACTGACGGCGGCTACGCCAAGTTTTACATATGGACGACTTAGGCAGGGTGGCTTACAACTCGCGATCTGGTGGTGGTCTTCCGTGGTAGCTAGGAGTATGGTCACATATCCCCGATGGTTTGGTTAGCATGTTACAATTGCGATCAGTGGGGGGAGGGGGGGGGGGGCATGGGGCTAGCCTCTTGCCCATGGTCCTACCCCCAGGCACGGTGACTAGGGTTGGGGCTAGACCGCGACCCCCACTCCCGAGCACCAAAACATTACAAAAAATATATATGCCAAATCCATAATATATTAAGAAATAATGAGATGATGTGGTTGTAAATGCTCTATGCTAGTTTCTTGGAGGTCACGGGTTTGACCCCCGCTCGCTCCGCTCGGACCTTGACCAAAATTTTGGTGGCCCTTGGGCTCCCACATTGTGGCCCCTAGTAGTGCCATGTGGCATATTTTGATTGGCCACCTATAACCCAATCAAATTTTGCAATTTCAAACCAACGACAAAGTGACACTTGGCACAACCTAATTTTCTAGAGAATATACCATTGACCAATTAACCTGATACATGGGCATGCCTAGTCAGTAGTATGGAATGCTGACTGGCCTGTCGCTGCAGTTTTTTTTCAAAAAAATTGCTTGTTTGACAAAGTGGACATAATGCATTTATGGGAGCATATGGTGTCTATTTTTTGCGAAACGAGTTGTGTCAGATTTAGAACAACGACATCTATGCGGTAGTTCAGGTTCCACATCATTCTGAAAAATTTCATTTTTTAGCATAATTTTGAGCACCTAATCATTCCTCGCTAGTGGAAGATTTTGGACCCCAAAACATCACTTTCAGTTGTTCAATAGATGAGGGTACAGTTCCCTCACCTTTCCAATCTTGATCCATTTGGCCTTGCTTGGATTTGTGCCTTTTAGCCCCACACGAAGGTAGTCTACACTCCCTCATTTTGATGTCTTTTTTCTTCTGTCGGGAATGGTGTCTTGCTGAAGCTCATCAAGGTATTTTGGGAAAAATTATTTAGTAGATAGAATCTGAAAAATTTCTCCTTCATCTTCAATCAACAGAGGCTCATACAAACTTAAGTTCTCAACTTTAACAACAGAGTAAATTTTCATATATGAAGGAAAATCTAATTTGAAGGCATTGTTACCTATATTTTCCAAAATTATGAAAGGACCATAAAGAATTGGCTTTAGTTTTTTACCTTCCCCTTGAAGCCTCTCTTTGCTAATGTGAATCCAAACTTCAGCGCCAACTTGGAACTTGTGATCTACACAACGCTTGGCATGCCTTGCTTTGAACTTTCCTTGGCTCTTTTCAAGGTGAGATTGAACTATTTGATGTATCAATTGGATTTGATCTATGATATTCTTGGATTTTCTATGTCGTTATGACCATCAATATCAACATCCTTCCCAAAAATGAAATCCAATTGCGATCTAGGCAAGTATCCAAGACATGCCTCAAATGACGATGTTTGTGTAGAGGAGTGTTTCACACGGTTGTAAGGATGTTGAATGTAGTGCAAGTTTTCATCCCACAACTTAGGATGCTTGTTGCAATATCCTCAAATAATATGTATGACTGTTCAATTGAACATTTTAGTTTGACCATCTATTTTTGGACGAAAGGTTGTACTCTTTTTCAACTTGGTATCCATCAAGTCCAACAAACTTGACCAAAAATTCCCAACAAATCGAGAATCTCGATCACTAACAATGGATGTGGTCAACCCAAAATTAACCCAAACATGATGAAAGAATATTTTATATGTTTGTTCAATTGTGATTTCCTTTTTACATGGCATTAATATACACATCTTGCTAAAACTATCCATAACTACATAAAAATAATCATGACCTATTTTTGACAATGGAAGACCTACTACAAAATCCATAGAAACACTCTCCCATGGACGTGAAGGTATGGGAAGTGGTGTATACAACCCTAAATTCCTCTTGCTAGGCTTACTAACTACACACAATGAACAACCCTTAATGAAACATAACACTCTTTCAAGCATACGAGGCCAATAACAATACCTCTAAAGATGTGACACTGTTTTGCTTACACCAAAATGTACAACAATAAGAGAAGTGTGTGCTTCCCTTATGACATTCACTCTCTCCCCCTATGGAATACAAAGCTTTCCCAAATGATAAAACATGTTATTGTGTACATGGTAATCCAATTCCTCTACTTTTTTTCCTTGACTCAAGTTTGCATAAACATCTTGAAAGTCATTATCAAATACATATTTCTCAACATAGCTTTCATGCAAAACAGAATTATGCTTGAGTAAAGTAGCTGCACTAATAATAGGCCTAGAAAGCATACCAAAAATGTTGTATATACCTTTCTTATACCTGATGACCAAGTGGAATTTATGTAGGAAACCCATCCATCGAAAGTGCCTTGATTGCTGCAACTTAGGGTGCAATTGCAAGTATTGCAATGGTTGGTGGTTGGTGTGTATGATGGTTTCCTTTCCCATCAAGTAGTGTTTCAAATTTTTCACACTTTGAACCAACGAATAAAGATCCTTTTCATAAGTAGGATATTTAATCGTTGCACCATTGAAAGTTTTTGAATGAAATGAAATGGGCTTATCATGTTGCATAAGTACTGTGCCCATGTCATAGTCGCTTGAATTAGTTTGAATCTCAAAGGGTTGTCTCAAATGCAGTAGTGCAAGTACTGGGGCTAAACTGATCTTTTATTTCAAATTATAAAAATATTTTTGATGCTCTCCTCCCCACTAGAATACATTTTTCACACTAGTCAATGCATGCAATGGAGCTGCGACAGAAGAGAAGTTAGCAATAAAATTCCTCCAATATTGTGTTGCTCCCAAAAATATTCTTACCTTAGTGTTTGTATTTGGCGTTGGCCGATTCATAATTACCTTAACCTTAGAGGGTCTATCTTCAACTCACCTCCTCCAACAATATTCCCCAAGTACACCAAATAAGTTGTACCAAGTTCACATTTCTACATCTTAAAAAACAATTGTTCTTTCCTTAAGACATCAAGTACTTTTCTTACATGCATGACATGTTCATCACGTGATTTACTGAAAATCAAGAAATCATATAATTAGTTTATGACAAACTCATCAAGAAATGGCCTCAACACATCATTCATCACATGCATGAAGGTAGAAGGAGCATTACATAAACCAAAAGGTATAACTAGCCATTCAAACAAACCTTGTTTTGCCTTGAATGTTGTCTTCCAAATGTCACCTTCGGCAATTCTAATTTGATGGTAGCCACTCCTTAAGTCCAAATTAGTAAAATAATTTTCATATTTCAATTCATCAAGTAAATAATATATTCTATGAAGTGGACAATGGTTATTTACTGTAATTTTTTTCAATGCACGAAAATTCACACGCATGTGCCATGTTCCATCCTTATTTGGCAGCAATACAATAAGTGACCCGCATGGCGAAGTACTTGGTCGGATGATCCCTTTGTCCAACAACTCTTGAATTTTCTTTTTTATTTCAGCACTCTCCATCACTGGCACCCTATACATGCCAATGTTAGCAAGAGGACAATCTTGTTGTAATTGTATTTCATGTTGGATTCCCCTCTTGGGAGGTAATCCCTTTGGTTCTTGAAACATCTCATTATTTTGATTAACAACTTCAATCAAATTAGATTTCAACTTTGGATCACAACCTTGAAAGGCTTCATAATCAACATCATTCTTTGGATTAATCATAAGAAACAAAAACTTCTTGCTTGAATTCACTAGTATTTTCATTTTTCCTACGTTAAATAATGCAAGATTTAGTTTCTTGCGATGAGCTCTCACAATATACTCCACACCTTATTTGAACAAGTGGTACTTTTTTTCATGATGATAGAAGATGGATTTTCTATCATAAAGGTAAGAACTAACCAAAAAAATTCCTGAAATATGAAGCGATACAACATCTAATTCAACTTCGTCAGTGAATTTTGTTGTGATTTCAAACCAAAGAATACACTTTATTATAACATGTAAGTTTGTGTTCTTGCATATCCAACCCAATGGATATGGTTTGGGATGTGCTATGGTTTCAAGATTAAGTTTCTTGACTAAGTCTTTAGATATCAAATTGGCTTGAGACCCACTATCAAATAGTGTCAATTTTTATATGTTTTGAAATAGCCCTCACATGATATAATTCAATCCTTGTTTCTTCATTTGGAGTACTAGTGTGAAAATTTGATGAACTAGTGCTAGCAATGGATTATTTTCCTTTCATACCCATGGCTGTAATTTTAGTTTCATCGCCTGAATCGGATCTCAAATCCTGTTGAGTGGTTTCAACTATTTTTTGTTTCCCCTTGTTATTGAATTTCTTAGGCCTCATCTCTGGATGAAGCTTCCAACAGTGTTCGTCATCATGACCCTCTTTGGAACAATGTTTGCATGTCATTTTCTCTCCTTCCCTTTTAACGAATTTTTATTTCCTTTTCCTTTGAAACCATTTCTTTCCTCTCCACCCTTAAATGGCTTCTTTTTACCCTCTTCTAGAATATTTTTCCCTCTTGCCTCAAGGTGAGTGTCTTGCACACAAACCTCATCTAGACTAGTGGGATTGAACATAAGGATAGTATTCCCTAGGTAGCTATGTAAACCCGCTATATACTTCAGAAACATGTCTTGTGATTGCAAATCAACACCTAACCTAAGAGCTCTTCTTCTAAATTATTTGGTGTAATATTGCAGATTTTGACCTTTAATTTGTCTAAAGTTTTTCCAATTCATGATGGATTTATGCATATATGATAGAGGGTAAAATTTTCTTTTAACTGCAGCAATGAAATTAGACCAAGAGATTGAAATTTTACCATGTTTTTTTTTATCTCATATTGTGTCTTAGCTTCCCACCATACTAGTGATGCACCCTCCAATCTCAAAGAAGCTAGATGAATATTTGTATCATCATCTTTAAGGTTTTGAATCCTGTAGTATACCTCCAACTGAAGAACCCAATTTTCAAGCTTCTCTGCATTCACTTCACCATTATACCTAGGCATCTCAAATTTAATATCAAGTTTTAACATGGGTGTTTTACCAATTCCTTTTGAGGAATGTTGATGAGTATGAGTAAGGGTTGTAGTAGTGGAAGAGGATGAAGATGAAGGTGAAGATGGTGGTGAGGATGATGGTGGAGTAGATGATGTTTTATCACCATTTCCATTACCTCCTCCTCTTGGAGGCCTAGAGCTTTCACCCTGCAACCTTGTCACTCCTCTCTTCATAGAGGACTTTCACCATCTCTGTCATGTCAAAGAAATCCTTCCTAAAAACCTTATCAGGCTCTATCATGTTATCATTTCCTCCTTCATGAGAAATGCTTACTAAAGCCTCAGGTACAACAGGAGTTAAATCTTGTGGTGGATATTGTGGCAATAACGCCCTCCTTCTCCTTGCTCTAACTTGAGAATCTGCACCCACAAGTTTTCCTTCTCCTCTCTTGAGCTTCAACCTTGTAAGAATTTAAACACTTGCAAAATAATTAAATACTCCATGAACAAGTAAACTTAGTGCTCTGATACCAACTTGATATGAATGGGAAAATTTTGTGTTTGCTTTCCTAAATTCCAATTCAGAATATAACCAAAGTGTTTGAGGATTATGAGGTAATTTGGTAAATTGAAAGTTAACCGTGAGTTTTTATGTGTGTTTATGTGATTTTCTTGAGAAAATTGACATAAACAAACAACCGGAATAACAACATATAACAAACATACAGATCACCATAAAAAATAACACAACAACACATGATGGAGGTCACCCTTCCTGGGCTACGTCTCCTTGGTCTAACTTCCAATGGCTTTCCCCTCTTCTATTATGCTAAAAAGTGTGATTACAACATTTTCAATGCTCAAACATCTCTGAAACCTGCTCCAATGGCTCTAGAATGCCCAAAAATTCATGTCTAGCCTCTTTATGCTTCAAATTTGGTAAAAAACTGAATTAATTATGGCTTCCCCAAGTTTTGGCACTAACCACACCACAAACTCCACCAAATCCGACACCATCCTACAATTTCACCTCCAAATCCGCTAACTAAGCGCCAAATTGCCTAGTTATCGGGTGAAATTGTCGAGGCATTGATTTTCCCTATAATGCCTAAAGTCCAAAAAATCAACATTAAAGTTTGGCGCATTTTATAATTTTTTTTAATAAAATTTTGTTGGGCGGTTAACTAACCACCACTGATTATGCTAAGTTGTACACATGGTCGGCTCAGGCAGGGTGACTTATAACCTGCGATTCGGTGGTAGTATTTCGTGGCGGCTAGGAGTCTGGTCACATATCCCCCACGATTTGGTTAGAATTTTACGGTTATGAGCAGTGGGGGATAGGGGCGCGATGCTAGCCAATGACCAGGGTTGGGGCTAGACCCTGAACCCCACCCCCAAACACTAAACCATTACAAAACAAATATATGCCAAATCCATGATGTATTAAGAACTAATGCAATGGCGCAGTGGTAAAGGCTTTGTGCTAGTTGCTTAGACGTCGTGGGTTTGACCCCTACCTGCTTCGCTCGAATCTTGACCAAAATTTTGGTGACCCTTAGGCTGCCACGTGGCGTTCCCTGGCCATGCCACATGGAAACTTATGATTGGCATCCTATAACCCAATCAAATTTTGGCATTTAAACCAATGAGGAAGTGTCACTTGGCACAACCTCATTCATAGAAGAATATACCATTGACTAGTAAACCTGCCACATGGGCATGCCCAGTTAGCAGTACGGACAGCTGACTGGGATGTCCCTGCACTTTTTTTTCAAAAAATTTTAGTGTTTGAAAAAGTGGAAAAGTGTGTTTATTGGAGCACATGGTGTTGGTTTTCTACGAAACGAGTTGCGTCAGATTTAGAATGACGAGATCTACACAATCATTCAGGTTCCACATCATTCCGACAACTTTCATTTTTGAACATAATTTTGAGCACCTAATCAACAAATATGAATGAAAATGACACATTTTTTCCATTATAAAATGAAATCAATATAAAAACAATGATATTTTAAATACGAAATTATTGAAACTATTTCTCTGGCTTTGATCTCCAACAATCCTTTACAATGTTTGAACTCTACTATTAAAACAAGAGTTGCAATAGTGCAATCTCTACTTTCCATACATAATTCAGAATGCAAAAGAAAATTCCTCAATAATATCCAAGATCTGAGATTTACTCTCCTCTCACCCACAACTCTAAATCCCCATTACAATAATGCTTTTAATAATTTCAGAATTGTAGAGAAGAGAAGCCCTTTGCTCATTCTACAAACCATTATTTATAATTTACCAAACGAATTCCAAATAGGAGAGTTGTTGAAGATTAATTCTTCTCCAAAAAATTTAACTGGTCCAAATTCCTATTATTTTATTGTTGGAGCAATCTCATTGATTGAAATCTTCTTTTCCTCATCTCTTCAACTGTTTCCCTGTCAAAACCAATCAAAATGTAATTAAAATGAAAATAAAAATAAAAATATCAAATATAGAAAATAAAGCATCTTCTAATCAAAGATCAAATAAATAAAAGGAAATCTGAGATTTTCATTGATCTCTGTAAAGATCTATTTGGTCAAGTATAACATAGTCGAATGGATTTTCACTCAACATAGGTTAGGAGCAAATGAGAATGCAAAAAATTAAGCTCAAAAAATTATTTTTGTTTAAAAATTCAGAGTTTGATCTTCTACTTAATTTTAGACTCATTAAATGATCAAATATGATTTTGCAACCACTTCAGAAACATCCTCCAAAATTTATCTATTCAACGAGTCATCTCGTGCCTCATTTGGCCAAGTAAAACTCAACTTATGAGCTTCCAAAGTTGAAAAATCAAAACTGCCAAAATTCTGAAAAATTTGTTGCCTCGACTAAAAATAATTTTTTTAAAATTAAAATCTAATCCTAAATTAACTTATAATTATTTATTAGATAGTAATAATTTAATTGTAATTATAAAATTAAACTAGATTAATTACAAATTAATTAATAAAATATAATTCATTTTAAAATTAAAATAAATTTAAGAGTTAATTAAAATATAATTATATTATATTAATATTATAATTATAACTATATTATATTATAATATATATTTTAAGAAAAGTATATTAATCAAACTCAAAACCAAAAACATCACGTGGATATTTAGTGGATCAACGAAAAATGGAGGTAATGCATGTGAGGTGGAGTGATATGGGAGGTGATGGATGTCACTATCACAGAGGCACAGAGGTCGAGATTCATAAGTAGGTGAGAAAAATATATGTTATAAAAAAATAGTCATCATATAAAACCAAAAAATAATGTGAGATCGAAGGTTGATATATAGTAGAAGTTTTAAAACGTGCACAAACAAAAAAAATTGTCGATCTGTCGATATTTTTATATCGGGATATTAGAGTTTTTGAATATCAGAAGAATTAAATCAGAAGTTTTATATTAGATCTTTTAAATTTCGGAATTTTTATATCAAAAGGGAGGTGATGAGGTGATGTGGGATCCACTTGGAGTGGAATTAAAAATTCTACAAAATGAACTACAACCATTTTGAAATATTGAGATTTGGGATTTCTAATTTTTTTTAAAATTAGGAATTGAAATAAATTACCAAGATCCCAAAAACACATTTTTTCACCATTCTACAATTTGACTAGGTGATTTTGTAGGGCCATTAGTGAAAAATGAAGAAATTAGTGAAAATTGAGTGAGTTAATATTTACAATCATTTACTAATTTATTTAAAAATAAATAAAATAATATACATTTTTTACATTTTTTAACCCAGGCGACAAAATGATCAAACTTCAGAGGAGTGACATTTGCAAACCATATAACCAAATGAGACAAAAACAAGTATCGATGAAAAGCTTGCTAAAATTCAAACTCAATGAAGCAATCAAAATAGAAATCCAACAAAAATGAAAAATTGGCAAAATTGTAGGATAGTTAACCTAAAGAAATTTTTAAAAGGTGATTTAGCCAAAAATGTATGGAAAGGGTCCCCATTATTTGAAGTAAATAAGTCAAAAATGGGTGGTGTTGGGTATTCCCTACAACAGAACCCAGAATTGTGATATGTTTAGAATGGCTTTGTGACATGTATAGTATATATGAGTTAAGAGATTGAGGCAAGACTGTTGAAGATGCATGAAAAGAAGATATTCATTGGAATTTTGATTGTCAAAGTTACCAAGGACATAATCAAGATGTTGATTATACATCCCATGAACAACTCAATAAATGATAACTACATAAGCACATGTCCAAGTGACACAACCATGATTACAAGGGGAGATCTATCTACTTATTTCTTTCTATTTTAATGCTTTATTATTTAATTAGAGGGTTGCAATATGCTAATAAATAAGAGCATAAGAATGATGATATGGTAAGGGATTAGATAGATAGATTGCATATGCAGCAATAGGCATTAGGATAGTGAGATGTTATACGCATACTTATATTCCATGACGCATATAATAATGATTGAAAATACATGTGATATTCTTGTGGACTCAGAGTAGGCTATTTTCATAAGATGATTGTCATGGCTAAACATGAAATGATTAACACATAACGAAGAACACATTGATTGTATAGCTAAAGAAGCTGACGAGGATGATATGTAGATTATTTAGCGGAAAAGACTAAGGATAATAAAGTATTGATCAAGAGGTTGGTGTAGAGCAGTGTAAGAACCCTCCCTGAGACACTAGTATATCAGGTAGCATCCAATAATTGCTAACAACCATGTAGGTATGGTATTGGTATGCTCAAAATACTGAGATGGAATTAGATAATAATCTCCTTAGTAAAAGTTTAATAATAACAATGATATGCATGCATGTACGACAAGTAAATCAAGATCTAGCATTAGCTATGCTCAAAATGATGATGATGGTCACCTAATAAATCCATGCCACTTGGAATAAAAGAGTACTTACTAGTTGTTCTCATATGAAAGGGGATAACATGTTGCAGATTTGAGACATGTCATTAAATTACTGTAAGTTCTCATAATTTAGGTTTTTTTCACCTTTCATGGATATATATCTATATATATATATATATATATATATATATATATATATATATATATATATATATATGAATAATGAGAAAAGTGCAAGTAGTGCAAAAGCATGTCAATATGCATAATTGAGGCATTATTTTAATGCATGGTTAAAAATACTCACATGAAATGGATAGGCAAGTAGTTGAAATATTAAAGTGATATTAACCAGTGGAATTGAGATCATCTCAGGGGTCACTGGATGTTGCAAAAAAGGAAAGTTTCATGTTGATGTTGTAACATGTGAATGGACCACTAGAAAGCACATACTTATAAATAAGAGCTACAAAATATGAACATAACAACTAGAATAATGGGTTGAACCCAAGAGGAGATGGCCTTATTGGTTGAAGATAACTCTTCAAGGGAAATAGAGAAAAGAGATACAAACTCGAGTTATGCAAAGAAATTAAAAAGGAATAAATCTCAACTCTCTTTCCTATTTATATTTCATTAAATGGACATTGGAATGTAGAATTATAGAGACATAAGAAAGCTTGCATAATTGATATCAAAATGGTGATGGTCCTTGTATACCTAATACTGAAACAACTTGTATGCACACAAGTGCAAGGGGGCGGGACCCATAGGATGTTATAAGAAGACATTTGGTTGTTATACTCTTCTTCTAAAAGAGGTGAAATTGTGAAGTACCTTCAGCTTGAGTACACTGATTTATTCCCGATATATTCTAATTTATTGTTGAACGATTATACATGTCAAGAGGAAAAATTAGTTGTTGATTAGAAGTGCTAAAATGCATTTAAGATTAATTCGATTTACAACTGGTGTATGAATGAACTTGTGCAATGGGAACAATACAAACTGTGCCTTGAAATTTGACATTAAAGGACCACTTTTTAAGTGGGATTGGATGCAAGTAAGTACCTTTAGCCATTGAAATATTCCTAAGGAAAATTATAAGGGGACGTAAGACTAGAGAAGGATCCATATGGACACCCTTGAGAAAACCATCAGTTTAACATGCATAGTAATGGAAACCATGTAACCCTTGAGAAAACCATCAGTTTAACATGCATAGTAATGGAAACCATGTAAATATGGAAATCAACCATATTAGAATGACGGGTAAGTTGAAGAAATTGGGTAAACATTCCTCAGGTTGAGTTTATATTTCTTTCAAAATAATCTCAATAGAATGCATGTATTGCATGCATTCGAAAGAATAGTATGGTTAAGTAAAATCGATGCTAGCACATAAGATTTGGTAAAATCTTAGAAATTTGTATAAGCTATCTTGATGGAAAATGATCATATAATTGAAGTGGTATACTCACCAGGAAAAGGAAGCATTGATGAAATATGTAAAGAAAATGTAGGCTTGTGAAAATATGAAGCTCGTTAAAATGAAATCTAATTCACATGCGAGGTTGTGAGTGTGACTCTGAAAATGGGATAGTCGAAAACATATCGAGTCACATAAACTGAAGTGCAATTATGACTTGAACCTTTCTAACTAAGAATATTAATGAATAAGCCTTCAACTTGGGTTAAGGGCCAGAAGGAAGTTGTGGAATGTTGGTGTGATTAAGGCATATAATGCAAGCAAAGAAGGATATGCACAAAGGGACTACTAGATCAATGAAGGGATCCATTTAGCATTTTTCTAGACCTAAGTGGTCATGTTTAATTTTGATATGATTATAGGCCCTGATTCAACACTTTAATCGTGGACTCCTGAATCCTATATGTGAAGGAGAAAGTGATAATGAAACTCTTGATCTTGAGCTAATCCATATCATTGGAAGGATTTTTTTTTTCCATGTGAATATTTTTTTGAAATGAATATGCCTATATCAAATGAATTTTGTAGCGCATTGACTTTTCCTTTCATTTTGCATACTATGCAACTAAATACGAATTAATTATTAACTATTGTGAGGGTATTGAGACTGATTTAATAACTATTATAAATGATATATTGAAAGGATGTTATGCTAGAGAAACTAACATTTCTTAGTTAAATGTGAATGCAGATTTCAGGGAAAGTTTCATGAGCATGGCATGGGATGTAAGCCCATGATGCAAGATGAAAATATATCACCTAAAAAGAAGAAAACATTATGATAAGGGTCTCCTAGTTTTGATATTTGGCTTCTATATAAAGAAAGTTTGGAAAATAAAAAATATGATTGAAAATTTCATGATAAATCTCATAGAAACTGTATGCATGTGATACATATGAGACAATGTATACATGTAGGGAGGATATATGATGAATCTAAATCAATTTGGTGCAGTAGAAGACTTGGAAGTATTCCATGTAATGCCTCCTTAGAGGGACATGGTGAATGATTTGGTTGGAATTTCTAGTGGATGTAAAGTCAGAAGCTTAGGAATAAGGCTACTATGGTGACACTGGACCCTACGATATGATTTGAGCACTATGTACCATGACATGTGAGATGGGTTGTGATATATATATAAGTAATGAAGAGATGTAATACACCTATTTTCTGATAAGTGTTGTAGAAATGTCAAAGGTTTGAAAGTGACCAATTTATGAAGAACACTGCTATTGATGAAGCAATGGAAATGACAAAGAACATGAAGAATGATGTTGATAATAAGGAGAAAGGATGCTAGTGTAGTTGAAAGGAATCAATCCCTAGATTGTTGCAAAGAATAAAGAGCACCTAGAATAGTGTAATGTTGTCAAAGCTAACACGTGAAAGGGGCATGAACTGTTAGAAAATTATATAATACAAAGCAATGCAACACATAAAATATGCAGAAACACAAACACAGAAAACATATAAAATAAGAGAGACACATATATACGTGGTTCACCAAATTTGGGCTACGTCCACCCTGAATAGCTAGTCCTTCCTTTCTATTATCCAGAAAAATGAAGAGACACAACCTATAGCATATCCATTGTAATATCCTATGTTCTCTCTCACAGTCTCCCTTTCTATTTCTCACTTTGAGAATACACATACAATGCACAGCCGCAATACAATACCCTCATAAAAAACGAGGGGTTACCTTCTAGGGAAGAAAAACCCTAAATTAAACATAACTTATACCATCAAATCATCTGCCTAATGAATGCTCCATATTGACTATAAATTACAATACTTTTACAAAGAAATTTTACATTTGTTTTTAGCTTCGGGGGCACTGCCTCCAAAACCGCCTGGTAAGGGGGGCTCCATAAAGTCATAGTCGCCCCCTTAGACCCCCCAGGAAGCATTTAAATGACGGGTAGCATTGTCGCCTCATTAAGAATAGGGATCCAACATGGTGATACATCTAAATAGAAAGATAATCAGGATCCACACCCAACAATCACCCACTTGGAGACTGATTGTGGCAACTCCTCTGCTGCTTCATTGCTGGAAAATTACTCCACTTTGGACCTGGTTGTTTCTCATCTTCATCATCATACTTGAAGACAAATTGAAAATGATCATAATCTCATTTTCTCCTTAGTTATAACTTTTGTTAGCATATCTGTAGGATTTTGGCTAGTGTGTATCTTTTCCAGCTTCAATTTCCCATCTTCCAACACTGACTGTATGAAATGGTACTCGAGCTGTATGTGTTTAGTCTTGGAATGAAATGTTGAGTTCTTTGCAAGATGAATGGAACTTTCGTTGTCACTGTATAACATGCCCATATCATGCTTCATGCCCAATTCATCCATAAACCTTTGTAACCAAATCATTTCTTTACTAGCCTCTATAGTAGCAACATACTATGCTTCTGTTGTTGAAAGTGCAACAACACTTTGAATTTTTGAAACCCAACTGACAACTATTCCACCTACAGTAAATACATACCCTATAGTGCTCCTCTTGTTATCTCTATCACCTACCATATCTTCATCAACATATCCCTGTAGAGCAACGTTTGAACCACCAAAGCATAATTCTTGATTTTTGGTACCTCTCAAATATCTAAGAATCCATTTCACTACCATCCAATGTTCTTTTCTTGGATTTTTCATGTACCTTCTTACAATTCCCACTGCATGTGCAATATCAGGCCTTGTGCAGACCATTGCATACATTTAGCTTCCAACTGCTGATGCATATGTAACTTTATACATATAATCCATTTCTTCTTGGGTCTTGGGGAATATCTCCTTACTAAGTTTGAAATGGCTAGCAAATGGTGTACTAACTAGTTTTTCATTCTGCATATTAAATATTTTCAACACCTTTTGTATGTACTTATTCTAAGAAAATGTTAATTTGTGATTTTTCCTGTCTCTAGTTATTCTCATACCGAGGATTTTTTTGTGTTGATATTGCAACAAGATGATGAGCTTAGTGAAAAGAGTCGCCTTCACTAAATGGGCCCGCAGGCTATTTTTTGCGCAAGTCTATTTTTAGACATGCCGATCATATTCTATGAGTTGCAGGATGCTATTTGTGGATGGTTGGTCAAGTTGGAAAAATAGATGGATTTTTATTTTTAGACATATTGGGCGGAGTCTATTTTTAGACTGCCAGTCTAAAAATAGATATGTCGAATACTATTAGCTCTTAATAATATTTGGACTCTAAATATTATCTTATTCTCTTGGAGCACTTCAGTTAAGTGCACAGATGTGGCACAACAACTAACAGAAGGAATTACGCTATTCCTGAGGGTTTACTAGAGCTATTGCATGGAGTACTTCAGTTAGAACTCATGTGACATAGTTTGGTGGAGTTGGAGAAGTAGTTGGTGGAGTTGTGTTCAGTTTAACTGAGTTAAACATAGTTGAGCTAGTTGTATCTAGTCTAACCGATTGATACACTAGTAAGAGTGGTGTGAATTAATTATTAATTAATTCACTAATTATTAACTCATTAATCAACTGAAGAATACATCAGTTAACTACAGTGCATGGACAGTTTCAGTGGAGACCAGTGAAGAGGTAGGTGAAAGAGCAGTGTGATTATAGTGTTGCATGATTTGTAACACACAGTGGTTGGAGATGCCAATGAGGTTCATAAGAGCAAGTACGTATCCACTCGATTTCATTCAAAGACACTTTGTGAGTTAAATATTTAAAGAGAGGCCAAGCAAAAAGAGAGATTGGAGCATGAGATTTGTTAGATCAGACCTGATTAGTGTGTAGCAATTCGAGATTGTACTTAGAGATTGTGAGGAGCTTTGTATGATGATTGTTACATGATATCTATGACATATAATATACATATAGTTGGGGGTTTTCAGCTTTAAGCTTTCCCATAAATACTGTGTTCATATGTGTGAATGTTTATGGTTTTAATGTGTGCATGCAATTGATTTTATTTCCGCAATTAATGATCAATGGTAGAAGAGAATATGTATTGTGCATGAAGTCAAATAGTGTGTGATCAGGAGAATATCAGATGTATAACATATCAGTTATATAATTTCTACATTTTGTAGCTCCCAAATCCTTCCTTTCAAATGAATTTTCCAATTTCTTTTGAGCACATTTATTTCCTGCATGTTACACCCTGCAACAAGCATGTCATCTACATACAATAACAATATAATATATCTTCCATCATTTTGCTTTTTTAGATAAACACAATGATCAGAGTGACATCTAGTATAACCTTGTTCAAACATAAACCTGTCAAATTTTAGATACCACTACCTTGGGGCCTGTTTTAAGCCATACAAGCTCTTCTTTAACTTGCACACTAAATTTTCCTTCCCTTTGACCTCATATCATTTCAGTTACTGCATATAGATCTCTTCCACCAAATTTCCATGGAAAAATGTTGTCTTTACATCTCACTGTTCAAGATGCAAATCTTTCGCTGATACAAGACTTAAAATAGTTCTGATTGAATTCATCTTAACAACAGGAGAAAATAGTTCGTCAAAATCAATACCTTTCTTCTCTGCAAACCCCTTGACCACAATTCTAGCTTTGTATCTATGTTTTCCTCCATCTTCTTCCTTCAGCTTGTAAACCCATTTATTTTTCAATGTTTTTTTACATACAGGCAACCTAACTAAGTCCCAAGTTTGGTTATGTATTAAGGATTCCATCTCTTATTTCATGGCTAGCTCCCACTTCTTCCTGGTTTCGACCTACATTGCTTCGTCATAACATTCAAGTTCACTAGAATCAGTCAACAATAAATAATATAATGAATGTGAGTATCGTTCAGGGGGTCTACTTATCCTGGTAGATATTATGACACCACTTTCAGGTGTTTGAGGTCCATGTTGCTGTTGTGGTGGTTGTTATTGTTGTGGTTGTTGATTATTATTATTTTCAGGCACCTTTACTTTTTCTGTGATCTCATCAAGAACTGTGTATTCTTTGTTTTCTTTTTCCTGTTTCTTTTCCTGTAACTTATTCTTATACAAGACCTTTTCATTGAATATTACATCTCTGCTCCTAATGATTTTTTGATTTTCATAATCATATAAGCGATAACCAAAATCATTAACACCATATCCAATAAATGTAGATTTCTTTGATTTTTCCTCAAGATTTGTTCTATTTTCTTTATTAATATTGAAAAAGGCCTCACAACCAAAAGGCTTTAAAAAATAGTATTTTACCTTTTTACCTATCCATGCCTCCTATGGAATACCACCATCCAAGGAAATGGAAGGCCCTCTATTTATTAGATAAACAATAGTATCTACAGCGTCTGCTCAAAATTATAAAGGCAATCTTGCATGCAATCTCATGCACCTTGCACACTCCATGATTGTTCTGTTCATCCTTTCTTACACACCATTTTTGTGTGGTGTTCTTAGAACTGTCTTCTCTCTCTGAATTCCATGCTCTAAAAAATACCTATCAAACTATTTGCTGCAATATTCACCTCCATTGTCTGATCTCAAACACTTCAACTTCTTTCCTGTCTCAATCTCAACCAAAGCTTTCAATTTATTAAAAGTATCAAATACATCATATTTATTCTGAATACAATAAATCCAAGTTTTTCTAGTTGCATCATCAATAAAAGTAACATAATTACGAGAGCCACCGAGAGTTGATACTTGAGTAGGTCCCCATACATTTGTATGCACAAAATCTAATTTTTTGCTCTTATTTTATTTCCCAACTCTAAGAAATCTAACCCTCTTCTGTTTTCCATAAATACAATTCTCATAGAAATCCAAATCAATATTCTTCAAACTTGGCAATGAATTTCTTGAGTGAAGAATCTTCATCCCATTCTCACTCATGTGTCCAAGCCTATGATGCCATAATGTTGAATCTGCTCCTTTGGAAGTTAAATCATTAACAAAGTGATTTGAAAATGGTCTAGATAACTTTTTATGTATTTCAAGAACCTCCCATTCAGTTAACAAATAAATGATCTAGCTTGTACTTGACCATTTGTGGAATTTATGTTTGAAAGTGGTGTATGGTTTTTAATTGTTTAAGTTTCTTAATTCCATTTGTTCTTGCTGAAATTTAACATGCATAAAAACAACATAATGCAGCAATAAAATAACCACACATAATTGAAAAATTAATCTAGGATTTCACCCAAATATCGTGGGCTACATCTCCTTGAGCTTTTGTCATCCTGACTTGGCTCTATGGGATTATGGAAATTTTTATTTTACAAGTTCCACACTTAAATCCAATGGATATTGAAATGATCCAAAGGGCTTAGAATACCATCTATATTCCTGTCATGGTTTTCATTGCTCTACAAACAGCTTTAGCCTCCTTTAGACTTGATTCCTTCTATCGGTGCACTGAGCTACATTGAGCTAAAATATGGCACTAACTCCTTTATAATTCTTCTTCTATCCATGAAACCACATTTAATATCTCCAGCACACATCAGACACCAAATATCGATTTTCTCAAAACGAGCACTGCATCCCCAATATATGCCTTCCTCTATGGTTTGCCCAAGGCTGCCCAAAACCTCTCTTCATCTTCTTGAGCTCTAGAAGTCATCTAGTGGATCTGAAAACTAATTAAATGGATTCACAATGCCAAAATTAGTCAGGATAGACTATTTTTTCATCAAAATTGGCCTCCAGCTGCTATGGTTTCACCTCCAACACCTATCGGCACCCCCTGGCACTAGGTTACTGAAAACTTCTAAGATGGGTTCCCGACCTATAGAAGTCCTAAAAATATTCTTCAACCTACATAAATGGATTTAGAATGCTGATTACAGTGAGAAATGACTATTTTTTCGCTGCATATGGTCTCAAGCTGCCCTGGCTAGGCCCCGAACTGTTGCTGAAAAAAGATGGCACTGATGGCCCTTGGAACTTTACTGAAGCTTCTCGGCCTTCAAAATTCCTCTACAATCTATAAAAACCATCTCATTAGATTCATAACATATGAAATATCTGAATTTGACTATTTTGTCTCTGGATAATGCCTCTACCTCCCCTGGCTAGGCCTCAAACTGTTGTTGCCCCCTAGTGGCCCTAGTGGCCCCTTGAACTTCACTGATGCAAAAACGTTCTTAGAATCTCTTTGGTGGCTCTGAAACCTAGTCCATTGAGTCCAGAATGTTGGAGATAGTCAAAATTGAATATTGGCACTCCAAAATTGGGAGAATCTAGCTCTAGATAGAGCCAAAACCAATTTTTCCCAGTGTCCCCTACATCAACTCCACCAAATGTGGAGGAATTGAGTTAACTGTAGTTAAAAGTGGAGCTTATGCCAAAATTGGTGCTCCCACTCCAAATAGACTGCCAGGTCTAATGGTTAACAATAACTGTGAGCGGATAGTGTGGGCACATGACACCCATAACTTCACGATGACATAACTATGGAGTGGAAACTGTGTGGAGATCGTTTGATGTCGTGGTTGGCATGTGATAAGGCTTGGGGTAAAGTTGCCAGATTTTAACGATTAGAAGACAGTCGGCTGTAACAAACATTGTGGTCTTGTAATAATAGATATACCCATGTTCAACAACTAACAATGGCGGTTCCATTTAAAGGTTAGGGCTTTAAGCCCCCGGTTCATGGCATCGATCACGTGGGTCAGGGTTGGCCCCTCCAAACCCCCAACGTTGATTTCATCAAATGTTAAATATAAACGGCATACACCATATGATAAGAACTACCATACAGCCCAACGGTAAAGCGTGGGCATGTTCGCACAGAGGTCAGCTATTCGATTCCTGCCGACTCTAAAAAAATTTTAATGAACCATTCCAGGGCCATGTGGCAACCTCTGGGCCTACCATGTGGCAACTTTTCATTGGCTAAAATTCAAACAAAATTCAACCCAATATCAAATCATAGGATTCCACTTGTCATGTCCTAATTGGACCGCATGGAATATTTCAAGGAATATTTTGAGGAATATTCTAGAATATTCCCTGGAATATTTTTTATTTTCCCAAATCCAAGTCAAACTTGGTCAAAGTCCAATTTTTGCAATTTACTAGAATTTTCAAACTGCGATAACATCTTCATACAATGTCGATTTTTCAAACCATTTGCGGCGCCAGAGTTAGAAATACGAGATTTATGCAACCATCCTAGTTTCAACCCAATGTTATAACTTTGAATTTTGAGCTAATCCTTAGGTCCTTGATCCAGTTCCGATCACAGAGTTATAAATACCATTGCATAAATACAATGTACCAACCTTTTCGACTTTTTCTATTACAAGGAATCCTTTGGTGACCTTCCAATTTTTATTGTGTAAGTTGTCACACAACCCTCACCTCCTAATTAGCCTGTTGAAATCAAATTTTTCTTCAGATCTGGAACATGCCTTACCTCCTTTAACAGCCATTGGTTTCCATTCTGCTATTTTACAATAACTTTACCCATTCCAACAATTTTATAGGGTTTATCATCACCCGAGGAACCTGTCAAAAATCTCCTTAAACATAGTCATGGAAATATTTCTTATCAGGTGTGGCATGGAATGAGGCCCCTGAATCTACCACCTAGGAATTAATAACATTTTCTAAAGAGAGAATCAAAGCATCTTGTAACACATAACCTATCACATTTTCTTCATGATTTTTTTCTTTTTGTGTGTCTCCTTCTTTTCCCTTCCGAGCTCTACAATATTTCTTCAAATGTCCTTTCTTTCCGTATTTCCAACACACTATCCCTGATATGGACTTAGATCTGCCTTTCCTTTATTTACTGCGATATCCTGAGCTCTTTCCTCTTTCCATTTTCTGTCCCTTAGTCTCTACACTCAAAGCATTACCTGATGTCTCACCGGATATTTCCTGCCACATTTCCTCGCTAAGTATAGCACTGACAACATCATCAAACTTTTAAGTACTAGATCTAGAGACAGAGTTACTAATGGCCATAACTAAACCATTCCAACTTTCTGGAAATGAGCACAAAAATAACAAAGCCTTAACTTCATCATCAAAGTTTACCCCTACAGAGCTTAAATGACTAGTAACTGTATTAAAATCATTTAAATGGTTAGCGATAGATCCACCTTCCGACATCTTCATATTAAATAAATGTTTCATAAGAAATACCTTATTTGAGGTCGAGGGTTTTTCATATAGTTTTTCCAATGCCTTAATTAAACCCTATGTTGTTATTTCCTTTGACATATTGAAGGCTATCGATGCTGCGAGGCACAATCGTACTGTTCCAAGTGCCTTTATATCAAGAATCTCCCATTCTACATCTGTCATGCTCGCCAACTTCTTTGTTTTTTCGCTCAATGGTAGGTAAAGATATTTCTAATACAGATAATATTCCATCTGCATATTCCACAATGGGTAGGTTTTGCCATTAAATTTCTTGACCCTAAAATTACCATCTTCTGTCATTTCCCCCACTCGAACTAGGAACCCTCCTTTCTACGAGTTTATCAGCCAAACAGACCTCAAGCTTTGATATCAGTTGTTAGAAAATTATATATTACAGAGAAATGAAACACACACTAGAAAATTTGGCCCAATTTCCAACGGCCACTTCGTCACTATTCCAACACATAGTCGTCGCAAGAGCGACAGTTCGAGGACGGACAAAACGTGGTTCGCCATTACGTCGTAATTCCGACGCCTTGACAAAGTGTCGCAATACCGACACTTTTTCTGTCGCTTCCAAACAAGCGTCGCTCTTCCGACGTTTGTAAACTATCGCAATTTCGACGAAATGTGGTCCGACGTTTTGAACGTCGCTCTTCCGACATTTTTATACTATCACTCTTTCGACGTTTTTAAACTGTCACAATTCTGACGCCGTAAAAAAGTGTCGCAAGACCGACGCATTGCAAAAGTTTCGCAAGACCGACGCTTTCCAGAAGCGTCGCAATACCGACGCATTCCAAAAGCATCGCAATACCGACGCTAGGAAGAACTGTCGCAATATTGACAGATGTCACAAGACTGACGAAAATGGAAATTTTTCAAAACGTCGGAAGACTGATGCTTATAAGGCATCAGAAGAGCGACGCTTACAAAGCGTTGGTATACCGACAGCGAGTTCAATTTAAAAAAAAAAATGAAACTTTAAAACAGGACAGTAAATCTCCAATATTTGTTATGAATTGTGGGCATTCCAATTGTTATGAGCATAATTCGACCATGAAATATTAATATAATAAACCACCCCGCAGCGCTTCAACTATAAACAATCATATAAACATGGCTCTGTATTTCAAAAAACAGGTTTAAAATAGAAACAGGGAAATTTTTTTTTTTCTAAGGTTAATCTATTAACAATGGGAATAAAATTACAGCATGACCGAAGTCAAAAACATTGCACAGACTTATGGAAAATTTGTCAAAAAATCAAAAAAGAAGATTGCCCTCATACGGGGAAACCAGTCTTGAACGTTTTTCAGGTCATTTCATTGCCCACGGAGGGGAACCATCGTTTGATATCTTTGACGATTACAATGTTTACAGAATTAAAAAATAAAACAGAGGTCTAGCACAGTAATATAAGAAAAAACATGCCCAATTAAGTGGGCCACGTAGCAAGAAAACCAAACCAAAGAGAAGCAGCTACTCATCCGGTGGTTCTTCGACAATTCGGCACCATCCTTCGGCAAACAGGTCACTGTCCATGGTGGGAGCAGCTTCAGACACAGAAGGTGCAAGATCTCTAGGCGCTATCTCCACATCACAAGCCCTACGAACCTGAGCCTCCGGTTCCTGCACATTCACGCCACCGCTCCCCTCTTGAAGGCCCGAAAGCTGGGCTTTTTCTGAGCTCAGACCTGCCGGACGGGTGCATTGTTCCTCCACTTGGGCCTCTTCACGGAAAACCACGGTGATTGAAGCTGTGATTCGTGGGTGGTTTAGAGAGAAATTAAAGGAAAAAAGTGCAGTGTGCGTCATAGGAGAATGTGAAGCGGTGGGGAAATGAGGAGCAGGGGAGCCCATACAGTGGCCAGATCCTAGAACCCGACCCCGCCCACCTCTAGTGTTTGGATAGCGGCCTGTGTAATAATCACTAGAGTGGGAAGACAACTCGGTTGAGGGGTTGGAGGGAGTGCGTAGGGGTTGGCCTTTGGTGATATCCCTACGGCAACGCATCCTTTGACGCAGACGATGCATGGGTGCAGTCTTAGCAGTGGGCACAAGACGAGACGGAGAAGCAGGATTCCAAGAAATTGAGGAAGACAGACACAGACCAAATTGAGAGAAATTCAAATTTTCACCACGGTCTAAGAAGCAGCTCAGCTGGCTTCTCCTTCTCGTCACAGTGCGCAGGCAGGGTAACCCAGCAACCAGAGAGCATCTGCAATTCAAAGGTTGCGGCTCATCTGAGAAACCATAGAAAAACTCCATTTTATTGACCCGACTGCAATGGCATCAAAGAACGCCTATCATAAATCTCTCATTGATGAGAGCCGAAGGCCGGAGCATATTGGAGCATGTGGAATCGCTAACAGGAGTGGAGGTCTGATCTTGAACAGCGTTAAAACTTAATGCGATTGATATGAAAACCTTGGAACTTAAATATCGTCTGCCAACTGTGACATGGGTAGGCAATTGTCTCCACACTTCGCCACATCCATGTCCCATCGCCTTAAACACCATCCAATGCACCCGCATCCAAGAACAGGGCAACTTTTGATTGAAGCACAGGTTTTGTTTAAAGTTTGGTGGTCCCACACCATGGCAAGCCAGAGGAGGACATGTGGCAGAAATTGATTGGAGCGGATCTTTGTTTGGGTCGTTCGTGCAGTGGAAATCCGGACCCGAAAAAGATTAGGGCGAATTTGATAAGAAATTCGCGTCACAAATCTCTCTCCGTACGCCAGCCCAAATTCGGACCCGAAAAATATTAGGGCGGAATTCGTTTGGTTTTCACGTCACAAAATTGGCCAACGTCAGTAGGCTATTTTGTAATGCGAATTTGGTTTGATTTATGGTTTATCACCGTTTGAAGTCCGACGGGCTCCACGGTTAAAGGGTTTGTTTGAAGTTTTGACAAAGGTTTTGTTATATGTTTTATATAAGGCGCAGCGGAATATTTTTATTGTTTGTTAAGGTCCCACACTGGTTTTGGTAATATTTTGTTTTAAATGCGACGTATATATATATATATATATATATATATATATATATATATATTAAAACATTTATAAATTGTGGACCCCAAGAGCATTTTAATAGATTTGTTATTTGCATAGTTTTGTTATGTTTTTAATATATGCATTGCATATAAAAGAAAAGGGCTGTGAGCCTGTTTCGGAATGTAGTTGTAAAGTTTATTATTACACACAATAGCAGTGTAAGTGTTTTGAAGAGCACAACAGTGCGTAGTTTTAGAGACAGAGAAGAATTTTGAGTGCACTGCGTTTTGCAGCAGTCACATTTTGTAATCCCTCTCAGTGAGGAAGAATTTGTAATAGTTTTTTTTTGAAGGAATAGAAAATTTTCAAAGTGTTGAACTCTGTTTCCGGTGAAGAAATTTCAATATTTTCTCTGTGTTAGAAGAGGAGAGTATTACTCTCTCCATTGTTATTTTGGAATTTTCAAATATTCCAACACATGGCTATAAATGAAGGAGATTGCTACGCATCAACATCAACATGTTTTCAAGTAGTAGCTGCCTAATTTTGTAACAAACTTCTCTTTGGATGTCAAAATTTGCAGACACTGAAGATTACTCAGGTGATGCTTGAAATTTCCATTGAATTCCTATAAGAATATTAGATTTGTGACAGAAATCCTTTTGCTAATATATTAGCTTACTCCTTTTAAGTTTGTCTCATTCAACTAACAAAAAAAATTTCAAGGAGTATAATGAAAACTAGATTATGTGTGAAGCATTTAATCATTGATGCTAGAATTGGAAGTTAAGAAGTATAATAAGAAGTAGATACACTTCTCTAAAGCATAATACTGTTTTTCTGAAGCATAAGACAATCATTGATGCTAGACTTGGAAGTTCGAATAAGATGAGATAAAGCAACGAAAAAGGCATTCCATTGCTTGCATGAAATATGAGTACCGCCTTTTACCAGTAAGCTGGGAGCAAGGTCTAGATTTTGACTGGCATCGATTCTTGTGAACTCAAATTTCACTAAAAACATAGTTTTTTGTATGTTTTTCAACACATGGTTAAAAATGATAGTGCATCAAAATCTATATTTTTGGGCTGAATACATAAGTAATCAAAAATTCTCTTTACCAAGTTATTCGCTTCATCAAAAGCCTGATCTTCACATGTGACACTTTTGCTAGGGATAAATATCAAGTGGGTTGTGACATTTTAAAACTTGGTTCGAGGTGAAGTGCCCAAAAGGCAAGTCTATCAAGGCATCTACGACCTGTGTCATTTCATAGTAGCGGATGGTTTGATATCATAACAGAGGTGCTCCAATTCAAGCAGTGTAGAAGAGGCAGGAGCCTACAAGGCAGATCCAAACTTTGGAGAAGAGCAAGGAAGATCCTGGGAAGAACAAAGAATTTGGGAATCCGGGATCTCTTCCAAAGGCCATGATACCAAAGGTTTGTCCTGTTTGTATATCTTTCTCATCTACATCCAATATAGCCTTAAATTCCCACATAGATCATTTTCTATCAGGTGAGTCAAAGGCTAAAAAATCTGGAACAAAGTTTTCCAAGCCTAAAGTGAAGGTGAGAAAAAAACGATCAATCCTAGATATAATTGCTGCAGCACCTGTTTGCATGCTAGAGGATTTGGATTATAGTACTAGCAAAGATCAATCGACCGCTGATGCACATCCATTACCTTTGGATCAGCTCAATCTCAGAGACACCACCAAGTAGAGGCAACATCAATGCAAAGATCTCAACATTTCAAAATTAATGCAAAGATCTCGTGTAGTCGTAATGCATGTATTTAAAAAGAAACAAATAAAAATGCATATTCTAACCCATTCGAATAACCATTGTAGCAAGGGTTTACATCTAATTAGATCCAATCTGTATATCGACGGAAAAAAATTAATATAATTACATTTTCCGTAGTAGAGGAAACTTTGCGAAAACAGATAAGGAATATAAAACGAGGATGTCAAGATGTTTAGATGACTCGGTACAACAATTATTTGTGCTTAGTAGACATAGCATTGTATTCTTAATGCATTTTCTGTAGAATACTAAACAAATTTGTCCAAATTTTGAGATGCAAACTGTAGTCTCTACTACGTTCAAAAAATTGGAGGTTTATAAAAGATAAACTGCGAATAGAATTGTACCACTATGATAAGAAGTTGTCAGAAGCATTCCTTCTACTTCACAAACGTGGAACTACCTTAAGAATGCTTATGGTTGATATAAATATTATAGCATGGCAGTTAAATGTAGTAGTTATGCTAAAATGCTGAATAGCAGCTTGAAAGTGCTCTTTAGATACTGTACGAATGCACCAAATTAAAGTTGTACCATTACTAAAGATAAATGGCCAAAAATAGTAAATTTTGATATCGTGAAGTTATGTGTTTCTCGGTAGCAAACTGGGGATAGGGTGTAAAATATGAGAGAACTAAGTTCCAAGGACTAAAAAAACAAGGCCAACATAGTTCTGCCTTGAATCAGAGACAAACAAAGCTGCCCAAAAAAGTGTTTGCCACTGTCATCACCCCGAGTAGCGCAAAGTCAGTTGATGGTGCCAACCATTTGACGAAGCAAAGAGAAGATTCATGGTGCCAATGGTTGTAGCACATTTTTTTGACGTGAGCCATCATTGTAACAAAGCAGATTGATGGTGCCAATTGCTGTAGAAGTCCATTGAGAGTGCAACTACTGTAGTAGAGAAGTTTGAGAGCACCCATTGAAGCTCCTATATATAGCAGAATCAACATTTTCCTATTGAACAAGTTTGTATAGTCAAAGCCACAGCAAGATCAGATAGCCACGATCCTAAATTAGAACCAGAGCCAAAGCTAAGACAGATTCATGTTTAGCAGAAAAATACAACCATAGCAAAGGATCTGACCACAGAACCAGATCATGAGAGATAGCAAGATTCTTTCTTCCACTGTGGAAATGTAGAAACTTTACAAGGGCTTTGCTTCCAGCAGATTTCATTGTGACAGTAATTGCTATGGTGTTGTAAGCCCTCATTAGTAGAATCTTAAAGCCATTCTGGAATTCTTTTAACCTGGAGAGGGTTTTCTCTGGTTATAAATCCTCATGTTCAAATTCCATTGTGGATTGGTTGTGTTTGATATTATGTTTTTATTGTCCGTAGTTGAATTTTCACACAGAAAATTATCAGTCTAAAGCGAGCAATTTTGCGATGTTTCTTTTGCTTCCTATTTTGAAGTATTTCGCTCAGAACTCTACTCGTTGTAACAGAGGTCTTGGGCATAGAACAGGGGACTTGGGTTTTTTGGAATCAAACTTCAGGTTAATATGCTCATTTGAAGAATGGCACAGTGAGCCTTAGCATGGAGTTGGGAGTAACAATTTGAAGTGCAGGTAGGGCATTGTACAATAGACCAGTTAGATTTTTGGACCCTAATACAAAATTTTCTTCTTCTTTCAAAACGTGTTTCTCGTTTTTTGTAACCAATGTGGGTCCTGTTCTTGTTTCAATTGGGTATGGATCATCATTTGTTATTTCTCCAGATGATCACACTCTGGGTAGCCCTGGAGGCTATTTGGGGGTGATGAGTCCAATAGGTTTCAATGAACTGTTGCCCTTGCCGGGGAATACTATTGCAGTGGAATTTGATACTATTTTGGATGTTGAATTCCATGATCCTAATGGAAACCAATACCTTCAGCTTCAGTACCTGTTCACAAAAGAGGGTGCCATAGTCATTCATGCATGTAGAGAGGGTGAATTGCAGGCATTGCAACAGGAGGTGTTGTCGTTGTTGCATTGGCCACTATATTGTTTGTCTAGTTCCGTTACAAGCGCAGAGTATTGAAAAGGATAGAAAAATTTAGTTCAGATATTGTGAAATTGCCTCGGAAATTCACCTACAAAGAGCTCAGCAATGCTACGAAAGAATTTTTTTGAATATGATTGATAATCGATAATTGCAAGCAAGGGTAATCCCCTTGTGAAACCCAAATTTCTGAGCATTTTCTAAAACCTGATGATAGATTCATTGTAATGAACAAGCGTCTAGGTCCATATTATGTCCAAATATACCAAGCACCAATAAGAAGAAGAGGCAGAAAATTTATTCTTCTTACCTGTTCGAATAGTGGTTGGGGTTTACCACGAAAAAAATTTGACAGAGCCCATGTAGCATTTCTTATCATTGAAATTCTGGCAGTATCATTCAACTAGGCAAGCACCTGCCTCAGAGCTCCATGACTGAGGGAAAGATCCCTAAATGTTGAAAAATCTCGAGAAATATTTCCCAAAGCCCAAACAACCTTACACGAACACTAGTTGAACTCAAAGTTGGGTACTAGTTTTTTAAATCAAATTCCAAAATTACAGACATATAAAGATAGTTGGGAAGAATAATTTTATGCCTCTAAAATAAACGTGCTACCTGTTCTCGAACATTATCATTCCTAGAGGTAAGAAGTTCCACAAATATAGGCAGTGCCCCGTAATCAATCACAACCTTTGTATTCTCAGAGGTTCCTAAGACTATATTAGTCAAAACCAAAGCTGCTTCAAACTGAATTATCAATCACAAGGTATCACCATCAAAGCTATAATTTTAAGATAAAAAATTATCTACCATTGAAACTATAATTTTAAAATAGATACACCTAGTGATATAGACACCTAGTGAGAGTAGAGGTTATGAAATTGTAATAAGAATTATTACAAGATATCACAGTGCAATTGATTGTTCATTGTCTGTTGTAACTATAATTTTAAAGAAGACACACTTAGTGATATAGACACCACCAAGTGAGAGCAGAGGTTATGAAATTATAATGAGAATTATTTCAAGATATCATATTACTCATAGTAAAGTTAATTGTTTATTGTTTGGTGTAATAATTGTTTATTATTTATAAACATAATCAAACGTATTATGAGGGACAGTGATGAAATTGACAACGGTCTCATAACAAACCATAACGGGCACATCCCCTGGCAAGATAGACTCTAAATAAGAAAGAAAGAAAGAAAAAAGTGATTGCTTACAGGATCAGAGGAATGACATGAGGGAGAAAATATCAGAAAAGCCCCAAATCTGGAGAACTAAAGCTCATCACCAACCTGAGATTGACAACTTTACATGATGTAACCTATGAAATCGTAAATGGAGAAATCATAGTAACAAATAAAGTAACCTATGTAACAATAAAGTCAGATTCATCCTAGGAGTGGTAATGGGAGAAATCATAGTGAACAATAGGAAACAGGCAGAGTTGCTTACAATCAAATATATGAAAAAACACATACAAAAAACCTATATAATAATCATGAACAAGCTTAATATTGAATTATGAACTGTAAAGGAACTTACAAAATGTGACATTACGAACCTGGTCAAGCGCACAAGCAAAAATATCCTGGACATGACCCTGGCTGACAAGTTGTATTGCTCATGATGCAAGAGGATTTGTACCTGCACTGCCAAGTCAATCAAAATCCATCATTATCTATACAATAAATACAAGTAATCGATGTAGTATTTTTTACTCTAAGATGCATTCTTATGATAATGTTAGAACATATGTTGAAAATGTCAAAACATACCTGAATAAGCTCCTCTTCATTTCAAGAACAATTTATTGGAGTCACATGAACTTGGAACAAGCCTCCCACGATCTGAAAGAGTAGCAACTAAGTCAATAGTGACTTTTTTGTTGCTACGCTGGATCGAGGGAGGTTGCCTCCAAGATTAAATTTCTCCAATAAATTATTCTCTACTAAACAGGGCCAACTACGTGAAGGTGGAAGCTCTTATGGCCCCTCCCCCCCCCCTCTCACATCACTCTCAATTCCCCAATACCCAATCTATATTTCATTTTTTACTTTCATGAGCATAAAAAAAAAATATTCAATAACTAATAAAAAAACAATTCAACAAAAATTACGCAAGGAAACATTGCAATTAATGCTTGACATAAAAATAGTATGATAAATGAGTTTTTTATATAACGCAAAAAACGTTCCAAGTATGGTAACATTTTTCTTATAATAATACAATATTTTACATTATCGAATTTTCTTTTTCTTCTTCCTATTTCTAAAGCTCCTAATTACATCATCAATATCATCATGCTCTGCTCCTGTTTCGTGCCTTTCGACCCGCACTGCTGACCTAGTTGCGTAGTCACGATGTCCGGTCTCATCCAGTGACGGGGCATCGCCTACAAAAACAGATAATATTAAATTTTAATTGTCAGTTTTTAAATATCATTGAACTAGTTCGGTAATATTAATAAAAAAAAATTGCAATGAGATTATTTACTTGGTGCACCAGTTGTCGTCGTTGGGACTGTTGCCCTGTCTTCCTCTCTGGTGGTAAGATCCTCAAGGGAAACATTCTCTGTCATTTAAACAAAAAACGTTATAAGGACAACCATCAAGGTATAATTAGAAAAAATTATAAGTGGAAATTAATTATCGTCACGACCCTCACTGATAGTAGCATTGTCGGCCTGGTCCCTACTACAATGATCAGGTTGCACATGAGGATCATATACATTTGGCTCTAAAACTGGGTTATTTGCGTCGTCGGTAGTGTTGCTCCCCCGATTTAAACAAAGTTGTTAGACATTAAATTTATGGATGAAAAAAAACATATTGAAAGGTTAATGTTTTACCTTATCAGGCATTCTGGATCTTGGGACCTGCCCCAAGCTTATGCGACGTTCAACTACGGCTTGATAGCCGAAATGGAAAGCGATATTTTTATCTTCCTTTGTAGTTTCTGTTCCGAAGTCATCACCCTACATTACATATGATTGTGTATTTTTAATGTTATTTGATAGGATTACAAAAACGTTGGAAGGCGATACAATTAATTATAAGATGTTTAGCTACTTACAATTCTTGTGGCTAATTTCAAGTAGCCGCCCTGGCCTAGCTTGTGATGGCCCTTTTTTCAATCCTAGCTTTGGTTGCCTTCGAGGTGTCAGACAACCTATCATCAAAAGATTGAAGTCAGATATGACGTAGCACACTTTTATTTTAGACATAGAGAAAATTAAAGCTATTGAATTAAAGTTGTAATTTACCTTGTGGGTCCAGTTGACATTTTTCCTTCTTTCTTTGCCCTTTTCTCTTTTCTGTCATGGATGAGTGCTCTCCACTCACTCTCTGGAACTGTGATAGGACGCTCGTATCTAGGGTTAAATTGCAATTTCATCTTATAGGTGTCCCTAGTATATTTCAAATATTTTCCAGCTACCCGAGCCATCACTATTATGTCAAATGTGCCGACCCCAAAAAGGGCTTCTATTACCCTGTGGTTCTTCAAAGTTGGAATTCGGGAATTCAATTCTGTGGCTATGGTTGAAGTTTAAACAATCATGCATGGTCAAAAACCTTTAGAATCCGTTTGTTTCCTTTACGTAAAAAAAGATATTATCATTAATTTAAAAAAATAAAAATCATGATAAATATGTTTTAGATAGAGTAACAGTAGTTAAATATTAAAATTTACTCCGGAGTCAGACAACCGCTTTATAGGGACACCTTCATCGTTCACCAACAACGTGCCACATGTTCCCCCGTGGAGCCGATACGTGTAGCCTTAGGAAACGCAATAATGTAGTTGGCCATATCAGCCTCATCATCAACACGTTCAGCGACACAGTGTCTTCGCGTGTGTTTCTTGGCTGGCACCTAAAGGAGTAGAAGGTGTATGAGAGGGTTGCTAGGCAATCTCTTGCCCTTGTGTCCCACTACCACCAACACCGGGTTCAGCAAGTGTCAGAAAATTCTACATACAAAAGAACTTTTTGTTAGTTTAGTCAATGTAAAAATTAAAAATCAATCTATCACAATTCATCTCATGCAGAACAAAAAAAAATATCCTTTTGACTTTTTATTATTACCTGATATGTTGCTAGCTGGGTCATAAGTTGTTTTATCCTCTCTTCTGTTTCAGGTGTTTGAGGCACGTCTATCAAAGTATCAAATTCCAACCTTGCATTTCGTGCATTTTTTCGCAACAAGAGCACTGGAGATAGGGATGAAGAAAGATCTTCCTCATAGAGGGAATCATCAGGCGTACCATGGCTAGGTGTCTGCATATTTGAAAAAAATTAATATTATTTCAATTATGTATATAGAGCAATTCTAGCACTTTACATGTTACATGAAATAGTTAAAATAATAAAACTTACTTGGGAGTTGTACATGCTTTATAGGGACACCTTCATCGTTCACCAAGAACGTGCCATTAATGGTCCCCGTGGAGCTGACACATGTAGCTCCAGGAAATGCAATAATGAAGTTGGCCATATCAACCTCATCACTGCCAACACATTCAGTAGTTTGTTGGGTGTCTGCTTGGGAAGGGTGTGTTTCTTGGCTGGCACCTAAAGGAGTAGAAGGTGTATGAGAGGGTTGATGGCCAATCTCTTGCCCTTGTGTCCCACTACCACCAACACTGGGTTGAGTAAGTATGAGATAACGCTACATACAAAAGAACTTTTTGTTAGTTTAGTCAATGTAAAAATTAAAAATAAAACTATCACAATTCATCTCATGCAGAACAAAAAAAACATCCTTTTGATTTTTTATTATTACCTGATATGTTTCTAGCTGGGTCATAAT